>SMJT01000023.1:580965-627034 GCA_004349715.1 Crucihimalaya himalaica | reverse complement strand
GGGCGATCTTTTGCATTATCGTACTCCTTCTTCACCAGGTCGACAAAATTTTGCATTGACATCTCAGGGTCTGGGTTAGTAAGTGTGAGTTTCATCTTCATCTTCTTCTTCATCTTCATCGGGCTCTTCATCTTCATCTTAGACAACAAAACACAATATTTATTTTTAATTTCTTTTGAAATGGATTGGAACTTTATTTCTTTAGTTTTATGTTAATTATATTTAATTTCTCTTATTATGTTAATTATCTTTCGGAACCTTTGATTTATTATTATGTTAATTATCTTTAATTTCTCTTATTATGTTAATTATTATTGGAACTTTGATTTGTAAATCAAATACAAAGTTCGAAAACCGCAAAAATACAAAAAGAACTGGTCGTACAGAACAGCGAGAACACCTAGATACTTCTAAAAGTAGACTTCTAGACTTCACCAAGAGACTTCGTATTCATACAGAACACCCCAGTTAGAGACTTCTCTAGGAGACTTCTCTAGGAGACTTCCAACACAGACTTCCTCTATAGGAAGTGGTATAATCATTTGCATAGAACTTAATCAACCTTAATTTTATGAAAGTTTCTGAAATTTTAATTTAAAAAGTTCATATTTGGGATAATCTTATTTTCTTTAGAAGAAATTGCATTGAGATTATTTTTTATTATTTTCATAATTTAAAATCTACGGTTTAATTACGGTTCAGACTTCGACCATGAAGTCTGGAACCGTAATTAAATGTGATTTCTCTTATTATGTTAATTATTATTGGAACTTTGATTTGTAAATCAAATAAAAAGTTCGAAAACTGCTTTATACAAAAAAAACTGGTCATACAGAACAGCGAGAACACCTAGAGACTTCTAAAAGTTGACTTCACAAGTAGACTTCACGAGTAGACTTCACCAAGAGACTTCGTATTCATACAGAACACCCAGTTAGAGACTTCTCCAGTAGACTTCCAGCACAGACGTCCTCTATAAGAAGTGGTATAATCATTTGCATAGAACTTAATCAACTTTAATTTTATGAAAGTTTCTGAAATTTTAATTTATAAAGTTCATATTTGGGATAATATTATTTTCTTAGAAAGAAATTGCATTGAGATTATTTTTTATTATTTCCTAATTTAAATCTACGGTTTAATTACGGTTCAGACTTCGACCATGAAGTCTGAAACCGTAATTAAATGTGGAATTTTAATAAAAAATGATAAAAAATTATTTCAATCAAAATTTTTGAAAGATAAATTATTTAAAATCAGATCGAAAAGGTTAAAAAATTTTTTTCATAAAACTAAGCCATTTGATGTAAACTATGTGAGGCATATAGGTCAGAGGTTGCCAATGGGTAAGATTCATGCATATATCTTTAGGGTTAGACTTAGATTGATATGTTTTTGATATAAAATGGCGATCCTTCATATAGTTGTATGTTTTTGAACATATATACTATTTTGATGTCAATGTTAGTATTTGTTAACAAAGAGTGAACTAAACGTTCGAATTTTAGAGTTTAGGGTTACAGACTTCTCGAGTTTCGGGTGAAGTCTCACGGTAGAATTCGCATGTGAAGTCTGTAAGATTTTGTTATCGTACGAAATTCAATTAATCCAAAACAAAGTTTAATATATTATAAATAATCTTATGTTCTTAAACAAAGATTTAGATAGATAAATTCCTATCTAGGGACAATTGCCCTATATCTTGCTACCATATCAAACATCAAGAAGTCGTCTCTCAAATCTTCAACCTCTTCCATCGCTGGGTCGAACAAAATGTCCGATAAGCCTTCTTCAGTTTCCAGCCAAGTGTCATCATCACCACCTGTGGGAATTAGATTGGTATTGTCGAGATCAATTACGATATGTTAAACTGTAGTAATAACACACTTACGAGCGAACTGATTTATCCTCCATAATTTAAGCACCACGATCACCGCTCCACCCCTCCTGTTCCTAAAGCCATTCCAGAAGTTATAAGCGTGTTCACCGGTTGCCACACATTAACATATTGTCCCTATTATGATTAATAAAAGGTGGTTGTAAATTACAATACGGTAGCTTCGTCATGGTATTATTATTGTTTGGTTTAAACTTACATGGCATCTTTGATGTGAAACACACCTCTTTGAAAATGTACGGCCAAGTGAGACTCTCTTAAAGGGGGCATGTGTTGCAGAGCATGCCCATAGTATCTACATCATAAGTGTTCTCCTTTAGTTAAATAAGTTACATGCATATAAATTAATGGGTTAAGAAATTTGCATGCATACCTATAGCAACGTTCGTTTTGGTTTTGATGTCACATATTTGGGTCAAACTTAAAAAATCAAGTAGTGCTCGTCGTTCAAAGGATCGATTTTTATGATTCCAGTCTTCGTATACTGGGTAGACTGGATTGTAAGTTTGAAATGAGAGTTTGTTGCACAGAACGCTGCGAATCCTGGCTGTACTGCTACATTATGTATTTCAATCTAGTGCCCATTCATACTTCTCCAATCTAGAGAACGCTGGCACAATGTTCCGGAGTAATCATCAACCTCCATCTTAGTTCCCTGCATAAAAAGAAGCATCACCAAAGTATTGTATTGTCAGATCCATGTGACTGCATGTCTGAAGTAAGTGAATATCTCTTACCGCTTCATCTACTAATACGTAGGACCAGTAGGGACCTATATTGAGAACGGAGTAAGAGTGAGGCGCGGAGAATCTTGACTTTAAAACACCAATCTGTTTTGCAGCCATTGTCTCTTTCATTTGCTTCGGCTAGAAGGTTGTAAGCATCCATCGGGTTTTTGTTTTTCTTGTTGTGAGTTTTGTGTTTCTGAGATAAAAGCAGTGAAGAAGAAATGAATACGACTATGGAGGTGGAATGATTAATAGATGGGAAACTGAAAAGATTAATAATGTCTGTATAGACTTCATGAGAAGACTTCATGAGACTTCATGAGAAGACTTCATGAGACTTCATGAGAAGACTTCTTCAGTAATGTCTGTATAGACTTCATGAGAAGACTTCACACGCAGACTTCAACGAGCAACTGACTTTCCTCTGTAAAGTCACCGATTTATTTAATTTTGGGGGGAAAAACAAAAAAATTTACTAAAGAATTTACAGCTGTAAATGTATGAAGTCTGTAAGCGAAGTCTCCATGAAGTCTGAAAATGACAGACTATAGACTTCATGACCAGACTTCACACGCAGACTTCTATGAGAGACTTGTTTGGCGAAGTCTGCTACCGACTTCCTCTGTAAGTCACCGATTTATCTAATTTTGGGGGAAAAAATTTTTGGGGAAAAAAATTTAAAGCTGTAAATGTACATTTACCGGTTTGGCATAAACAATTTATAGCTACAAATTACGAAGTCTGTAAGCGAAGTCTCAAATAAAGTCTGGAAATGACAGACTATAGACTTCACGACCAGACTTCACACGCAGACTTCTACGAGAGACTTCTTTGGCGAAGTCTGCAATAGACTTCATCTGTACGTAACCGATATTGTCTAATTAAAATTTTTTTAAATATATCAGTCTGTCAAGATAGAAATTTTGGAGACTGAAAAGACGTTTAGGTTAAAAAAAATTTACATCTACTAAAAAAAATTAAGAAATCTCCATCGCTCTTTTCCTTCTCCGAAACACCTAAAGTCACCGGAATTCTCAAAATGCCGCCGACTCTCTTACTCCTCTTTCGCCGTAAGTTATCGATTTTCTTCCTCCCTGCGGGAAAACCCGAAACTATCAGATGAAGTCTCGATAAAAAGTCTTCGTTCCGGTCAATTGCAAAACTAACCGCCTTTTTTCGCAGACTTCACAGAAGAAGTCTTTGTACAAAGTCAGACTAAACGGTCAATTGCAAAACTAGACCCCTTGTAAGCAGACTTCGACGGTGAAGTCTAAACACCGTTTTTTGTTTTCAAAGGAGAACTTCAGACTTCATCGTGTTTTAATCGTGAAGTTTGAGACCCAAAAAGTCAATTGCAAAACTAACCCCCAGTTGACTATTGAGACTTCACCCATGAAGTCTGCCTTCTGGAAAATCAGAGAAAATGAAGCAAAAATTACCAAGATTCGGTTTGACCTTGTGTTTAGCTTGTTAAACGGCCAAGAACTAATCACGCCAACAATACCCAAGCAACCCAAGCATTATTATGCTCGAATCTTAGTAAATCGCAAGATATATGGATGGTAAATATTGAAAACGATATTATAGAGTTAAATAGTTGTAATGAGAGAGGAGATCGACAAAAATGGAGCTTCTAACTCAGTTTTAAAGCACTAACATCACTTAATTCGGTTGTTTGAAGCATTGAGAGCTCAATTTTGTTTGGTAAGTGTGGTTGGGAACTATTGAAGACGATGGTATTTTCGTTATTATGTGAGAATCTTTGGGTTATTGTTTTTCAAACCCAGCTACCAGACTTCACAGGAGAAGTCTGCGCTAGGTATTTTTGTGAAAAAAGAAGCTGGGAAGGTTATTTTAAGGCATTTTGAAAAGAAAAGGAAGAGGGGTCTAGTTTTGGAATTGACTTCAAATAAGGGTCTAGTTTAGCAAGAAGCCCAATTAATAATAATTTATTTCTTATCTAAATTTTACGATATCTATTTATTATTTTTTAAAAAGAAAAAACTAATTTATTCTTTTTTTTATAATTGTTTTTGCAAAAAAAATATTTTCTTTTTCCTAGGATCAAGGTAAATTAAGTAAGTTAAAGCCATTGACAAAAGAAAAAAAATAGCTAATTTATTTATTTTCTAAATTTTACAATAATTTATCTATTTTTAAAATATTTTGAAAAAATATAAAAAGAAAAACTAATTTATTCCTTTATAAATTTTTCAAAAATAAAAATAGTAATATTTTACTTTTCTATTATAAAGGTAAATTAAATAACTTAAAGTCATTGAAAAAGGAAAATGAGAATAGCTAATTTATTATTTTCTAAATTTTACGAAAAATCAAAATATAGTAATATTGCCAAAATGAAATTAAAGAAGAAATATCTTCCTTTTCTATCATAGTTAAAAAGGTAAATTAAGTAACTTAAAGTTATTGAAAAAAGAATAGTTAATTTATTTCTTATCTAAATATTACGAAAATATTAAAACTAATACTTAATATCTTCCTTTTGTAGCATAATTAAAAAGGTGAATTAAGTACCATAAAATCATTAGAAAAGGAATAACTAATTCATTTTTTTTCTAAATATTACAAAAATATAAAACTAACATTTTATTTAAAAATATAAAACTAACATTTTATAAAGTCATTGGATAAGGAAAACTGTTATAATCTATATTTAATTTTTTGTAAAAAAGTAAAAAGAGAAATTACAAAAATAAGGAACTAAACTCAATTACGTTATTTTAAAAAATGATATTTTTACATAAAATATAAATTGATTATTAATCAACAAACACACCAATATAAAATTAAACAAATTATTATTGATATATTTATAAAAAAAAATTACTTCTTTTCTTAACAAGATAAAACTTTTAGAAATTTTCTAATACTAAAAGAAAAAATTGTCAGTATTGAACTCTATATAAACAAATCACTTCAACAAACAAAACGCCATCTTAGCTTTTACTTTATTATATTAGGAAAACATTTCTTCTTCTTTTGAATTTAATAATTTTTTTATTTAATTACGAGGTTGTCGTTATTCAATGATTATTGATTATTAGCTTGTATATATATATATATATATATATATATATATATATATATATATATATTTAATGATAACATTTTTTCTAATTTTAAGTTGTTTTTCTTCCATTTTTCAGAAAATGACTATCATCGAAAAGGCAATAAGC
Organism: Crucihimalaya himalaica; assembly: GCA_004349715.1. Taxonomy (NCBI): domain Eukaryota; kingdom Viridiplantae; phylum Streptophyta; class Magnoliopsida; order Brassicales; family Brassicaceae; genus Crucihimalaya; species Crucihimalaya himalaica. The sequence goes on along the minus strand of SMJT01000023.1, from coordinate 621,212 downwards.
AAAGATTATCTAACACTAGATCAGCTAAACAAAAAAATGTATTTATCCTCGAATGGTAGTACGTCTTACTAAAACGTGAGAAGCGAGAAATTTAAAAAAAAATAATGAGCTTATAGGATTGAATTTTTTCCTATTTGATGAAAAAGTAAAATATTTATTAATTTCAACCCAAATATTTTCTGATTTATTATTTAGTTATTTAAATTATTTATCTAAATTGTATTATTATTTCTTATAAACTGATAATTTCTGTTTTAACTTTACGTATTACACTAAATTAAAAATAAAAGGTTGGACCTAAAGTTATTGTATTGCAAGTAAATCCAAAATAAAACTATAAATACGTCTACACTGAATATAATATATAATATGTTTTTCAATTAATGTAAATAATTAGATAATATAATAACTTTAATAAATTCAATAATATAGTATTTAAAAATTTGTAAATATAATAACTTATAATAAAAAGTAAATAATTTTATAAATAGGTCTAACATTTATATCAAATGATTTAATAACACCTACAACATATCTACAAATATGGTTTTATATTGCATGTTGTGCGTAATATTTATATATTTAGAAAATAATTAACATTGATGTTTTTCAAATATGAAAACATTTTTTTGATTTTAATTAAATTTATAAAATGAAAATTACAAATTAAGTTCAATAATTTCAACTTAAACTCGTGCAACGTACGGGTCCATATCTAGTTCTATTATAATGAAATATATTGTTGCACTTTATTACAAATTATTTTGAATATTTAATTGTTAATGGATGATAATAGTAAATAATGTTATTTTTTGTAGGAGTCGGATCTATCTCTTTTTGCATCCAGAACATCTGCATGCTCTTAATCCTTTCTCATTGTTACAGCTGCCTTTAAGATACGAACCAGTATCTCTGCAATCATCACAAGAATAAAGCAAAGTAGGTCTTTAGACTTGATTTTCTATACACGGCACCTTGTGATTCATTGGTGGTAGTGTCGACCTATTTGGAGCCATCCCATTTGGTATTCCTATAACATTATTAATCAATATGCAAAAAATATTAAAATTTCTTTTATTAAATATACATATATTTTCCTAATATAACTTGATCGAAACATATTATATATAATTCATAAATAATTATCGTTTTGATTCTTGATTTTTATGTTTACAAGTAAATATTAGGGCAATTCTCATAGATACCATGATTTTGAGTTTTTGAGACAAAAATACCATTCATCCCATTAATTTGCATTACTAACATTTCTGATTAAACCAAATGACGAAAATGTCCTTACATATTGTTTGGTCCTTCTCTCCTCATCTCCTCACGAGACGGTCGAGACGTGAACCCAATCTCACCATGATTCACCAAAATCCGGCGACGTCAATCATATGTAAATCCATCGTTGATTCAAAATCTCTGATTTCACTCTCAAAACGGGATGGATTTGCGGCGGCAGCACCGACCCATGGAGAAAGATTTCTGGAGAACAAACATCTCCTTAAGCTTAGAAGAATTGTGCTGAAACTTCGTTCTCATGTTGCTACAGTTGCGGGAGCTCCGTTACAGACTTCCGAAGTCGATTCTCCTAGATTTTTCGGTCTCGCTACTTACGATTTGGTATCAAATTAGATTCGAAATTGTTGATTTCGAGCTTCAGAATCTCAGTTTAGTCAATTGATTGATGAATTGGTGGTTTCTTCTCATTGAAGTGAGTATAAAATCACTTTGAAGATCGGGAACAAAGAGGAGTACACTCATGGAGCCAACGATGGTTTGGGGATTGCTCTCGGTCTTTGTGGTAGGATTTTGATTTAGTTATTGCAGATTCCTTTTCTGGATAATTTTTCTTCGTTTGCGCTTCTTTTTTCCTCACTTTCGTAGGTGACGAAAGATTACTCTATACGTAGGCATATTGTGTATTTCTAATTGACTTGCATTATCAGTGGGTTAGATTGATCTTGAATTTTGGATAGACATGCTCTCATGTGACGTATCATTTTCATTTTTTGAAATGGACTTTGAATTGTTTAGTTATGAGATCCTATATTTTCCTGTTTTAGAGTGCGTGAAAGCTAAGCATGAAATTAAGCATCCCAAAATCACATACGCAAACATATATCATGTGAATATGAGATTTTGCTTAAAGTTTTATATGATTGTTTACCCATCTCTGTTTTTTTCTTGATACTTGGACGGTAGAATTCACATGTTTGTGCCTTGCACTTATATTACATTTTGCATTACTATTTGTATTGTTGTGTGTCCACTTTTTTCTTTGGCCAGTAAGATTTAGGCTTTATGTATGAATGCCCAGAAAAAGTTTCCAATTGAAGCAGCAATTTAATAGCTATTAAGTTTTGGATCTGGATAATTTATCTAATTCTTGTGTTTTAGCTTGTTTTGTGGTAAGAGTGGAGATTAATTGTAGACCTGATACTTCGTTCCTTGGAGAAAAGTATAGTTTCTCATTCTTTGAGACATTATTACAGTTTACCAATTTTAAGTATTTAGCACTGAAGAATATAATTGTAACTATTGTTTGTTTCTTCTTGGTAGGATTCAAAGGTCTTCACTAGAGAAGGAAGACTTCATGATGGTAAACAAGGTACAGTAAATCTTTTATCATTTATAGGAAATATTGATTTTCTCTATTGAAACTCTAATCACAAAATTGGGAGATAGTCTCCATAAATTTACCTTGTAAATTTAGGAAGAATTGCTGAAAATTTAGGAAATGATCCTTAAGTTTTAGGAAGACCATCCTAATATATATATTACCTTCATAATATTGATTTTATGAAGTATTTTGTGCTATGTTCGTAAAGGTTCTCGCTCTATATTGAATCTCGTGCACAAAAAATTTCATTCGCTGTAACTGCAGTTTGGTTCTTTTACCCTTAATTTGTAGGAGTTGTGGTCAAGCCTTTCATGAAGCTTCATGACAAGGGATTGATATATCAAGGTAAGCTACAATGTATTTTGGTTTATGTTGTCATAGCTTTAAGTAGTGATGTGTTGTCATAGCTCATGTGAATGTAGATCGTCTTCTAATCGTTTTCTTGAAAAGATCATGTGAATGTAGATTATGTGATGTGTTGTCGTAGCTTTTTTTTGGGCATCGTTTGAGGATTAATGTTGTGAAATGTAATTGGCATCTGGCAGGTTGACCGTTATTCAAAGTATGTTGGTCAGACATCAATTGTACCTATGACATATGGTCGTCATGTCCCAATTATTTTTGATAAGATAAACTCAGATCTACTGCCGATGCACTCTTTGTGATGTCCTTGAGGATCAATAATCATTTTTCTAAGTTCAACAAGGAAAATGTTGCAATTGTTTTTCTTTGTTATTCTTTTTTTCTTTAAGCTCCACTGTCTAACAAGGGATATGAATAAAGAGAAGAACCAATGCTCAAGAACTAGTCCATCATTAACTAATGTTTAACTTTCAGTGTGGTAAAGACTGCAAGAACTAGTTGGTGCTACGGTGTTCAACCGCATGAAGAGTATATTTATGGGACCTCTCATTTAGCCTGGTGGAAGAAACTTTGACTTATGAACGAAAAATGTCTTTCAGAGCTTTGTATGTGTATGATGATGGGAGAAATTATGTGTATGATGAGGTTTCTATCAATTTCTAATTATTTTTTGAAAAAGTATACAAACTTTTGGAAGAACTTCCTAAAATGTAGGAAGGTCTTCCTAAATATATATTCAAAATATATATCAATCAAAAAAAGCACAAAATACGTTGTAAAGTGTGTGATTGATACTACAATTATTAGAAAACATGTGCTTAAACAACTTATATGAGATACCTGTCGACTTAGGAAACATTTATGATTTTTAAGGAAGATTTATTAAAATTTCAAGAAAATCTTCCTAAATCGTCTAAAAACACATTTATAGACAAACAGATGATTGTGTTGATGAAAATGATTTTTATTCAATGGTGATTGGTCTGCCCACATATGATAGACTTGAACTATAAAATAAAGAGATTTCTAAACACATATTTTTGAATTTAGGAATGGTTAATAATGTTTAGGAAGACGTTCTTGAATTTAAGTAAGATATTCCTATATAGGTAACTTTGGAATATGACTCTGAAAACTTCTGTGTAACCAATAATCTAAGTCTTGTATTAGAGTATACATTGACGTAAAATCATTTAAATTCGAGTATACAGTTGTCATATATCAACATGAAAATTTATAGGAAATGAATGTATGCAAGAGACCTTTAATAATTACTCAATCTTGAAATCTTCAAACACTATATGTGTAACTCCTTGATATTGATGCTCTCCCCAACATTACAACAAGAACCTTCTTCTTTCGTATCAGTTACAAAAGTCCTTTGATGTTTTTTGTTTTGATGTCAATCTCCACAAACTGATGTTATGATCTCAACCATTAAGTTGAAAACAAAATAGAGAATAAACACATTTTAACTTGAATAATAATAATAATCAACATTGATTCAACACATTCTCTTCAGCACATTCAACTATTACCAATTTCGGAATCCAGTTAAGTGAATCCTCACATCTCACTACACAAATAAGGAAAAACAAGACATCTAAAAAAAGAACAAAAGATAGAAGCAAGTTCGGGAAGAAATCCTTAAAAATTGGGAAGGATAAACATGGATTTAGGAAAACCTTTCTAAATAATACTGGCAAGTTAACAAAAATGACGATTTGAGGTCGAGCTATACAGAGTCGCCGAAAATGATGACTTGAGGATGGAGCCATACGAAAAAATCCATGATTTAAATACATTATATAAGGCACAAACATGGTTTAGGAAGCATATCATATAGGTTATACTCACAGCTTGAAGGCATTCTTCTTATTTTTTGCTGGTGAGTCAAAGCCAAGATCCATTGGATCATCATCTGTCATTGACTTAAAGTTCCATGTATCATTTTCCATGTCTTTTTCAGCAGGCAATCCATGTAAATTAAAAGAGAACGGACTATTAAAATCACTCGTTTTAACTATGGAACAACATCTTATGGTTTCTCGCTATGCCACAAAAATCCATTGTTAGAGAAAAATTGAGGAATAGAACAATGAGTAAGATAAAGATGACTAAGAGATAGTTTGGATGATCTTTCTGATATAAAGCTTTTAACATCAAGTTATTAAGAAAGCATGCTGATGATTCATTCTCTTAAATAGAATTTTTTTCGCCACAAACGATTTAATGCAATTCTCTAGCAATGTCGTGTTATGAACCATACTTGTATATTTCTATGGATTCAATCAAAACTTTTAGATCATAGAAAAAAATTTCTTAAACACTTCAACCATACCGAGCATTAGATCTTTCTCCTCAGTGTCTTTAGAACTTCTTTTAGCAGATGCAAACATGGCAAAAAAAATTTAGTATCACCCTTGATAAACAACTACAAAGAAAAAACTACGATCATAATCATTCTAGCACCAACTCACGAAAACACTTATTGGTTATGTTATAATTAACACAAAGCCACAAACAACAAAATTAAGCTACGTCACAAACTAAACTAGCATAGAAGAACACATGTTATCACAAAATCAAAAGTACCATTAACATTCTTCTAAAAGCTATATGATTAACTAGTAAGAGAGAAACTATTTTTAGGGAGATACGATGCACACCGTAGGTCTAGTTCATTCGTCATCATAGCAACTTCTCTTTACGATTGAGCAGAATCAATTGACTTCATCTAAGATTGAATAACGCTAATCAAATTTGAATCAAATATAACTGAGATCCAACAGAAACGAAGAAGAGATCAAGTCAAAATCCAAAAGGCTCTATCCAAAACTAAGTAAAAGTTATAGGTGACAAACAAACAATAATTACTTAGTTCTTGTTAGCATCCTTTTTAAACGCAAGGGTTCTCAATGCCCCTGCTGCTACTCGCTTAACTTTTGAAAATCAAAAAATTCAAGCAACTCCACAAGAGGTGATACCTCGTTTTACCCTGCTCATCCAAGAATTAGAAGTAATGAGAGTGGTTGTACTGAATACCAAACTTGAATAGGAGGAAACCACTTATATATGCTGACCTAACAAGGGTCTTGATAGTGTCATTCTCATGGGCAAGATTGATGATGGCATCAACCGCACTCCTAAGAACAAATCGAGGACCAGAATCAGTTTTGTTTCTCTTCAATAGATTGACAAGACGGGGCAATCATCATTGTCTATTATCAGCTTTTGGCTATTAGCATTCAATTCCAAAAGAAAATCACACAAATGACACGAAACACCATCGAAGGAAACTAGATTCGAATAAGTGGCAGAAAGAGTGGAGAGTAGGAATCAAAACACCGTGTATCACACCAAGCTAATCATCTTTTTACAATTAAACAACATCAAATTCACCTCTTCTATTATTGTAGAACACTAGTCAAACCTGATTCATTTTTCGTGAGAGCAGCAACGACGATGTCGGGAAAAGCAATGTCGGATGAAGACGGCGTTGTCTTAAATTGGAGATGTCAGAGCAACATTGTCGATAGCGGAGGAGACGATGTCAGAGGAAGACGAAGACGGAGACCTCACCAGACCTCGCCGGAGCTAACGTCATAAGAGAACGACAACAGAGATGTTGGTGAAGGTGATGTAGGCAATGTCGCGAGCTAAACGAATTGGGGATTTAGTGTTTATAAGATAAGAGTAAAATAGTCATTCAATTCATTAATGAATGTTAGTAATGGAAAATTAAGGAGTGTGTGGTAGTTTAGGAAAATAAACTAGTTTTGATGTTATTCTAGGGTATTTCTCTAAATATTATATGTAGAAACATTTTTCCGTTAATTAAATAATGTTTTAAAGTGTTTATGCAATTTCCAAACGCACATGAAGGATGTTTTTTGTGTTTAAGATTTACGATTAGCTATTGAATTTCACTCTCAGCAGGCGACTGTTGATTCTTTTCCATCTGAACAGGTGGCGGTGGTGGGATTTGAATCTTGTAGCGTTTTGAATTGTGACTGAGGAAGAGGTCGTTCGTTGTGGTGTCCCAGATGGATATCGAGAAGGAAGAGCCGAGTGAGAAACTGATGCAGTATCATGAGAGGAAGGGTTGGATGAGTGAGAAGATGCGCCTAAACCTCCGTTTGATCTCCCACCGCTGGAAGCTCTAGCACCTCCGCCAGATCTGTGACCGCGACCACCTCTATTTGTTATTCCTCCTACTCTTGTATTCGGCATACTTAGTTCCAGTGAATTGATAGCCTACAAGTTAAACATAGAAAGAGACAAATTATGAGTAAATCCTGTTAATGAACATATCTTAGACCATCAACATATGAACAGCACAAAAACAAACAAATCAAGCGACATTTTCACATCACAGTTCACAAAAGAGTTAAAAAGATGTCTCAGACATAAGAGAAATATAAACAGTAGTGTTCTTTATTTACTTTATTACCAAATTTTGTATGTGCTTCTACTTCTAAATCCATGAACTCTATTGTTTCAACTTATATCAGATACGAATATAAAATAAAAACCAAAACAAACCTTAAATGAAAATCCAAGCCGTATATGATCTTAATTCAAGTATACTATAAGCTTAAATCAAACCAAACAAAAGATACACAGATAACAAAGATCAACAACACTAATCGTAAATTATGTTTCAGTTAAAATCAATTGCTTACTTATAATATTTTTTTCAAATCATTTTTTCATTTGGTACATGAATTCGTTTTTTCTTCACTTATAATATTGTGCATGGGGACTAGTGGTATGAACCAGACTAAAGCAAACTATAATATCTTGGGATAAAACGACGAGAACACTGAACACACCATCTCAGCCATCAGAAACTCCATACTCAAACAAGCCATCAGCTTTCACGGAGGTTCCAAGTGAAAGACCTAAGGAAATAGAGTACCTTTGACAGAATCCGAGAAGAGCCCAGAAATTCGAGAGACAGAAGACCCTGAATTCAAAAGCAAAAATGAACATCATAAATACAAAGAAGCGAAGAGGATTAACCCAGAAATGCAGAAATACAAAATTACCTTAATTGATTTGAGAATCTGTTTCGAGTTTATACCGTGTTTGATTTGAGAATCTGTTTGAAGTAAGGAAAAACAAGTGAATCGAAGAAGAAGAAGAAGTTAAAGGAGTGGAGAAGTTTGAGATCGAGAGAGAGTAAAGGAGAAATAGAGAGTTCAGTAGATCGGCGAGAGAGAAACCATAGGAGAAGAAGAAGAAATGTTCAATAGAAAGGAAAAGGGGAAATTTTTTTGGCTTTACAGTTAGAGATTATTGGAAAAAAAAACGTAACATTTCAGTCACAAAATATTTTATGGTGGAGGAAATTATTTACAGCGTGTAAATTTTCCTAATTTTCAAAAAAATTTAAAACCGTCGCAAAAAACGATAAAAAAGTCAACTATTTTGAAGATTTTCTAAGATATTTACACGTCCTAGCACACGCTTATTCTTTAAAGAATAATAGCAAATTCGTCACAAATAATAAAAATAATATTAAAAAGTCGTAAATAATAACTAATTTAAAACTATATTTTTTTCGGTTATAATCGTAAATGATTATTCATTTCTAAAATTTTAGATATATAACTATATCATCATATATATTCTTATTTTAGGGTAATACTTTATGTTTAAAGAAAAAAAAACAACATGATTTAAAAAAATTATAATTTATACAAGTTTCACAAACATAGTACAAGTTATACATGTAACACTTACTACTTGTTTAGGATGTTTAAATCTCAAAATATTACAAATTTAAAAATTTATTATTTTTTTTTGTTTTATTTTGATTCAATACATAGAATTGTCGAAACATATGTACAAACATATAAATTAACATTTATCAATTTGATTTTGATAAATTTATATGAAACTTTTAAGTTGAGTGAGGAAATAGTAGCAAATAAGTTTCACTTTGTCACTAAAATGAAACAACTTTTTGCATAGAGTAGCAAATTCGTCGCATATAATAAACAATTGTGGCAAAAGAGACGCAAATAGTGACTAATTTGACACTATATTCTTCAGTCACAATCGAAATGATTATTCATTTCAAGAATTTTAGATGTATGACTATATGATCATCTATATTTTTATTCTAGGGTAATACTCTCTCTTTTAATTTAAAATTTTTTAACATATACAAGTTTCACAAACATTGGACAAGTTATACATGTAACACTTAGACTATGTACAATGGTAACTAATATTCAACACCCTATTTTCAACTTTTAACCGTCCATATCATTTTCTTTCACTTCCACCTAATCATTCAACACCCACTTAATTTTTTCATCCTACAACATTTTTATTTAGTCAAATTCAATACCTTACCCCACTATTTTTTTACACATATTTGTCTTCTTTTATGCTTTAGATTTTGTGATTTTCATATTACTAACAATTAACGATTGAAATTAAATTAAAATAAAATAAATAAGAGTTAAATTATACTCTTAATTAAAAAATTTAAATACTAAAGACGAGAAATAGAGAAAATCAATATTAAAACAAAGAAAATTACAAAAATAAACTTAAAATGTAATACAATACATAAATAAACACACGACACAACCAATAAAACACACATAACTTGATTAGCACAATAGAGTCAACTCACAAATAATAAAACCATTAAATCACACAAAGAAATATTAAAAGTACTTTAACTACGGAACATTCCAAATTTTATCCATATGTGTTTGACCAGATCTGATTGCAATTCGTGATGTAAATTTGAATCACGCAGCTTAGATCTAGTACGCACATGATTTGCAAATGCAGGTAGCACCTCAGTCGAGAATGATTGCAGTGCACTAGAACCACTTGCCTCAGATTGATCATTATCGGTCCAGTTTTGAATATATGTATCTCGTCATCCTCAACAATCATATTATGCACTATGATACAAGACCTCATGATGATAGCCAAATCGGCTAGGTCCCACATGCGAGCTGGTTCACGAATGATTTTAAATCAAGCCTGTAACACTCCAAATGCACGTTCGATGTCCTTTCGACATCCCTCCTGAAGTTGTGCAAATAACTTGTCTGGTTCACTCTGAAAAAGTCTAATTGATTTGACAAAAGTTGGGTAAGAAGGATAGATACCGTTAGTCAAATAATACGCCATATCATACAGACATTGGTTCACGAAGAAGTTTACTTTTAGAGTATTTCCCTGTTCAACATCATCTAACACTGGTGAACGGTCAAGAACGTTTATATCGTTCAATGTGCCCGGACATCCAGAAAAAGCATGCCAGATCCATAGATCATGAGATGCAACTGCTTTAAGAATAACAGTAGTGGTTCTCTTATCTCCTCGACTAAATTGACCTTCCCACGCTGTAGGACAATTTTTCCATTCCCAGTGCATGCAATCAATACTCCCAATCATCCCTGGGAACCCACGCATTTGACTAAAATGCAGAATTCTTTGCAGATAATCTTGAGTTGGAGTTCTGAGATACACTTGCTCATACAATTGTATGATTCCTTTACAAAATCTTCCCAAACACTCCAATGTTGTAGTACCTCCTGTTTTTATGTATTCATCACCCGCCACACCATATGCTAACATTCATATGGTTGTGGTACATTTTGCTAGTGGAGATATACCTTCTTTATTGGTTGCATCAACTCGTTGGGTGAAGTAGTTGTCAGTGTTTGATAGGTCCCCAACTATTCGAAGAAAAACATGTTTTCGCATCCGCAATCGCCGACGAAACATTGCATCATCATATGTTGGTTGATCAGGAAAGTAGTCGTCAATCAGTCTTTGGTTTGCCGCTACATGATCTCTCTTGAAGTACTTTCTCTTGCTACGAGATGCACATTCTTCCGCTACTTTATTTCGGCGCTATCTAAACCGGTTCACGATATACTTCTCTTCAATTTCAGACTACCTTTTGTAAGCTTTGATAACAAAATGAATCTCCATTTATAAGAAATTGGGTGGCTGAAATCATCGAATTCCAAACAAACATTATATTAACGTAATTAATAGATAATGATTAAATTCTCTCATAAGGAAGTTCTATTTTTATATTAATAGGAGTTCTAGGTATAAGTTTAGATGGTTCGAACGAACCAACATTAAATTTAGAACTCTTAGCTAATCAATCCTATCCTGTCACACTCGAAATACATAGTTGCAGATGAGATGTTGCAAGAGATGAAAAGGTAGAGCGAAATCTGTCGACTCAGTTCAAGCGAAATCAACTCACGGAGACTAGATTCAATTGGAATTTTTTATAAGAAATAGATCCAAATGTTTAAAAGAGTGATCCTGTTGTGTGTCGAACACAGCTGTGGGACCAGGAGATTGGATCTAGCCGTAAGAAGAATGCTTGGCTGATAAATAACTCAGGTTTTTTCGGTGTTCTCGTTGAAACACGCGGGCATACTCCTGTTTTTCTATTTCATAAGAAAAAAAAAAAAGCGTCGAGTTGTGAGGTTTGGGCAACAAGTGCTCGAGTAATAAATACCTCTCCTTTCAGTCGAGTTATTTACAAACAAGAACAAATCCTAAGGAAAAGGCTGAAAATATTGGGTTGGGAAGTAATACCTCTCCCAGACCTCCTACTAAAAGACCGGATCCCAGAAAAACGATTTTTCCCCAATAACCGAATACTTTTGTTTGTAAATACTGCATATTTGATTCCATCCATTTGGTAACTTCAACTCCGTTAACAACTACTTATGAATCCTTTTTCGGATTTCACCCATTATCTCAAGTTTTGGATCGAACTAATCCATTGACACAAATCGTTCATGGGCAATTTCGCTTGAACTGAGTCGACATATTTCATGCAATGAAATCGAAGGAATGTATGAAATACGTATGAACGGAGACTAGATTCAATTGGAATTTTTTATAAGAAATAGATCCAAATGGAACAGAATTGAGAAATACCACTGGAACTTACGGAGGGATTAAAAAATGAAAGCTCGAAGACAAAGAGAACCGGGCTTTTCCAAAGAATTATTGCAGCTTTTCCACTCCCTTTGATTATCATATACAATAAAGTCTCTTCCACTTTCCTACCAAATCTCTCTTTATTCTGGCACATAAATGAAGGAATCGAAGAGATTATGGCAGATCATGTTCACCAAGAAATGACCCGAAATTTGATCTTGGTCTATTTGAGATTGTTCGAAAGCTAGAGGCCCAAAACCTTCGACCCTGTCACCCATTAATACAACACCAACATTATTTGATTCTAAATTCAGGGCCGTTTGGCAAAGAGACGGCCAAGATTTATAACAAGTTTTGACTAGGATTGGAAATCTTGTAGATAAGTTCATACCTGGGCTAGCTTGTATAACAGTCATAAGGAGGCTCAGAAGAAACGTTCTATTTAGAGAACAATCAACATCAAGTTACTTTACCCTTTTTTCCTTTTCATAATAGTTTTTTTAACCTAAGAAAAAAAATAAAAGAACTAGTCTTTCAATATATTTTTATTGACCAATTAGAATTGCCTCCCAGAATCTACAATTGTCTCAAAAAGTCCAACGTACCAAACATACCAATATTTGCATTAATAGTACGTAAATGTAACTCGTTACTGCTACTCAGCCTAGAGCCTTGAGCATTGTACAAGGACGTGATGTAGGAGTAACGCAGTTGTTCCTGTTGGAGGGTGTATCGGTTCAATCCCGGCCTCTAGCTTTCCCCGTCCCCCCTGAGTTGGGTGGTGCTTATGTGGGGGGCGTGCCACCAGAAATCGGGCTTGAAGCTCTCGCCTTACCAAGGAGCCGACAACTGATGGCTATGGCTGTTGGTCACGGCTAACCGATTTCATTGCATGAAATCTGCTGACGTGCCTGGGTATACAGTCAAGTTTCTCGCTTGTTTCTTTAGAAAGATTGCGGGGAAATTTGAAAGCTAGGGATTTCCTTTTGACGAAAAAGTCATGGACAAACGCATATTATTAAAGTAGGTTGAGACAAACACACTTTGCTAAAGCAGATTGAGACAAACTCACATTATTAAAGCACAAAGTGACATACACACATTATTAAAGCGAATTGAGACAGACACACATTATTAAAGCGGATTGACACATACACACATTAATAAAGCGGATTGAGACATACACACATTATTAAAGCACAACCAGATAAACACACATTATTAAAGTAGAAAGAGACATAATACAAATATACACTTGACAATAATTAATTTCTAAATAGATCGTGACTCAACTTCTCCAATAGTTCTTTGCTCCGATCATCGAGATGCTCCTTTTCACTTAGCTTCATAAAAAATTTCATCTTCTTAGCTTCATTTCTTTCTTTAATTAGTTGGTTTGCCTCATCTTGTCTCATGGTTATTTTTTCTAATCGTTCCAACTCGAGCTCCTTAAATTGTTTAAACTCTTTCCATTCTTCGTTGACCACTTCCAAAGCTGCACCCTTGCCTTTCTTTTTACCCCTTTTTTTAGCTGCATTCCTCCCTATTGGACGAGCAATAGATCTACAGAACTTGAGTCACTTGCATCACCTTCACGGGATCTCTTAGATCCATTGCTTTCGGAACCAGTATTTCCTCCTACCTGACTACCAACCGTGGTTGATCACGAACCGCGTGTCATTCTGACATTAAATTGAAATGGCCTTTTGTAGCACTTGAATATAATTCATGCACTTTTGCCAATACATCATTCTCCGACCACCCGCTTTGTTGCATACGCTTAGCATTATCATAAGCGCCAATCCATTTGTCCAGTTTTTGGTTCAAGTAGTTATAATGATTTCTACATGAAGCTCCATGGCTTGGAGGATGAAATGAGCAATGTTCATTACAATAGTCAGCAATTTTCCCCAATATGCTTTTTGGTTTCTACCAACAACATTGTCTGTTTCCATATTTAATCCATCCACTCAGTAGCACCAAATTTTGCTCCGTTGTCCATTTGGGACTTTTCCGACGAGTATGAGTTGAATCCTCTGCATTTGGAGTGACTTCATTAACACCGCTCATACCACCAAGAGTCATTTGTGTAGAAAACATGGGAAATTCAGTTGCTCCAATATTCAAAACAATTTCATTATTCACTAGAGTAGAAGAAAACAGGGATGGTTGAGACGAATATGGCATCATCAATCCATAATATGGATGATAGTTTGGAATAGATGACGACATAAAGAAATTTGGTGAAAAATCACAATTAGGTGTATTTTGGGGTTGGTTGGAAGATTGTTTTTAAGATTGATTTTAAGATTGATAATTGTTGAGATTTGGGTTAAAAGGGTAATTAGAAGAATTTTGGGTGTTCAAAGAGTTATTGTTGGGATCCATTTGAGAAAATAGATTGTTTTTTTTATGTGTCCAAATCAAATGAAACAAATCTCTATTTATAAAGAAAAAAATTATGAATTTTGATATAAAATTTTAAAATTTTAAAATAAAAATTTAATTAATCAGATAATAATTGAGATCAAATAATTTAGAGGAAAAGAAAAAATTAGAAAACTCAATATCCAATCATAAAACAACAAGTGTCACCCTTTTCCACTTCACTTAATAAGCCAATGTTGATATGCCATGTGTCACAAAAACTCACTGCTCTCTTCGATTCACCTGTACGAATCCACGTAAGTTTAATAGCCACGATTGTAGTTATTCAACTACTTAATCATTTATGCAACATGTCCATTGTAACTAGTCTTACTACTTGTTTAAGATGTTTAAATCTCAAAAATTTGATTTTTTTTTTTTTTGTTTTACTTTGATTCAGTACATAGAGCTGTCGAAACATATGTGCAAAGATATAAATTAACATTTACCAATTTGATTTTGATAAAATTTATAAGAAAATTTTAAGAGGAATAAGGAAAGAGTAGCAAATAAATCTCATTTTGTGACTAAAATGGAAACACTTTTAGCATAGAGTAACAAATTTGTCGCATATAATAAACAACAATAGCAAAAGAGTCACAAATAGTGACTAATTTGAAACTATATTTCTTCAGTCACTATCTGAAATGATTATTCATTTCTAAAATTTTAGATGTATGACTATATCATCATATATATTCTTATTCTAGGGTAATACTCACTCTTTAAAGAGAAAAAAACAAACAAGATTTTAAAATTTTAAACCTATACAAGTTTCACAATTATTAGACAAGTTTTACATGTAACACTTACTACTTGTTTATGATGCTTAAATCTCAAAAATTTAAAAATTAAAAATTTATTTTATTTATTATTTATTATTTTTTACTTTGATTCGATACATAGAGTTGTCGAAACATACGTGCAAACATATAAATTAACATTTACCAATTTGATTTTGATAAATTTATAAGAAAATTTTAAGTTGAATAAGGAAATAGTAGCAATTAAGTCTCACTTTATGACTAAAATGGGATAACTTTTTGCTTAGAATAGCAAATTCGTCGCAAATAATAAAAAAACAGTGACAAAAGAGTCGTAAATAGTGACTAATTGGAGACCATATTCATTCAGTCACAATCGTAAATGATTATTCATTTCTAAAATTTTAAATATATGACTATATAATCATCTATATTCTTATTCTAGGGTAATACTCTTTATTTAAAGAGTAAAAACAACAAGATTTTAAAAATTTTACACCTATACAAAATTCACAAACATTGGAAAAGTTATACATGTAACACTTCCTACTTGTTTAGGATGCCTAAATCTCAAAAAATTAAAAAATTTATTTTATTTATTATTTTTTTTGTTCTACTTTGATTCAGTACATAGAGTTGTCGAAACATATGTGCAAACACATAAATTAACATTTACCAATTTGATTTTGATATATTAATAAGAAAATTTTAAGAGGAGTAAGGAAATAGTAGCAAATAAGTCTCACTTTGTGACTAAAATGAGACCATTTTTTGCATAGAGTAACAAATTTGTCGCAAATAATAAACAACAGTAGCAAAATAGTCGCAAATAGTGATTAATTTGAGACTATATTCCTTCAGTCACAATTGGAAATGATTATTCATTTCTAAAATTTTAGATGTATGACTATATAATCATCTATATTCTTATTCTAGGGTAATACTATCTATTTATGGAGGAAAAAACAACAATATTTTAAAAATTTTAAATCTATACAAGTTTCACAAACATTGGACAAGTTATATATGTAACACTTCCTACTTGTTAGGATGCCTAAATCTCAAAAAATTAAAAAAAATATTTTATTTATTATTTATTTTGTTCTACTTTTATTTAGTACATAGAGTTGTCGAAACATATGTGCAAACATATAAATTAACATTTACCAATTTGATTTTGATATATTAATAAGAAAATTTTAAGAGGAGTAAGGAAAGAGTAGCAAATAAGTCTCACTTTGTGACTAAAATGGGACCACTTTTTGCATAGAGTAACAAATTCGTCGCAAATAATAAACAACAGTGGTAAAAGAGTCGCAAATAGTGACTAATTTGAGAATATATTCCTTCAGTCATAATTGGAAATGATTATCCATTTCTAAAATTTTAGATGTATGACTATATGATCATCTATATTCTTATTCTAGGGTAATACTATTTATTTATGGAGGAAAAAGCAACAATATTTTAAAAAATTTAAATCTATACAAGTTTCACAAACATTGGACAAGTTATACATGTAACACTACTACTAGTTTTTTTTTTTTTTAACACCTTATCTTATAGATTAAATGGTGTATGGAGGATACAAGAATGGAACCAACCAAGTCGGTGGTGTTGAAAAAGTAGTAAATAGAGAATGAGTATGTAAGACTTGTTTTGCTAATTTATCCGCAGCCGAGTTGCGTTCGCGATTGACAAGTTCCAATGAGGATTATTGGGGAAGCTTTGACATCCAGTGACGTATATCGTAGAGGGGAGTACCAATCTGAACATAATCACCTATTGTATTAATTAGTCGGACCAATTCCATGTTATCACTACTACTTGTTTAGGATGCTTAAATCTAAAAAAAATTAAAATTTATTTATTTATTTATTTATTTTTGTTTTACTTTAATTTGGTACATAGATTTGCCGAAACATATGTGCAAACATATAAATTAACATTTACCAATTTGATTGTGATAAATTCATAAGAAACTTTCAAGAGGAGTAAGGACATAATAGCAAATGAGTCTCACTTTGTGACTAAAGCGGGACCACTTTTTGCAAAGATTAGCAAATTTGTCGCAATTTTTACAAAAAGTAGCAAATAGTAGAATTTTTTTTATTTGAACTCTCGTTTTTTTTGTTTTGTTTCGTTTTTATTCTCACTTTGTTAGTGCATTATAGGAAATGAGAGCGATGACACTTATAAGAAAATATTTGTGACTTTTGTGCCACTCCAAATAAAGAGTCACAAATTTGCCACTATTTTGTCACCTTTTTACGACGAATTTGTGACTAAAACCAATGCTTGCAAAAGTTGGTACTAAACCGAACTTTCATATTTAAAACGTTTTTACAAACTTTTGGCGACTAATTTGTGACACATATGAATATGAGTGAAGACGTTGCACATTGGTCACTAATTTGTGACTAATTTGATTGAAATGAAACAGAGAAGGGGAGTTGCAAAATGATCAAAAAGTTGGGACTACTTTGAGACTGTATGCTGTGACTAAAAATATAGTCGCAAATTGGTCATTGTTTGTGACGATTTTGCGAAGTAGTCAGAAAAGTGTCACAAAATAGTCACAAAACCGTCACAAAATTTGCGACCAAAAAAAAGGTCACAAAAAGTAGTCACAAATTGTTGGTTTTCTTGTAGTGGTATTACTTAGTGATCGAATCCACAAGGACCAAAAAATACACTATGGATTATAATAATTAAAACTTCGCTAGGGAGACAAATATGATTTTTGTTTGGTTTTCCAACAACTTAATATAACAAATATAAAATAAACAATGAATAGATGAATTGGGTAAAGGAAATTCTAAAGGAGTTCTAAACCAGCAACATACATGCATATGAGAAAGCATTAAAAACCATTGTTGAACTCAATCATAAATATTAGCTACCATAATTCCTTAGTGATAACTACTAAGCTAGCATCCTAACAAAAACTTTCGTTTATTATGAAGATTAAAGAAATTATTAAGTATAGGATTGATAGGTTCACAAAACTCGATAGCGACTTCCATTGTCTAGGAATACTTTGCTTACATAGGTTACAATCCAACATTCCATTGCAACTTTTGTTGTGGAGAAACATTTAAAGACATATTCAAACTTCCGTCTAGAATAAGCATTAATAACAACCTAGATGAAGAATCAAAAAATCATTCTCAATATATCATGCGTAAATACACATGTAAAACATCCTACTAGAAACCTTAAACCCAACAGAGAATTGCTCAAGTATGGTAGAGATAAGCAAGACAAAGATGAAGTACTCATAATTGTATTACTAATAAACTAAAAAAGCTAAAATAAAATTTTAAATATTTACAATGATCTTTTAAGTATTTTTCGCACTGATGCTGGATGATCTACAACCAAGGGTCGAGCCCTCCTTTTATAGTACAAGGGAGAAAAGAAAAATAGAAATATAGAGAAATGGAAATCGTCTGAAATTGCCAAAATGGAAGTTTTCCGTAACCGTCAATCGATCGGTGCAGATGTGCAACCGATCGTTTCTCTTGGTCTTCTCAACCGATTGGGGCAATGTGCAACCGATCGGTTTGCGCGTCCGAGTCTTTCTTCCTTCAGGTCCAGTTGAAGTCCATTTGATGTATTTGAAGCCCATTTTAGCTCCAAATCTCATTTTTTCATTTTCAAGCCCATTTTCTTATGAAAACACAAAAGAATCAAAAACTAACTTGTTCTTGGTAAAAAGACACAAGATTAGTCGTAAAAAAGACTCTAAAAATCAGTAAAAATAGGGGTTAACGTATTCTCCCAAATTTGAATCTTTGCTTGTCCTCAAGTAAAGAACAATATTAACTCGAGCCCGGAGAAACGGTCACAAGAACGGGAGCTGGAAAGTTTTTGGGAAAAATACTTACAGTGGGTCTTCTTTCAACGAACTACATCAAAACAAATCAGAGCAAAGCTTAATTTCTGAATTTAACCATTAATTATTAATATCTCATACTTTAAATCCTGGAATCACAAGGAACTTTGAAATCGATGAATTTAACCTTTTGACATTCAATTAGAAAGTGTGTGCACTCTCACAAAGGGAATATTAAACATGCTATGGTCTTGGTATGGAAGCAATTAGGGTGACTCAAGTGTTTATGGCTTATCTTGAAAATCTAGGATACAAATCATTATTCATAATCACATAGAGACAAAGACCAATTGATGCATACATTGCCTTCCTTTCACTAAGACCATCTAAAGTATCTCAAAACCTGATAAAAAACCCAAAAACTTCCTAATATTCCCTCGATGTGTTTGTTTACAGAAACTTAGAATTTTCCGGTTCTTTTTCTTTTCCTTCCCTCAAAATTTTGTTTTTTTTAGATGAGGGGTGATGGAACCGCTTCTCGTCTTTACAAAATCAAGCATCAAATCGAATTTCATACCTCTCTAGCATTTTATAAGCATTAAAAATTCTGTCCACAAAACTTAACATACAAAAGCTTACTTACCATCCCAAAATCATAAGTCTAACATCCTTAATACTAATGAAAAGTTAGCTATGTTGGTCTGTATACTCCGTAGTTTATGCACATGAATGCACATAATGGCGACGATCAAGAGTAATGCTTGCGGTTTGAATAAAAGCTTGGGTGCAAGGCGTGGTACTAGAATAAACGTGAGTCTAGCTATTCAGAGGTCAAAAGAGTGGTAAAACAAAGCATACAGCCGAATATCTAATCTCTAGCATAATTACCAAAACCCTATGTTTGATAAATAAGTCCAAGTTCAATGTTTCACTAAGTAAGGTTAAGTTCAAACCATCCAAATTTAAATGTGATAATGACTTTTATGAATATTGTGTGAAACATCTTGTCATGGTCACTAGAAGCAGATGGGAGATCACTGTAGCAGAATGCCATCTCATCAAAATCAAGTAGCGTGCCGTGAGACGAATTGGATGCACGAGAAGGCGCCTCATTGGCTGCACAGGTATGGCAACGACGAGTGGCACGACTGACATATCATGATTTTTACCCATTTTTGATCATGATATAAGTCCTTTTTATTGAGTCTTTCTAGTATTTTTAGAGTCTTTTAGAGTCTTTTCAGGATTTAGGTACGTTTGGAGCTGAATCGGATTTATTGAAGCTTTCTGGAGCATTTTGGGGCTGAACATGGATCAAGCAGCCCGAGAGCCGATATGAAGCCTGTGTATCGACCGACACCATCTGGTGTCGATCGATACTGACACTTGGAAAGAACGTGACTCGCTGCCTCTTTATCGATCGATACCACTTATGGTATCGGTCGATACCGACATCCAAGGAAGAAAACGCGACTCTCTACAAGTTTGAAGAATCTGCTCGTTGGCCCAGAAGATTTTATTATTTACAATAAAGCCCAAAACTTGTTTTAGGATATAATTAGGTTTTTCAGCCACTTTTTAGAGCGAGAACTCATACCCGAGAGATAAAGATTTTTGTAGCAGAATTTTGGGAGAAGATTTGGGGAACCCTCTTGTTACTCTCTACTCTATTCTTTAATGCGATCTATTTTATTCATGATGTTTGCTTCATTCACCATGTCTTAGTAGATTCCTTGTTAGGTTTAGGGTTATTCAAAGGTGTTTGATAAATTATTAGGTTGAACTGAATTGTTAGGGGAAAATCCATAGAGTTCTTCATCTAGACTTGTGATTATTGTTTATTCTAGCTTCTCGACTTATAATCTTATATTAGTTTGATTAATTGTTATGAAAGTGTTATTTATTTTCTTAACTAGTGTTGGATGAGCAAAAGATCTATTCGCAAAGAAATTTGGTTTAGGATTTTGTGAACAATTGAACCTCATCATTAATGCTTGTTTGAATTCATAGGATTTGCAAAGAAATTTGGAATTCTAGGTTTAGACATAGATAATCTTCGCAGCGAAAGTTGGTTGGTTTTATATTCGTGTTTCAAGTTCAAGAACGGTGCTGAACATATTCCTGACAATCTGTTTGATCTGTAATTTTGATTTACCGGCGAATTTCTCTAGGCTTAGCGTTTTCCTCCATTGATCTTACAAACTACTTTTTATCGTTTGCTGTTTTTAATTACATTGATTTTGCTTAGCTTAATTCAAATTTTGAAATCTATTGAGTGATATCTTGAGTCTTTGTGGTTCGACCTCTAATATACTGCAGCTATTGCTTTAGTACTTTGAAGGTATTATATTTGAGCACATCAAATTTTGGCGTCGTTGCCGGGGAAAATTCTGTTGTTCAACCACCAGATTGGGACCTCCCTTTTGAAATTATGTGCAATGCGAGCAACTTTGCAGTTGGATCAGTTCTGGGTCAGAGGAAAGGCAAGAAACTCCATGTAATCTACTATGCCAGCAGAACGTTGGATGATGCTCAGAGGAACTACAGCACTACAGAGAAGGAGTTACTCGCTGTCGTTTTCTCTTTTGAGAAATTTTTCTCTTATTTGATTGGGAGCAAGGTGACCGTTCACACTGATCATGCTGCTCTCAAATATCTGCTGCAGAACAAGGATCTCAAGCCTCGCCTTTGTCGTTGGGTTCTTTTGCTCCAAGGCTTCGACATTGAAGTTAAAGACAAAAAAGGTGTCGAGAATGGAGTTGCAGACCATCTCTCGAGGATGAGGATCGATGAAGCCGTGCCTATTGATGACTCCCTACCTGAGGAGAAGATTTACTTCATCGAGATTGGGTATCACGGCGTTCCTGCCGAGAATCTGTAATTTTCCTGAGTACAGAGCCTCAGTATCGATCGATACCAACCCAATATCGGTCGATACCCTAAACCTGCAGAAGCTGTTTCGACTACGGGTGACTCTTATGCTGAGGAGTTTCTAGCTGCTATAACTACTCCTGCTCGACCATGGTACGCTGACATAGCCAATTACCTTGCTGCAGAGGACGAGCCAGAGCACCTCAAGAAGTATGATAGGGAGAAATTTATGCGCGACGTAAGGAGATTCTTCTGGGATGAACCTTACCTGTACAAGCACTGTTCTCATGGAATTTACAGGAGATGTATCGCAGAGTCTGAGGTACCAGAGGTGCTGTATCATTGTCATGGGTCTGAGTATGTTGGCCACTTCGCTACTTTCAAGACGGTTTCCAAGGTTCTTCAAACAAGCTTTTGGTGGCCTACGATGTTCAAGGACACTGATGCCTTTATCTCGCAACTCGATGTTTGCCAGAGGAGAAGGAAGATCAGTAAGCGATATGAGATGTCACATAACTTCATCCTCGAGGTCGAAGTTTTTGACTGTTGGGGCATCGATTTTATGGGCCCTTTTCCTTTGTCACGGAAGAATAAGTACATCTTGGTTGTTGTGGACTATGTCTCCAAGTGGTTGGAAGCAATTGCTAATCAAACCAATGATTCTTTTGTGGTCCTGAAGCTGTTCAAGACCATTATTTTCTCTCGATTTGGAGTACCTCGGATCATTATAAGTGATGGTGGCACTCATTTTATTAACAAGGTTTTCGAAAAGTTGCTGAAGAAATATGGTGTGCATCATCGCGTGGCTACTCTTTATCATCCTCAGACGAGCGGGCAAGTTGAGGTTTCCAACAGAAAAATCAAGGAGATTCTGGAGAAAACAGCTGGCACTACACGGAAGGATTGGGCCGCAAAGTTGGACGATGCACTTTGGGCCTACAGGAACGCTTTCAAGACACCACTTGGTACCACACCGTTTCACTTGCTGGCCACAAAGCGTGTCACCATGCTGCCTTGTGCTCGATCTCAACCGGAAGGTGACACGCTTTCCTGTACAGCAAGTGAAACGGTGTGGTACCAAGTGGTGTCTTGAAAGGGGTCCTGCAGATATTTGAGAGTAGCATGATCAGTGTGAACGGTCACCTTGCTCCCAATCAAATAAGAGCAAAATTTCTCAAAAGAGAAAACGACTGCGAGTAATTCTTTCTCTGTATTGTTGTATTTTTTTTTAGCATCATCCAACGTTCTGCTGGCATAATAGATAACATGGAGTTTCTTGTCCTTCCTCTGACCCAGAACTGATCCAACTGCAAAGTCGCTCGCATCGCACATAATTTCAAAAGGGAGGTTCCAATCTGGTGGTTGAACAACAGGAGCACTGACCAGTGCCTTCTTAATAAGCTCGAATGCGACAAGATAATCAGGTGTGAAATCGAAAGTGATATCCTTGCATAGAAGGGCGGTTAGTGGGCGGGCTAGCTTGGAGAAGTCCTTGATGAATCGTCGATAAAACCCAGCATGACCAAGGAAGCTTCAAATGTCCTTCACAGATTATGGCGGTTGAAGGCTTGTCATAACTTGAATCTTAGCTCTGTCAACCTCAATCCCAGCCTTAAAAACCTTGTGCCCCAGAACAATGCCCTCCCGAACCATAAAATGTCACTTCTCCCAGTTAAGAACCAGGTGCTTCTCCTCACACCTCTGTAGTACATTGCACAACTTATCTAGACAACCTTTGAATGAAGATCCGTAAACCGAAAAGTCATCCATGAACACCTCCATAAACTCCTCAATCATGTCCGAGAAGATTGAAATCATACACCTCTGGAAAGTAGCTGAAGCGTTACGTAATCCAAATGACATTCTTCTGTAAGCAAATGTGCCATAAGGACATGTAAATGTCGTTTTCTCCTGATCATCCGGATGTATCAGGATCTGGAAGAAACCTGAGTACCCATCGAGAAAGCAGTAGTATGGGTGACTTGCTAACCTCTCCAGCATCTGATCGATGAACGGCAGTGAGAAGTGATCCTTCCTTGTAGCAGCATTCAGTTTCCTGTAGTCAATACACATCCGGTGTCTAGTGATCGTCCTTGTTGGGATCAGCTCTTCCTTCTCGTTTTTCACCACAGTGATTCCTCCTTTCTTAGGTACCACGTGAACTGGACTAACCCAAGAGCTGTCTGAGATGGCGTAGATGATCCCTGCTTCCAGAAGTTTCATAATCTCCTTTCTAACCACGTCTTTCAGATTCGGGTTAAGCCTCCTCTGATGCTCGATCGAAGCTTTCGACTCGTCCTCCAGATGAATCTTATGCATGCACAGGTCTGGTGATATACCTGAAATGTCATCAAGAGTATAGCCAAGAGCTTTGCGATACTTGCGCAGCTTGCTCAGCAGTAAGGCGATCTCTGCGTTGTTCAAAGAAGAATTGACAATTATAGGATATGTGGAATTACGACCAAGAAAGACATACCTTAGATTGGCTGAGAGTGGTTTAAGTTTGATCTTAAGAGCTCTCTCCTCACTCCAGTCACCAAACGAATCGACTCGCTTAAACGTAACGACCAACTCCTCAGGTCAAGGTGGACGGTGTCGGTCGATACTATCAGTGGTATCGACCGATGCTCCTCGGTTGTTGTCAAGCATCCTGGCGTATCCAGCAACAACATCACTCGAGTATACCTCTGAGTCAGCTGAACAGACCAGTGCTCTCTCTAGCTGATTCTTAGGATGTATCTCCATGAAGTACTCGTCAGATATGTCGCTAAAAGTGTCAACCAAGAACGTTTGCCCATCAATAGTCGGTTTTTTCATCATCCTCTTCATGTTGAAAGTCATGACCAAATCACCGATGTTAAGAGATATCCTCCCATCCTTACAATCGATCAGAGCTCCGGCTGTTGCTAGAAAGGGCCTTCCAAGAATAAGTGGATCCTTTGGCTCTGCATCGTACTCCAGGACGATGAAATCAGTTGGGATTAAGCAGTCCTCGATCGTTATCGGAACATCTTCGAGTAATCCCTCGGGAAGTCAAACTTAGCGATCAGCTAGAATCACATAAATTCTGGTAGGCGTGAAATCTATCATTCCCATTCGCTTAGCCACGAAGTATGGCATAAGGTTGACACTCGAGCCAAGATCGTAGAGAGAGAGCGCTCGAATCTTTCTGTAAAAATCGTATAGTCCAACACAAAACTTCCTGGGTCTGGCAGCTTCTCTGGAATCTTGTTAAGCAGGATCGCACTGCACTCATGAGTAATCCTCATCACTCCCTCCTCAAGGTTCACATTGCTTGATACCATCCGCTTGACATATCTCCTGAAAGCTGGTGAAGCCATGATAGCATCGACAAAAGGAAGCTCAATGATATATCATGGTTTTTACCCACTTTTAACCATGATATAAGTCCTTTTTGTTTTGTCTCTTTCCAGTAGTTTTAGAGTCTTTCAGGTTCTTTTCAAGCTATAGGCACATGTGGAGCTAATTGGAGGATTTGGAAGCTTTTGAAGTAATCTGGAATTGAAGCCGATTGGAGAACTGAAGCTCAGCATCGATCAACACTTGAGGAGCATCGATCGACACCATTTATTTGGGAGAAACACGATCCAAGACCCTAGCATCGATCGATACCATTTACGATATCGGTCGATGCAGTGACCAGAACGCGAAACAAACCCGAAGATAATCCAGAAGTTTTCCTTATTTTTCGAGATAACTCCAAAACGTGTTTTGACTATATAATTAGGTTTTTTTGAGCCTCCAGAAAGACACCTTGTGATTTCTGGAGATAGAGTTTTTCTGCAATTGAGTTTTTGGAGAAGAAATCTTGAACCTCTTTGTATTCTTTCTCTATTTCATTTTTATTATATGATATCTATTCTATTCATGATGTTTATTGCATTCACCATGTCTGAGTAGATTCCCTGTTAGGATTAGAGTTGCTTAAAGGTATTTGATGAATTATTAGATCTGAATGAATTGTTAGGGAATAATCTATAGAGCTTTTCACCTAGACTTGAGATTAATGCTTATTCTAGCCTCGCGAACTAGAATCTGATGTTAGGTTGTTTGATTGGCACAAAAGTGTAAGTGATTGCCTGATCTAGTGTTTGGTGAGCAAAAGCCCTATTCGCAAAGAAATTTGGTTTAGGGATTTTGTGAACAATTGAACTTGACCGTTAATGCTTGTTTAAATTCATAGAATTTGCAAAAAAATTTGGAATTCTAGGTTTAGGCATAGATATTTTTCGCAACGACAGTTGGTTTACTTTACATCTGTGTTTCAAGTTCGAGAGCGGAGCTTAATTTATTCCTGACAATTGATTTGATTTGATAATTCTGATTTGCCTGCAAGTTTCCCTAAGCCTAGCGTTTTCCTCCACTGAATTACTACCTATTTTAATTGTTTTGCAATTCTTAATTTCATCTATTTGGCTTAGCTTAATTCACATTCCAGAATCTATTGAGTGTTATCTTGAGTCCTTGTGGATTGACCCCTAAAATACTATAGCGACTGCTTAGATACTTTAGGGTATTAGATTTGAGCATATCACTCAACAATCAACTTCTCTATCATTGCCTTACATATGCCGTCTTCCACTTCCTTCTTGGTCTTGGTAGGAGGTCGAGGGAAAGGTATCTTGGGCACGTAGATTCTTCTTGTACTCAACGCGGTCTGTTTCTTCTCCACTTCTGGGCTAGCGTCGATCGATGCAGGTGGCTTTGAAACGTCCTTGGCAGATCCTCGGACAGGTATCAATCGATGTTGTCTGGTATCGGTCGATACTGGAGCGATTTTGGGAGTCCCATCGTCGTCATCTACAACAAGATTGAAGAAATTCTTTGCACTATAGGCCTTCTTCACTCCTGGACTGACTTCTTTTCTATTCCTCAAGGTGATAGCATGAACATGTTCCCTCGGATTCACTGTTTTCCCTGGAAAAAAAACCATCTTGTCATTTAACTACTTCCGCGGTCTGAGCAACTTGAGTTTCCAGCTTCTTCTGATGAATGTTAAGGGCTTCAATCTTTCCATTCAAATTGGTGTACATGGCGTCCATCTTCCCGTTGAAATCGACAGTCATCTTTTGCTGTCCCTCAAGAATCTGTTCAAGCATGGATTCAACCTTGCTCTCCTAAGTCTTGGGTGGCGGGGTTTGGTAAGATGAACTCCCGTAAGTGCGAGTGTAACCGCTGTTCTGCATCGGTTTCTGGACAAAGGAGTTTGCTCCGAAACATGAGGGCTTGAAATCAGCAATATTCTCCACGAATGTAGTTAACGTCCTCTGCTTCATCGTCATCTATATTCTCGACCTCATCAGCAAAGTGTACAGCCTTATGCTGCTTGCCCATCAACAAGTTGTGCATTGAATCCATCTTTGCGCGCACCTCAGCAATCTGCGATCCATCAATGTTCTCATTCTGCTTCTTCCGCTCGTAATATGTATTCTTGGTGCTATTGCTAGATGCCAAGTTCTCGATCAGCACATAAGCATCCTCAGAATATCTCGTGTTGAAATTACCATTTCTCGCAGCATCTAGAGCCATCTGATATCTCCAATCAATCCCTCGGAAGAAAATACCCAGCAACTAACCTGTGTGAACCCATGATGCGGACAATCTCTCTGATAAGATCTGAATCTCATCCAAGCAGCCTTAAACGCCTCTGTTGCTCCCTGAGAAAATGGGAAATCTTGTTCCTCAACTCCTCGGATCTCGGATCATCGTATAAGTTGTTCAGAAACGCGTTCTTCGTCTCTTCCTAGGTGCTCGAAGATCCAGGAGGCAACTGCTTCAGCCAATAAGCTGCATCCCCACCAAGAGAGTATGGGAAAAGCTTACAGAAAAAGAACTCATTGGGCACTCCATTGTACTTGATACTAGTGACCAAATCCTCGAACCTCTCGATGTAATCCATGGGATGCTTGTGAGAAAGAACGTGAAAAGGGTGCTGACCCACAAAAGTGTAGTATGCAGGCTTCAGCCAAAGTCATTCCTCTGAAAGGTGGAAATACGAATTACAGACCGATTGGCATAGAACTGATCGGGTCTGTTGTACTCTCCAAGCGTCCTGGCGCGATTAACCAGAGCATTTCCAATGTTTGCGCGCACAGCAGGTGGGACACCCTTGTTGGCTGCTGGTGAAGGGATAACGACGTTCCCCTCTGCATCAAGCCGCTGTCCTTGCTCATTACACAGATGACCTTCCTGGTCTCTCAAAGCTCCATCCTCATCACAAGCGAGCACAATTGGATTGTTCATCTCTGCTTGCTTCTTTTGATATGCTAAAATATAATACTCTAAAAATACTAAAGCAGTAGCTGCAGTATATTAGAGGTCGAACCACAAAGACTCAAGATATCACTCAATAGATTTTAGAATTTGAATTAAGCTAAGCAAAATCAATGTAATTAAAAACAGCAAATGATTAAAAATAGTTTGTAAGATCAATGGAGGAAAACGCTAAGCCTAGGGAAATTCGCCGGTAAATCAGAATTGCAGATCAAACAGATCGTCAGGAATATGTTCAGCACCGTTCTTGAACTTAAAACACGAATATAAATCCAACCAACTTTCGCTGCGAAGATTATGTATGTTTAAACCTAGAATTCTAAATTTCTTTGCAAATCCTATGAATTCAAACAAGCATTAATGATCAGGTTCAATTGTTCACAAAATCGTAAACCAAATTTCTTTGCGAATAGATCTTTTGCTCATCCAACACTAGTTCAGGCAATCAATCACACTTTCGTGTCAATTAATCAACCTAATATCAGATTCTAGGTCGTGAAGCTAGAATAATCAATAATCACAAGTCTAGATGAAGAACTCTATGGATTTTCCCCTAACAATTCAGTTCAACCTAATAATTCATCAAACACCTTTGAATAACCCTAAACCTAACAAGGAGTCTACTCAGACATGGTGAATGAAGCAAACATCATGAATAAAATAGATTGCATTAAAGAATAGAGTAGAGAGTAACAAGAGGGTTCCCCAAATCTTCTCCCAAAATTTTGCTACAAAAATCTCTATCTCCCGGGTATGAGTTCTCGCTCTAAAAAGTGGCTGAAAAACCTAATTATATCCTAAAACACGGTTTGGGTTTTATTGTAAATAATAAAGTCTTTTGGGCCAACGAGCAGATTCTTAAAACTTGTAGAGAGTCGCGTTTTCTTCGTTGGATGTCGGTATCGACCGATACCATAAGTGGTATCGATCGATAAAGAGGCAGCGAGTCACGTTTCTTCCAAGTGTCAGTATCGATCGACACCAGGTGGTGTCGGTCGATACACAGGCTTCATATCGGCTCCCGAGCTGCTTGATCCATGTTCAGCTCCAAAATGCTCCAGAAAGCTTCAATAAATCCAATTCAGCTCCAAATGTACATAAATCCTGAAAAGACTCTAAAAGACTCCAAAAATACTAGAAAGACTCAATAAAAAGGACTTATATCATGGTCAAAAACGGGTAAAAACTATGATATATCAACGGCTCTGTCCAGTGGGACGAACACACAAAACAACAGTAAGAGGCATGAAATCGACCCTAGCATGTGAGGAGATGTGAGTAAGCTAGCGCACAGGGAGCTACATGTATCTGTTGAAGTCATCGCGGTCTTGAAACTGCAAAACGGTTGTGCCTTGCATCATAATGGCAGTGCGATAGAGATTATCACGATCAATGAACCTCTGTATGCTCTCGAGTGTAGGGCAAGGGAGCTCGATCCTGATGACCTCGATAATAGGCGTGAAAAAACTCCTTGAGTATATATCACTTCTCTTATGCGTGGAAGTCCTGGCTCCAGCAAGCTCAGAAGCCAATAGTGCTCTAAAGTCCACATCATGTAACTCAACATAACAGTCATCATGTAACTCAACATAACAGTCATCATCAGGGTCTTCGATGTACTCACGAACAACCTCCCTAAGCATCCAGAGCTCAGAGGTCCTTAGAGTCTCGACCTCATGCCTGCTAAAGATGGTGTTGCTAATGAACTTAGCAACAAATCGTAACACTGGGATCCGAAGATGAGCCTGCTTCCAGGCCCAACAACATAAGAACTTAAACCAATGATGGCCCAGAACTCTGCAGAATAGAAGACAACACCAGCACGTGTCTCAGTACGCCTCAGGAACCCGAAGATGTCGCAGAGCTGGTGGATGGAAAGCTTGTAATGCTGTCTGGCAATAAATATACTGATCCATCCTCTGGAAACCTCCTTAAGACCTGTAGGGTAGTGCTACTGCACAGTGGCCAAAAAGTCGCGGGCCAACCTGTCGTACAGATCTCGGGACTTGGTGTGAAAATTACCAAACCCAATTATCTCTAGCAGCATATGGACCTCCTACTTGAGGCCCAACTCCTCGAGTAACTGATTCTACAGAAATCTCATGTGATGGAGTTTGCATATCTCTATCTGTTCTCTAGCGGTTATGTCAGAATCAGTCATCTCTCGCAGATGAGTAGTCAAACTCCTAGGCTGTGGGACCCTAGCCTATCGTTAACCATATCTCCAAAATGAGAAAAAGTAGATTCCAAGAATTTTACAGAAAAATTTTCAAAATCAGAAAATTTTCCGAAAAATTTCTAAAGTAATTATATCATAATATGCAACTCCTAAACTCCCTAAATGGATTAAGAATCAATTAAAATGCAAAAATTCCAAATTTAGGCAATTTGATCTCTAAAATTCAAATTAATTGAAATAAAAATCCAAACTCTTTGAATTCTTCTTTTAAAATTATGGATAATTCAAAATCAATCATCCTAAACACCATGCAAGCTCGAAATCCAAAATTCACCGCACACCTTTATCAAAAATTCAAAATTTCCACCCTAAAATAAAAAACTTCTCAAATATAACCACTTAATTTGTTTCATAGTCTCCTAGACATAATATCCCATCCAATAATCAATCCAAACATGCAAGGAATCGAAACTCAAAACGTTACACAAGTTCTTATGAAAATCAAACATACAAGTCAAAAATTTAGTGGCTTACCACAACAAATCGAAAAAGAGACCAAGATAAACAGATAAAGCTCCAAATATTGAGTGGAAAGCACCCAAAAAGTGTTGAAATTAGTTTGAAAATGAGAGAGTTATGGGTTTTGAATTTTTTTGAGGTTTTAAAATGAAAATGGTGGTGGTGGCTCGGAGAAGAAGAAGAAGAAGAAGAAGAAGAAGAAGAAGGGAGTGGGCGATCGGCTTAGTCCGATCCAATTCGAGTGAGTTGATCGGATTAAACCAGTTTTTGAAAATTTACCTGGCCGTCAACCGATCGATGGTGACACACAACCAATCTATTGATGAATCCTTCTGAACCGATTGGTGCAATAGCTGCACTGATCGGTTGGCGGTACCTTGAATTTTCATCTTTTGCGTTTAGCACATTATTCAAAAGAACTCTACCACCAAAAACATAAGATTTGCAGACGTGAAGTTTCAATAATCCAAGTTTTAATAAAAATCTCAAAATGAGAGTGTCAAAGTTAAAAGAAACGAAAGAACAAATGCAAGAAATGAAAAAAAAGCCATCTATGGGTTGCCTCCCATCTAGCAATTAGAGCATCCGCATTGCAAGTCTCTCACAAGAATCTCACTTATAAAAGAAATAATAAAATAATAGATATTAATATTTTATTGTGGGAGTCTCTTAAAAACATAGAAGATTGAGAGACTTTTGGCTCAATGTTTTTAGAGACTCTACTAATATAATATTAATATTTTTTATTTTTTTTAATAAGTGAGACTTTTATGAGAGACTTGCAATGCAGATGCTCTTAGAGTCTCGAGCTTGACTTTTTGCACTTAACCCGCAGAAGAGTTGCTGCTCTTTTCGTCTCTTGGCGGATGAAACATCTAAACAACTTGCTCAAACTCCACTTCCAAAAAAGGGGCACCCAAAGAAAGACCTCGGTAATACACATCCTTATCAACGTACGTGAGATACATCCTTCTTCTCGGCTAATCCATCACGGCCCAACATAAGTTAAGAAGTCCCTTCCAAAAATGAGTTGTGGTCGAATGTCGCCAAAAGTTGCGCATATCTGAAATTCCACAACCAGCTCACGATCTCCGACACCAAGGATGACGTCATGGAGTTCCTCTTAAAGATAGTGAATGGTGTCACCGGCTAGTTGCATTTGCTTGCTTGACGGAGGCGGATGCGTGTACCCGAGGAGTTTCATGATGGTTTATGTCCTGTCATTGATGGTGGAACTTGTATCACATAGAGAACCTTGAAAGAAAATGTTGTCCATAATCACCGGAACAACAAACCTTCCAGGAGCTTGTATCTTCGTGAAACAAAACTTCTTGGGAGACATCTTTACTTCTATCATCATCCTCTTGATCTCTGTGGGTTTTTATCGCTTTCAACGAACAACTTCCGGAAGTAAGGCCCTTTCCAAATGTCATTAAAGCCTAATACTGAAGGTAGCTCCCTTGCCATTTCCAGAAACTTTCAATGCTTAAACCTCGAAATCACCCTTTAGGTATTCTCAATGTAAGTGCAGGATGAGTGAATTTTGGTGCCAAGTGATGAGTAGCTTGGCGAGTTATATCACGATTCCTTATTGTTTTTACAAAGTCCACTCCAAAGATCAAGGAAGGGACTGAGAATTTACTAGGATCTTCAAGCTTAGAAAACTATGTCAAGACCTTCTTTTCCTTTGTGAGCTTTTTCCTTTGCTTATTTAGTCGTTCCTCGCCCGTCTTGACACACTTGAAGACTTCCTTAATATCAGGTAGGCATGCTTTTGCTTAATTCAATGTCATTTCTTCAGTCAACTCACCAAGCACCTTCTTTAACCTCTGCATCTTCCCATTAGCAATCACCTTATCGTCGACATATCTAAGAAACGGTACCTTGGGCTTGTAAACTCGTGGAGGCTTGTTATGAACCTTTTGAATGCCCTCTGGAACACCTCCTGAACATTCATAATCAAACTCAGCCATTTTTCTTGGATATAGGAATCTAACCGATCGGTGAGGGGGTTAAACCGATCAGTTCTGACTACCTCTGAAAACCGATTAGTGTCAGTAGTTTACTGATGGGATAACGAGTCTGAAGTTACCTCCAAACCAACTTTAACATCGTTAATGTGCTCTCTAGGATTACCTTCAACCTTCTCTCGAAGCATTTGTGGAGGTACCTTGACACTGGAAGCAACTTGAGCAATTTGTTTCTCCAAAACTCGAACATGGGTACTCACAACATCGATCTTCCCATTCAGAGATGTGTACATTTCTTCTACCTTAGCGTTGATTATATCAGCGCTTTGCTTGTGACTCTCCATTAGCTGAAACATAATCCTCTCTAGCTTGATCTCCTGAGGGTTTTGTTGAGTAGCACCCGAAGAACCGTTCTGCCCGTTGTTATATTGAGGCTTGGGCTGAAAGTTGTATCCACCATAACTAGGTTCCTTATTCTGAAATCTTTGGGGTTTTGGAGGATAAACTTGTTCTTGAGGATTCTCAACATTTGTACTCTGGTACCAAAAGTTCATGTGGTTTCTGAAGTTGTTGAAACAACGTCCGCCAATGTAGTTTATGTCCTCGGCTCCCTCATAGATACCCCATCATCAGCTTTACCTCCTTGTTCACTATCATCTACTGGCGCACTCATCTCTTTTTCTGAAGCTTCAACAACCAATCCACTTTCTCCTTCAACTCTTGGCATCCACTCGTCTCAACACTGCTACCACTAACCTTTTTCGATTTGTCAAATTTAGGAAAATTGTTGCTATTACCCGCGGCCAAATTCTCGATGAGCAAGTTGGCTTCCTAAAGTGTTAGTACCAAGTTCTCGATGAGCAAGAGCCATCTGGAACTTCTCTGAAGCTCTTTAATGGAAGATGTGCAATAGATTCTCCTGAGTATACCCGTGATGTGGGCAGCAAATAGCCTTTGAAGCAATCACATGCCAAGAAGAATGATTCGTTCGCCATTTGTTGGAACGTGGAAATCTTGTTCTTCAACTAAGTGGTCCTGGACTTTGGGTAGAAGTGATTGATGGATAAGTCATGAAATTGCTCTCAAGTTGTGATTGAACCTTGTTCCAGAAGTTTCATCCATCTCAAAACTTTGTCTCCCAAGGAAAACTTGAACATGGTCAAGTATTGGTAGTCTCGGGAAACTTTTTCCGCCCTCGATGTACTACAAAGGTCCTCAAAATTCTGCACATGCTCCATTGGGTTCTCATAAGCAAGACCATTGAAGATTGATTGCGATGCGATAGTCTTGTCTCTGAGGTAAAGGCGGATAGATGGCAGTTCTACCAACATAGAACCTATTAGGAGCATTGAAGTCTCCTAAGAAAACCTAAGCAGGCTCAATTACTATATGCAAACCGATCGGTTAGTTATGGTAACTAATCAGTTGGTTATTGTAACCAATCGGTTGCTCTAGAGGTCGCAAACCGATCGGTTCCTCTAGAGGTTGCAAATTGATCGGTTGTGGTGGTGCACCGATCGGTTATCCAACAGCTTCAAAACCGATTGGTTGTTCCTCAGGATGTTTGTTCTCAGCAACATTCATGTCCAAAGTAGCTCTCTAAACAGCTCCATTAACCTCAGAAATGTTTTCCATTCTTCTGATTCTCTGGATTTGTCTACCCAAGCGCTTGATTCTTGCTAATTCGTCGTTATCCGGCGGTAGCAAATTGTTAGATCTCATTCTTTGCATAAACCTTCTAGACAACCAAGAAGTAAGATAGATAAGTAAAAGATAAAATAAAAACCAAAAAAAAAAACTCTAGACAAAATTTTAACTACGAGTCCAAAGGCACTAGTTAGTGGTCCCCGACAACAACACCAAAAACTTCTTGAGTGTAAGTTTTATCCTAAATAATTACCGCAAGTGTACGATACACCGCTGCAGTACTTAGGTATCAAATCCACAAGACCAAAACAATTACAATATGAATTATGATAATTAAAACTTAGATAGAGAGACAAATATGATTTATGTTTGGTTTTCTAACAACTTAATAAAACAAATACGAAATAAACAATTAATATATGAATTGGGTAAAGAGAATTCTAAAGGAGTTCTAAACAAGCAACATGCATTCATATGAGAAAGCATTAAAAACCATTCTTGAACTCAATCATAAATATTAGCTACCCTAATTCCTTAGTGATAACTACTAAGCTAATAATCCTAATAAAAACTTCCGTTTATTATTAAGATTAAAGCAAACATAAAGTATAGGATTGATAGGTTCAAAAAGCTCTCTAGCGACTTCCATTGTCTAGGAATACTTTGCTCACATAGGTTACAATCTAACATTCCATTGCAACTTTTGTTGTCGAGAAACATTTTAAAACATATTCAGACTTCCATCTAAAATAAGTCTAGAATAAGCATTAATAATAACCTAGATGAAGAATGAAAAATCATTCTCAATATATCATACATAAATACCCATGTACAACATCCTATTAGAAACCTTATATCCAACAGAGAATTGCTCAAGCATGGTAGAAATAAGCAAGACAAAGATGAAAAGCTCATAATTGTATTATTAATAAACTAAAAAGTTAAAATAAAATCCTAAATATGTACAATGATCTTTTCTAAGTGTTTTTGCACTGAGGTTGGATGATCTACAACCAAGGGTCGAGCCCTCCTTTTAAAGTACAAGGGAGAAGAGAAAAATTGAAGTATAGAGAAATTGAAATCTTCTGAAATCACCTAAATAGAAGATTTCCGTAACCGCCAACCGATCGGTGCTGATGTGCAACCGATCGGTTCTCTTGGTCTTCTCAATCGATCGAGGCAGTGTGCAACCGATTGGTTTGCGCGTCCAAGTCTTTCTTCCTTCTGATCCAGTTGAAGCCCAATAGATCCACGTGAAGTCCATTTAATGTATTTGAAGCCTATTTTAGCTTTAAATATCTATTTACGTGTTCAAGTCCATTTTCTCACGAAAACACAAAAAGACTCAAAACCTAAATTGTTTTTAGTAAAAAAAAAAAACATTAGTCGTAAAAAGAACTCTAAAATCAATAAAATAGGGGTTAACAAGTTTACCATATCATCGTATTTGAAGTCATATTTGTTTGGTAAATATATATATATTTTAAATGTCTCCCAAACAAATATGACTTCAAATACGATGATACAGTAAACCTGTTAACCCCTATTTTGATGTATTTGAAGTCATATTTGTAGTTTTAAATGTACGAAAATCAATGGCTGGGTGAGTTGTTTATTTTAATTACTAATGTGGACGTTGTTAGGGAAATAAGCAATTTGGAAGGTGTTGAAGTAATTACAATGACATCAACTCTAGCAGAGGAAACTGTAACCAACAATGGAGCAATGTGTCGTTGAATGAGTTTTATAATACATGCCTAAATCAACAAAATGAGAAACCAATTAAGTACCAAATGACCCACTACACTAATTCTCAAAACATGTCCGACCAACCCTTTCTCTTGTCGACACCCTCACACTTCAACAGCGTCACCGCTTCTCCGACACATTTTCCATCATCGGCTCAGGTATTTCTTGGTCTTCCAGCAACCAGCAGCTCTGCTCATCTTAGCCAAACACCATTTTCTCCTCAATGAAGCTTCATCTACTTGGCTCTCCTCCATCAACTACAAACGCCAACGCTGACAAATTCGAAAGATTTTGGTTGATATATGGTTACCAATGATACTACTTACCTCACCTCAGTTAACATTTCTCCTCAATGAAGCTTCATCCACTCGACTCTCCCCCATCAATTACAAA
This sequence comes from Crucihimalaya himalaica, assembly GCA_004349715.1. NCBI lineage: Eukaryota > Viridiplantae > Streptophyta > Magnoliopsida > Brassicales > Brassicaceae > Crucihimalaya > Crucihimalaya himalaica. The sequence goes on along the minus strand of SMJT01000023.1, from coordinate 584,620 downwards.
TGCCAACGCTAACAAAACCGAAAGATTTTGGTTGATATATGGTTACCAGTGATATTGCTTACCTTACCTCGCAGCCAAGTACACCTTCTAATCTCTCTGATTTACTTCGAGTAGTTATAGTTGGTAATGTTTCGTCCTTACCAGTCACTTCAGTTAGCATTTCTATTTAATGAAGCTTCATCCACTCGGTTCTCCTGCTTCAATTACAAACGTCAACGCTAACAAATCTTAAAGATTCTGGTTGATATATGGTTACCAGTGATACTGCTTACGTTACCTTGCAGCCAAATACAACTTCTAATCTCTCTGATTTACTTCTAGTAATTACAGTTGGTAATGTTTCTTTCTTACTAGTCACTTCAGTTAGCAATTACTTGTTTGCAACTCCGTCTAATTTTTCCAAGTCAATAGAAAATATTTAGCATTGTTCTCAATTTTTTTGTTTATAAGAGTATTCGAACATGTTGCCTTATGCATTTATTGAGTGCATATCAGACCATTTTGCCTCTTTAATTATTTTCGCTAATGTAAAAACTTTAACTATTTATATATTACTCAATATAAGTGTCTCACAATTTATTTATTAAATAAAAAAAAACATTGAAACTAAAATTAATTCACAATTTTTTTTTACTATGAGTAAGACTAAACTATGAAACTTTAAATTTATTCAATCTGTATTCACATATTTTTTTTCTTTCAAATGTTTTTGTAGTATTTTTATCATGGGCTTCTTGCTAAACTAGACCCTTATTTGAAGTCAATTCTAAAACTAGACCCCTTTTTTTTTTTTTTTTTTCAAAATGCCTAAATACCCTTCCCAGCTTTTTTTTACAAAAATACCTAGCGCAAACTTCTCCTGTGAAGTCTGGTGGCTGGGTTTGAAAAAAAATAACCCAAAAATTCTCACGTAATAACAAAAATGCCATCGTCTTCAATAGTTCTCAACCACCATTACCAAACAAAATTGAGCTCTAAATGCTTCAAACAACTGAATTAAGTGATGTTAATGCTCTAAAACTGAGTTAAAAGCTCCATTTTTGTCGATCTCCTCTCTCATTTCAACTATTTAACTCTATAATATCGTTTTCAATATTTACCATCCATATATCATAATAACCCTTGGGTTGCTTGGGTATTGGTGGCGTGATCAGTTCTTGGTCGTTTAAGAAGCTAAACACAAGCTCAAACCTAATCTTGGTAATTTTTGGTTCATTTTCTCCGATTTTCCAGAAGGCAGACTTATGGGTGAAGTCTCAATAGTCAACTGGGGGTTAGTTTTGCAATTGACTTTTGGGGTCTCAGACTTCACGATGGAACCACGATGAAGTCTGAAGTTCTCCTTTGAAAACAAAAAACGGTGTTTAGACTTCACCGTCGAAGTCTGCTTACAAGGGGTCTAGTTTTGCAATTGACCGTTAAGTCTGACTTTGTACAAAGACTTCTCCTGTGAAGTCTGCGAAAAAGGAGGTTAGTTTTGCAATTGACCGGAACGAAGACTTTTTATCGAGACTTCATCTGAGAAGTCTCGATGATAAAGGGTTTCGTTTTGCATTTGACCAAAATTCCGAAATATTGACTATTGGTAGACTTCTCGGACTTCTCAGACTTCTCAGACGAAGTCTCATGTAAAAGTCAAACTCTGGTCAATTTCAAAATTATACCCTACTTTATGGGTAGACTTCGCCGAAGAAGTCTGTGAAGGCAAAAAGACTTCATCGTGGAAGTCTAAATACGTAATCGACTTCACAAGCACAGTCCATTACCAAAAAGACTTCCTAGATGAAGTCTACTGAAAAAGTCAAAACTGTGGTCAATTGCAAAACTAGACCCCAAACTGGTATAGACTTCTCTTACGAAGTCTCCTTGTGTAGGAGACTTCGCCTGTGAAGTCTACTAAAAAATTCAAACTCTGGTCAATTGCAAAATTAGATCCGTGCTTACGACTTCACGTGCAAAGTCTTCTTTAGATAGCAAAGCAGACTTCATTGAAGAAGTCTACTAAGAGACTTCGCCTGTGAAGTCTCTAATGATAATTTAAGTAAAAATGCAATTTTAGCTTATTTGTAATTAGTTTTTTTTTCTTGTCCTAACATGTGTGTTACGTATGGCTTTTGATGTTTTAGAAATTTGAACTATTTTAATCGAATAATTATTTTTATATGTTTTTTTTTAACTTATTAGGTGTTTAGCTTATAAACTTTATACTTCACAGAGGATGTATGTGCGTAGACTTTGTTCGAGAAGTCTCTTGCACTATCTTTTTAAAAAATGGATTTGTATCATATATAATTTGCATTTTCGAGATTTTAATTTTTTTACATGTGTATTAGTTATTGTTGTTGTTTATGTATGAATTTCACATCTCAATGTCTTATATTCTATCTTAAATCGATTTTATGAATTTCTGATAATTATTTTTCAACATACTTCACCTTTGAAGTCTACTGTCAAACTAATAGTTTGCATTTGTGTTGTTTCAAATGTTTTTCAGAAAACGGTTCAAGTACCTGTTGTCTATGGAGAATGGGCGATGAGAGATTAGTAGTGGCATTTTGAGGTGGATAATCCCAAAGGAGGGAGAATGTTATTCTTGAGTGATTCTTGTACACACCATGAACTCATTGAGATGGCACTAGCAGGCTATGAGCTGGACAAGAACGACTTCGTCGAGTTAACTTACTCGTTGCCGGATTCAATATTACAACTAACGGACACGGATTGTCCTACACCACTAATATATCATGGTTTTTACCCATTTAAGACCATGATATAAGTCCTTTTTACCGAGTCTTTCTATTGTTTCCGTAGTCTTTTAGAGTCTTTTCAGGTTTTAGCATGTTTGGAGCTTAATTGGAGTTTTTAGAGCATTCTGGAGCTTTGTGGCATTCGTAGAAGACGTTCCCACCGATGGATTGAGCTCAAATTTGGACACGAGATAGATCAATGGATTAACTTTCATTTGGAAGTGGTGTGAAGCCATTCCAATGGTGCGATCATCAGTTATGCCAGTTTTCGTGAAGACAGTCCAGTCTGACAAAACACCAGAAATGTCCTGGTATCGATCGATACCGACTACAGGAAGGGAAAACACGCGTTTTTAGAAGTTTTAAGAGTCTACAACTTGGCCCAGAAGACTTTATTATTTACAAGAAAGCCCAGAACGTGTTTTAGACTTATAAATAGGGTTTTCAGCCACCTGTTTAGGCTACGCTTTATTCTACGCATTATTTTACTCTGGTTCTTTAGGGAGACAAGTCTAAAACTCTGTTTGGGAGAGAAGATTTCGAACCCTTTTGTTATTTCTACTTTGATGATCTATTCAATCATGTTGTTTGCTTCATTCTGGATGTCTGAGTAGATCCCTTGTTAGGATTAGGGTTGCTTAAGGGTATCTGATGAATTGTTAGATCTGATTTGATTGTTAGGGAGTAATCTATAGAGCTTTTTACCTAGACTTGAGATTAATGCTGATTTTAGCCTCGCGAACTAGAATCTGATTTTAGGTTGTTTAATTGGCACGACAGTGTGATTGATTGCCTGATCTAGTGTTTGGTGAGCAAAATCCCTATTCGCAAAGGAATTTGGTTTAGGGATTTTGTGAACAATTGAACTTGAAATTTAATGCTTGTTTAAATTCATAGAATTTGCAAAG
>SMJT01000023.1:561175-576131 GCA_004349715.1 Crucihimalaya himalaica | reverse complement strand
ATCCCTTGTTAGGATTAGGGTTGCTAAAGGGTATCTGATGAATTGTTAGATCTGATTTGATTGTTAGGGAGTAATCTATAGAGTCTTTCACCTAGACTTGAGATTAATGCTGATTTTAGCCTCGCGAACTAGAATCTGATTTTAGGTTGTTTAATTGGCACGACAGTGTGATTGATTGCCTGATCTAGTGTTGTGTGAGCAAAAGCCCTATTCGCAAAGGAATTTGGATTTTTGGTTTAGGGATTTTGTGAACAATTGAACTTGAACTTTAATGCTTGTTTAAATTCATAGAATTTGCAAAGGAATTTGGAATTCTAGGTTTAGGCATAGATAGTTTTCGCAACGACAGTTGGTTTACTTTACATCTGTGTTTCAAGTTTGAAAGCGGAGCTTAATTTATTCCTGACAATTGATTTGATTTGATAATTCTGATTTGCCTGCTAGTTTCCCTAAGCCTAGCGTTTTCCTCCATTGATTTATATCCTTGATTTAATTACTTTGTCATTCTTAATTCCATCTATTCTGCTTAGCTTAGTTCATATTTCTTGATCTATTAAGTGTCATCTTGAGTCTTTGTGGTTCGACCCCTAACATACTACAACGTCTGCTTAGTATCCTTAGGGTATTAATTTTGAGCACATCAACCACCTATGCATGTCTCAAATGATAGAAAAGTGCGGTCCTTGGTTGAGTTATGTAAAACGCATGATGTACGCCTTTGCGTCTCGAGTCGTTTTGGTATGGCTAGTGGCAATGAGGTTGCTGGTGAAAGTGTTGACGAAGACCTTGAGGATGTAGAAGAGTTTGAAGACGAAGATATGGATATATCTGATGGTGGTGAGGGTAACGTCAACGACGATGATGATAATGATGCGGAAGAATCTCATGCTGGTGTGTTTAAAGACGAATACCTTGAGAATTATACTATGTATGGGAAAGTTAAGGATGAGGATGTTAGTCAAAATGATGATGACGATAATACGTGTCTTGTTGCGAAAGGTGCCTTTGTTGGTGAAGACCCAAGAACCAACATGACATGGTCAGACAATATCTATACGACTGGGAGTTTTCCTACTAAGGATGCACTTGTATCCGAGCTGCGGTTGATGGCGATAATGTCGAAATTCACGTTCAAAGTGCATAAGTCTACACAAAAGTTGTTTGTAGCTATTTGCGGTGTGAAAGGATGCAATTGGAGGATTAGAGAGGCTGTGAAAAATGAACCAAAAAGGTTTTGGGTTACCTTGTACAAAAAAAAATCATACTTGCAATGTGACGGACCGAATTTCTCTGCGCAAACGTCATGCTCCGAGATATATTGCTAAATTGTTTTATGATGAATGGGGAACAATCGATGGAGTAACGCCGAAGGTAATTAGATCTGCAATGAAGAATAAATATGGTATGCAGATGAATTATACCACTTCTTATAGAGCTTTAATATTTGCACAATAATTGGTGAGGGGAACAGCGGAAGATGGATATGAGCAGCTGCCATCTTATCTCTATCTCATGGGGCTAGCCAATCCTGGAACCGTCATTGATCTTGTGGTTGATGATCAAAACAAATTCAAATATCTGTTTATGGATCTTGGAGTCTCTATTACCGGTTTTCAGTTTCTGAGAAGAGTTATGGTGGTGGATGGGTGTCATCTACCGGGGAAGTACGGCGGTGTTATGCTAGTGGCTTGCGGCAAGGAAGGGAATTTCCAAATATTTCCGTTAGCTTTTGCTATTGTAGACACTGAAAATGATGAATCATGGCAATGGTTTTTCACCAAGTTGAGTGGATGTGTCTCCGATCAATTTCCTTTGGTCATAGTGTCCGACAGGCACGCCTCGATTAAAAATGCCATTGAAACTGTTATGCCATGGGCAACAAGAGGGATATGTTATTATCACCTACAGAATAACATAATCACAAAGTACAAGGGAAAGCATCTTATGTACTTGGTGAGCGGCGCTGCGTATGCATATACGCATTACGATTTTAACAGATAGATGCTCGCCTTACGTGAGACAAAGCCCAAGCTTGCAGCTCACTTGGAGAACGCAGGGCCCGCGTTCACTTTCCAGGATAACGATTCAACATACAAATGAGCAACATTGCTGAATCGATAAACTCTGCACTTAAGCCAGCTCAAGGATTTCCCATACCCTTTCTTTTGGAATTCATACGAGAGAAGCTAGGAAGATGGTTTTTCAAAAGGCGAGAAGACGCTATGAGTCTCACAACAAAACATAGCAAGGGAGTTGTATATTTGCTAACTATTCGTCAACATTATGCTGACCAGATGATTGTTGAACGCATAGACGGTTGGCGATTTCACATGACGGCAGGACATAGAGATTGTATCGTTGATTTCTAACATCGAACATGTAGATGTGGTGTGTATGATGTTGAGAAAATACCTTGCTCGCATGCTATTGCTGCTGCTCCTGAACTTAAAATAGATGTTGCCGCCCTCGTATGCCCGTCATACACAAAGGAATATTTGTATTTGACGTACGTAAGCAACATTTTCCCCAAAACCGTCGATATTAAAGAGCCCGAGTTTGTCAAATTTTTTCCTCCACTCATCCGGCGTCCTCCTGGAAGGCAGAAGAAATCAAGGTGGCAAATGTGGCTTGAAATCGCAGGAAAGACTACGCCAAAACCGCGGAAGGCTCACAAGCAATATAGTTGTTCAAAATGCAGGCAATCTGGACATACTCGCGATAACTGTGTAAGTTAAAATCTTTGTTTGTGATTCCATGAAGTATATTTTTTGAGGGGACTCTGTTTTTTTATGTTACATAGAGTTTCAAGGTTGAGGGAAAGTAGAAGTCTGCTTTTGAAGTCTCCCACAGAAGTCTTTAACTAGGAGTTCAGGACGCATACGAAGTCTCTAGTAGAAGTCTATACTTGAAGTCTCCCGTAGAATTCTATAACTAGTTGTTCATGACGCAAATGAAGTCTCTTGTAGAAGTCTGTACATGAAGTCTTCCGTAGAAGTCTAAAACTAGGGGTTCAGTTCGCAGCTGAAGTCTCTAGTAGAAGTCTCTGCTGGAAGCCTCCTGGAGAAGTCTACTCGTGAAGTCTCTGAGAAAAGTCTCTGACTAGTTGTTTAGGTTCCCATATGAAATCTCCACGAGAAGTCTACTTTTAAGGTCCTCTTTTCAAAATCTTACTTATATAGTTATGACCAGTTCTTTTTTGTATTTTTGCGGTTTTCGAACTTTGTATTTGATTTAACAAAATCAAAGTTCTAATAATAAATAACATAATAAGAGAAATTAAGGGTAATTAACATAATAAGAAATTAAAGGTTCCGAAAGATAATTAACATAATAAGAGAAATTAAAGATAATTAACATAAAACTAAAGAAAATAAAGTTCCAATCCGTTTCAAAAGAAATTAAAATAAATAAATTTCAGGTTCGAAAATATAATTTACATAAACCCACCCCGTTTCATAGAAATCCAAAGGATCATGTGCTCTTTGATCCTCCGACAAAAGTTTCAGACATTTCTCGTGCCTTCTCATTGAAACGGTCCCGATCGGTTATGTAAACTTGAGTAATGGATTCCACAATCTTATCTCCTTCACCCAACTTTGGCTCAGTCAACATCTTCACAAGAGCCTCTAATACTGTGGTTATGTTATTTGCGGGGCTCCAGTGTTCAGGTAGGAGCATCTTCAAGAGGATACTCCCGCGATCCACATTAGGGTGGTAGATCGCGGTATTGAAACCAACCTACATTAACAATATGAACCGTCACAATATTTAAGGAATTTCCAATTACATGAAAATGACTTATTCTATTACTAATTGTCCCTATGTGTTTTACTAACTATTAAACATGCGTGCGTTTCCTAAGTTTTATTTGTGTAACTTGAATATGATTTAAACTTACATGTGTTGGTTTCAGCGGGTACTTTGGCTGATAATGAATAGTCACTTTGAAAACCCCTCCCTCATAAGGGGTGCCAAGAGGGCCAAATATCGTACCCTCCCAATGGAATATGTCATCGGCCACATGTCCTAAATGAATTTGGTAAAAAATTAGAAGCTTGCATGAACTTAAATATCTGAAAAATATTAAAATTAAATTTTGGTGAAGCTGTATAGAGATTATCTGCCGTGAAGTGAGGATGCGGATTCTTCAAGAGGTTCCTCAAACCTCTTTTGATGACTCCTGTTGTGTACGACATTTTTTTTAGAGATTTCCTTAGATTTCCTTAGATAGCGATAGATGAAATTGAAATTTTTTGCAACTCAGTAATATTTATTCAAAGAAGTAGGTTGCATGTTTTGAAGAGAAGTAATAATGATAAGAAGCGACATTTCACGAAGGTCCGCTTCGTTTTGCGTGTTTCTTATGGGGAATAGAGGAGTCTCCAATAGAAGTCTGCTCTTGAAGTCTAAATGAGAAGTCTCTAACTGGGTATTCAGTACGAAGATGAAGTCTCCAGTAGATGTCTGCGCTTGAAGTCTCCTACAGAAGTCTGTAACTGGGTGTTCTGTACGAAGATGAAGTCTCCAGTAGAAGTCTGCGCATGAAGTCTCCTATATAAGTCTCTAACTGGGTGTTATGTACAGAGATGAAGTCTCCAGTAGAAGTCTGCGCTTGAAGTCTCCTAAAAAGTCTATAATTGGGTGTTCAGACGAAGACGAAGTCTCCAGATGAAGTCTACTCGTGAAGTCTATACTAGAAGTCTCTTACTATTTGTTTGGGTTCCCATATGAAGTCTCCACGCGAAGTCTGCATTTTAAGTCTCCTTTACAAACTTTTTGTATTTTTGTGGTTGTATTTCATTTAAGAGAATTTATACAAGATTATATACAAGATTTCAAAATTTCAAAATATACGGTTAATTATATACAAGATTTTAAAATATACGGTTAAATTATATACAAGATTTCAAAATATAAGGTTAAAAGAGAAGCTCAGCGTTGGTCGTATAAGTCCAAACCTTCGTAACCGCTCTTCTTAGTCTCTGTTATGCCTAGCTCATCGTATATTTTTATAGCCATCTTCTCCCTTATGAACTTGATGTTCTTATCACACAAGAGGTTTGGAGGAAATGGTATGCCAAGCGCATGACACTCGATGTACTTCAGGCAATACACTCCACAGTCACCGCTCTGAAAGTTTTTAGGAACTACCGTCTGTGGAACCCGCTCGTATGTGTAGAGAACATAAGGGTGCTTAGCTTTTTGATCCGCAGGAGCAAGAAGGTTCACTAGATAAGCCATTATATCACAAATAGGATATAATGCAGCTTCAATCTCCTCATCCTTGCTTAAAGTTGGATCCTATCCCAAATAACGATGTGTCTCTTATGAACCTGAATCATTAACGCAACCCAATGCCTAACCTTGATGTTAAGGGAGGTGTAGATTTCATCCACATCTACACCCCACATCTTGTTAGATCTGCAGAACTATGGTTGCTCTCCTTTGTAGAGATCAAACGCTCCAGGAGGTAGCAATCTGCCTAAACCCTTTTCATCACCAATAATTAGAAATTCTTGGTACTTAGACTTCCACAACGTGGTGAAGACCGAATCAAGGAAGCAGATTATGTCGCTCCTAAACCATTTTGGATGCTTTGTGAACCGTTGTCTTAGTAGATTGATTCTAGCATCAATGTGCTGCAGTAAGAAAATAATTAGTTATGGTAAAGGAACCTTACAATTAACGATAAATAAAAACAGAATTCTCCATATGAAGTCTGAGAGTGAAGTCTCAAACCAAAGTCTGAGAATGAAGTATCGAATTACAGTCCAGAATGAAGTTTATACTTCACTGTCAGACTTCAGTCTCAGACTTCACCCTCAGACTTCACTCTGAGACTTCACTCTCAGACTTCACTATGAGACTTCACTCTCATACTTCACTATGAGACTTCACTCTCAGACTTAATATACGAAGTCTCACCATGTCCCAAAGCCATTTTGTGCGGTACCAGAATGTGCTTGAGTCTTGCTCGGGGTTCCTCTTCTTCGTCTCTCTGTAAAATAAATTCACACACACATTCAAAATCACGTCACATAAACTAGGTTTAAAACTCTTAAATAGTGCGACTTACGAGCAAGTCTTCAAGAAGGCAATCAGCTTGTTTTTTTGGTCCTTGTCAATAGAACCAAAAGGGTTATAGCCATTGCCGCATGCAACCGGCTTAGTCGGAAGTATAGTCTCCGTACCAGGTCGAACAACCTGCCTCTCTTTCATCTTTAGCTAATCACTCATTTTCTTAGCCATGAGCGATGTTGCTTTCTCCTTCAAGCTCTGTTTTGCTCTTTTTGCTTTATCAAACTCCATATCTACATCTTTGGGCTTATCCACGATCTCAACACTTTACTCATTGTCCTGGTTAACACTACTCTGCATAGTTGGAAGCAAACATCGTTTTATTGCAATTTCACATGGACACTAACAAACCTCATTCAAATATAAATTTTACAATTTTCTGAAATAAGAGTTAAACATGCCAACAACAATCCAACAAAATTCAAGGTTCACATCATTTGTGTGACTGACTACTGGCAGCTACTCTTTTACTTTTCCTCTCCTTCTTAGACTCCTCAATATCCTCCTTCTTAGACTCCTCAATATCGTTTTTGGGAATCTTTGGGTTAAAGGGAGGAAAACTAACCCCATCTTCAGGTGCATTTGATTTGGCATCAGATTGAGCCAGCTTTTCCTAAGGATTCTCTTTCACTTCCTCGGGTTCTTTCTTCATAGCTCCGCTAGTGAACATATCAAAAGCACAACTCAGATCATCTACTTTGTCAGTGAGTAAGACAAAAGCACAAGTCTTCATAGCTTGGTCCACCCGCCACATCGACTCCAAGCTTTACCCAAAACTCTCTCATCTCATCCGTGATCTCAGCCTCAGGCTCCAGAGTCATAAACTTTTCAACATATTCGCAGTTGAGCCCTGTGAAGTATTCAAACTCATTTATAGAGAATCTGACTGGGACTTCACCAACTAGCCTCCAAATCTCATGCTTCTTGAAGCATACAAGTTGGAAACCGAGCATATAGTGGACCAACCTCGATGCCCATGCGATCTGTTGCTCGTGGTACATTAGGAAGACACCTAGAGGGGAAGTCCAAATCCTTTCCCATTCAGCTAGAGTTAGTGCACCCTTGACAGCTTCAAGAAGCTTAGGTGTTCCGTTGTAGTAGCCTATACTTTTTTCAGGCTGCGGCTCAACGTCTTTGGTGAAATGCAGTCTTCGGTTCATATTCAATTATTTTGCGCAAAAGAGCCATATTACAAACCTCTGTCACAGAAGAAAAAAACGGGAAGTTAGATAACTGTGAAGTGTACGAGACTTCGGCGATGAAGTCTTCATATAGACTTCTCTTATGAAGTCTATGTAGCAGACTTCCCTTATGAAGTCTCCAACACTCTAGTAACTATAAATCCGAGATCAGAAAAGGGACAGACGAAGAGACTAAACTGAAATAGAATTTGATTAGATGAATAAAGATTGAAGATGTGAATAGACGGTTGCGATTCCCAAATCTGCGAATCAAATAAAAGATGGGATAAGATACAGAAAAAAAAGCAGAAACAGTTCAGAGAAAGAGTAGAGAGAGGGTGTCGTCGCAGAGAGGGTGTCGTCGCAGAGAGGGTGTCGTCTTATGGTGATTTTCCAGCTAGAAAGAGTGTCGGCGTTTAGAGTTTGGGGTTTTCCCGCAGGGAGGAATAATATCGATTACTTACGGCGAAAGAGGAGAAATAGTGTCTGTGTTTAGAGATTTTCGGCGACGTTTGGTGATTCGGAGGAGAAAGAGAGCGATGGGAATTTTTTAATTTTTTAACCCAGATTAACTATTGCAAATTCAGTTTTATCTTGTTTAGTAAATGTAAATTGTTTTTTATTTTTTTTGCCCCCCAAAATTTTAACCTAAAAGTCTTTTCAGTTTTCGAAATTTTTCAAATTTTTTTGAAAGTTTTCGAAATTAGATAAATCGGTTACTTACAAACAAAGTCTATTGCAGACTTCGCCAAAGAAGTCTCTCGGAGAAGTCTGCGTGTGAATTATGCGCATGAAGTCTATAGTCTGTCATTTTCAGACTTCATTTGGAGACTTCGCTTACAGACTTCGTATACAGACATCACTGAAGAAGTCTGTAACCCTTAAAAACAAAACATTAAAAAACCAGAAACGCTGCATTTTCTTTTTAAGTCACGTCCTTAAGATACGTCCGTCTTTTCAGTTTTCCATCTATTAATCATTCCACCTCCATAGACAAAGTCTTTTCTTCACTGCTTTTATCTCAGCAACACAAAACTCACAACAACAACAAAAAAACCCGATGGATGCTTACAACATGCAATAATAGTTGGGCGGCAAATGCTCAGTTGGTTGTTCGTATGAACGGAGACTAGATTCAATTGGAGATGTTGAAGAGGCGGGTTGATTAGTTCTGGTTGGAGGGCTACGAACTCCTTCTCATTGTTCTGCTGTAAATGAAGTTGGCTGGTAAAGGTCCTCATGGGAATAGCTACAGCCCAGCTAGACGACTTCGCCAATGAAAGAGGGTAGTTGAATAGACCGATATATCTAGAAAGTGTGGAGTGAGTGAATGGTGGAAAAAAAGATGGATGCTTACAACCTTCTAGCCGAAGCAAATGAAAGAGCCAATGGAAGCAAAGCAGATTGGTGTTTTAAAGTCAAGATTCTCTGCGCCTACTCTTATTCCGTTCTCAATGAAGGTGCCTACTAGTCCTACGTATTAGTAGATGAAGGGGTAAGAGATATTCACTTAGGTTTTATGTTTTTACATGCAGACTTGCAGTCACATAGATCTGACAATACTATACTTTGGTGATGCTTTTTCTTATGAAGGGAACTAAAATGGAGTTGGTGATTACTCCAGTATATGTGCCAATGTTCTCTGGATTGGAGAAGTATGAAGGGCACTGGATTGAAATACAAAAAGTAGCAGTACGGCCAGGATTTGCAGCGTTCCGTGCAACAAACTCTCGCTTCGTACTTACAATTCTATCTACAAAGACTGGAATCATAAAAATCGATCCTTTGAACGACAAGCACTACTTGGATTTTTTAAGTTTGACCCAAATCCATTACATCAAAACCAAAACAAACATTGCTATAGGTATGCATGCAAATTTGTTAAACCATAATTTATATGCATGTAACTTTATTTAACTGAAGGATAACACTTATGATGTAGATACTATGGGCATGCTCTGCAACACATGCCCCCTTAAAGAGAGTCCACATGGCCGTGCACATACAAAGAGTGTGTTTCACATCAAAGATGACATGTAAGTTTAAACCAAACAATAATAACACCATGACGAAACTCACATTATTGTAATTTACAACCACCTTTTATTAATCATAATAGGGACAATATGTTAAAGTGTGTGGCAACCGGCGAACATGCTTATAACTTTTGGAATGGCTTTAGGACCAGGAGGGGTGGAGCGGTGATCGTGGTGCTTAAATTATGGAGGATCAATCCGTTCGCGCGTAAGTGTGTTATTCACTACATTTTAACATATCGTAATTGATCTCGACAATACCAATCTAATTCCCACAGGTGGTGATGATGACACTTGGCTGGAGACGACTTCTTGATGCTTGATATGATAGCTGCAAGATATTGGGCAAGTGTCCCTAAATAGAGAATTTATCTATCTAAATCTCTGTTTAAGAACATAAGTTTCAATTATTTTAAATTTTTTTTTGGATTTATTTGAATTTCAGACTTCTACAAAGAAGTCTACGATAACAAAATCTTACAGACTTCACACGCGAAGTCTACCGTGAGACACACCCGAGACTCGAGAAGTCTGTAAGCCCTAAACTCTAAAATTCGAATGTTTTTTTTTTAGAGTATAACATTTGACATCAAAATAGTATAATATATTCAAAATCTAACAACTATGCCATTTTATAATAAAAACATATCAAACTAAGTCTAACCTTAAAGATATATGCATGGATTCTTACCCATTGGCAACCTCTAACATATATGTCTCATATGGTTTACATCAAATGGCTTAGTTTTATGAAATTTTATTTTTAAACTTATTCGCTTTGATTTAAAATAATTTATCTTTCGAAAATTTTGATCGAAATATTTTTTTTATCATTTTTATTAAAATTTCACATTTAATCACGGTTCCAAACTTCATGGTCGAAGTCTGAACCGTAATTAAACCTTAGATTTAAATTAGAAAAATAATAAAAAATAATTTCAATGCAATTTCTTCTAAAGAAAATAAGATTATCCAAATATGAACTTTATAAAATTAAAATTTCAGAAACTTTCATAAAATTAAAGAATGTAAAGTTGATTATGTTCTAGAAAACCATTAACAGATGCAGACTTCCCTAGCGAAGTCTAATATTTTTTGAATTTTTCTAATTTTCCCAAATATTTCGCGAAAATTTTCAAAATTTTGGATTTATTTGAAGTTTACGATAACAAAATCTTATAGACTTCACACGCGAAGTCTACCGTGAGACTTCACCCTAGACTCGAGAAGTCTGTAAGCCCTAAACTCTAAAATTCGAATGTTTTTATCACTTTTTGTTAACAAATACTAATATTTGACATCAAAATAGTATAACATATTCAAAATCTAACGACTATACGAAGAATCGCCATTTTATATCAAAAACATATCAAACTAAGTCTAACCCTAAAGATATATGCATGGATTCTTACCCATTGGCAACCTCTAACCTATATGCCTCATATGGTTTACATCAAATGGCTTAGTTTTATGAAATTTTATTTTTAAACCTATTCGATTTGATTTAAAATAATTTATCTTTCAAAACTTTGATCGAAATATTTTTTTATCATTTTTTATTAAAATTTCATATTTAATTATGGTTCCAAACTTCATGGTCGAAATCTGCGACTGTTAATGGTATTTTAGAACATAATCAACCTTACATGCTTAAAATTTATGAAAGTTTCAGAAATTTTAATTTATAAAGTTCATATTTTAGATAATCTTATTTTCTTTAGAAGAAATTACATCGAAAATATTTTTTTATTATTTTCCTAATTTAAATCTTAGGTTTAATTACAGTTCAGACTTAATGGATGTCATGAACGAAGTCTACTATGAGACTTCGTTCAAGAATTCTACGCCGCGCGGAGGGTAGACCTGTAATTGCGATTTCTGTTTTTTTGTTTGCAAATAAGGTGGTTAATGTAATTTCCATACCCAAAAGGTCTAGTTTTGCATTTGTTTCAATTTGGGGTCTAGTTTTGCATTCAAACTCAGTTTTAAATCTAGTTTTAGCAATTCTCCATTTTATCATTTTGTTTTTTTATTATTATATTAAACCATGTTATTTTTTATAAACTGGTGTTTTCTTTTAATGAAATATAATAATATAAAAATGTGTGAACTAACTTTAGTTTCAATGTTTTTTTGTTTTAGTATATAAATTGTGGAGCACTTGTACTGAATAATGTATACATAGTTTAAAGTTTTATATCATTCAAAATAACTAAAGTGGCAAAATGGTTTAAAATACTTTTAATAAATGCATAAAGTAACAAAAGTTTGAGTCCTCTTATCAACATCTTGCACCCATTAATTTTTTTACTAGATCTACTCTTGTAGACGTGTACGCTGACGTGAACACTCTAAATGGAAAGAAAACTCTCCCTTATATAGATTGTTTCACTTGGGTCTGAAAACTAAAATGGTTAAAATCCCTCAATTAACATTTGCTTAAGACAAAATTTTGATTTTAATTGTTTTATCATTTCTATATTATTTGATGACATCAATTCCACATTTTTTCCACATACAAAAGAAAAACATCGCAATAATGGTTTGTTAGACACCATGTCAAATATTATCCACTGTATAACAATAAACAATGTGCTTATGAATGTGTAGTAAATATCTTGGTATTGGAAATATATAGAACATATAAAATTCTAGATAAAAATGGTTTGTATAAAGTACTCCAAAGGAAAACTCACCTCGCCTCGCTTAAATGAATCTTGAGAATTTTGGATTTATAATCTTTACATGCTCACAAACCACCGACGGAATTTTTTTCCATTTTTGAAACACTTCCAACAATACCATATGCATTTACATGACAAGTTTTAAAAATTCGAAAATATTCCGATTTTTTTAAATCGACTAAATTGAGAAACATAATCTCTATAACATACCGACATGAACATCAGGGTTAAGTCGACCACTTTTGATTGCTTTAAACACTGCAAATTAAAAAAAAAAAATACAAGATGACCTTGCCTTCTATATGTTGCTGATTCATCTCACTATTCCATTGGTTACTTGTTTTATATAACATCTGATTTCATTGATTATAACGATTATACATTGTTAGAGTGCAAAGCATTCGAAATGAAACAGGGAACGTAGTGATGATAATAAAAAACAACATTATTAGGAATATTGGTTGTTGCTAATAAATCTGTTGGATGATTGTTTCCTCGTGGTATCCATGTGAAAGTTACTTTCGCAAATCGATCCTTCCAGGATAGAGCTTATCGAATCCAATTATGCAGACCAAAATTAAGAGTCCGCCCCTGTAGTAAATCAATAACTCGTTTATTATCACCTTCGAAAACAACTTTGCGATAGCCTTTACTCCAAGTATGCTGCATAGACATAACGAGTGTTTGAAATTCACTCTCTAAAGGGCTTGACACTAAGACTCCTTTAGCCTGACTTGCGCCTTTGTAAACGCCTTTGTCGTTTCTCAAAATCCACCCTGCTTACGAAGGTATATTGGGACGGAATGAACCATCACAGTTACATTTGATCCACTCAGAAGGTGGTTTGGTTCAGCACAGATGTTGTCGCTGGGACGCTTGTGTATTATCTATAGCCCCCGGTACCAGACTTTGGATATATTTATGTGTATACCACCATTGCTTTGCGTCATTTTTAGCCAAGGATATGGGGAATATCTTTTGCAACCACAAACTCTCTTATCCGTGACTCATTCCAGCCCCTTCCAGAAGGTAAAATCCTATCATGAACCATATAGTTGTCGATAATACCAGGTAAAGCTCTAGGAGATCTAGATGGGTGTAGGGGCAGCCATGGATCTAACTAAGCGATGACCAAAGAACCATTGCCAATGACAAAACGTAGTCCTCTCTTTAATAAATTTGTGCATTGTAAGAGCGATCTCCAGACATATGAAGCCTTCTTTTTATTTGTTGTAACTAGAATATTTGTGTCATTGAAGTACCTTGCCTTTAGCATTCGAGCTATAAAACAACCCATATTTTGTAAAATCCGCCAAACATATTTGCCTAAGAAGGCTAGATTGAAATTCTTGATATCGTGAAACCCCATTCCACCATCTTTCTTGGACCTTCCCATTCGATTCCAAGCAAACCAGTGCATACCTTTACTATTTTTCCACCAAAATTCAGCTAGAACTCTTTTTATTTATGAGCAAATCTTTGTAGGAAGCTTGAAAAGATGCATTGAGTAAACCGATAAAGCTACAGCCACAAATTTTAATAAAAATACTTTACCACCAGCGGAGAGGTATTTCTTGGACCAACCTTGTGTTTTTTCCTTCACCTTATCTATGATAAATTGGAACATTTCAACTTTCTTTTGGGTGACCTGTTCTGGTAAACCCAAATACTTCCCACCACCACCTCCATTATGTATTCCCAGTATATGTCACTTTCGCCTTTTAACTTGAAAATTAACTCGACTTCGAAATGATATTGAAGATTCCTGAGGTTAATTGCCTGGCCAAAACCCTATTCATATGTACGGAGGATCTTCTTTATAGCTTTACATGATTTCTCATTAGCTAGAGTAAAAAACAAAGAATCATCGGCAAATACGAGGTGCATAATAGTTGGACCATGAGTACTCACCTTTATGCCGTGTAGTTGTCACTTATGTGCAGCTTTATGCATCGTATGAGAAAGCATCTCCTCACATAATAAAAATAAATATGGTGATAGAGGGTCTCCCTGACGTATACTGATATATTATGGTTTTTACCCACTTTTAACCATGATATAAGTCCTTTTGTTGAGTCTTTTCTTTAGTTTTAGAGTCTTTCGGGTTCTTTTCAAGTTATAGGCGCATATGGAGCTAATTGGAGGATTTAGAAGCTTTTGAAGCAATCTGGAGTTGAAGCCGTTCGGGAACAAGCTCAGCATCGATCGACACTGAGGAGCATCGATCGACACCATTCATTTGGGAGAAACACGACCAAAGAACCTAGCATCGATCGATACCACTTACAGTATCGGTCGATGCCAGTGACCAGAACGTGAAACAAACCCGAAGATTATCCAGAAGTTTTCCTTATTTTTTCGAGATAACTCCTAAACGTGTTTTAGCTATTTAATTAGGTTTTTCAGCCTCCAGAAAGATACCTTGTGATTTCTGGAGATAGAGTTTTTCTGCAATTGAGTTTTGGAGAAGAAATCTTGAACCTCTTTGTATTCTTACTCTATTTCTTTTATGATATCTATTCTATTCATGATGTTTATTGCATTCACCATGTATGAGTAGATTCCCTGTTAGGATTAGGGTTGCTTAAGGGTATTTAATGAATTATTAGATATGGATTAATTGTTAGGGAATAATCTATAGAGCTCTTCACCTAGACTTGAGATTAATGCTTATTTCTAGCCTCGCGAACTAGAATCTGATGTTAGGTTGTTTGATTTGCACGAAAGTGTGATTGATTGTCTGATCTAGTATTTGGTGAGCAAAAGCCCTATTCGCAAATAAATTTGGTTTAGAGATTTTGTGAACAATTGAACTTGACCGTTAATGCTTGTTTAAATTCATAGAATTTGCAAAGAAATTTGGAATTCTAGGTTTAGGCATAGATAGTTTTCGCAACGACAGTTGGTTTACTTTACATCTGTGTTTCAAGTTCGAGAGCGGAGCTTAATTTATTCCTGACAATTGATTTGATTTGAT
>SMJT01000023.1:477892-550664 GCA_004349715.1 Crucihimalaya himalaica | reverse complement strand
GCTATCCTGAAGTCTTGGGAGTGGGTGTCTAATAGGACAAATTCCCATAAGTTCAGTAGTGTACCCACTGTTCTGAAATGCTTCTGAGCTCCGAAGTTCGCAGTCTTGAACTCAGTTTGAAATCCATCTCTGAGGGTTGTTAGTGAAGCCGCGGTTGTATGAATTCTGATACCCATTATCACCTATGTAGTTGACATCCTCTGCTTCACCTTCTTCGATGTTCTCAACTTCTCAGCAAAGTGCACTGCCTTCTGCTGCTTACCAATAACAGACTGTGAACTGAATCCAGCATCGCATGTACCTCAGCTATCTGTAAAACCATCAGCACTACCATTGTGATTCTACCTCTCAAAATCAGCATTCTTAGTGCTGTTGCTAGATGCCAGATTCTCAATCAACACATAAGCGTTCTCGGATACCTGGTGTTGAAGTTCCTGTTGCTTGCAGCGTCCAAAGCCATCTGATACCTCCAATCGATCCCTCTGAAGAAGATACCAACAACTGAACCTGCGAGAAACCATGGTGAGGGCTGTCCCTCTTGATAAGATCGAAATCAAACCCATGCGGCCTTGAATGCCTCAATCGCTCCCTGAGAAAACTAGGAGATCTTGTTCCTGAGCTCCTCTGATCTCGCATCATCATAGAAATTGTTCAGAAAAGCAGTCTTGGTCTCCTCCCAAGTGGTCAGAGAACCTGGGGCCACTGCTTCAGCCAGTACTGCATCTCCACTAAGAGAGTAGGGGGAAGAGCATACATAAGAGGGAAGTCATTGGACACTCCATTGTATTTGATACTCGTGACCAAGTCCTCGAACCTCTCGATATGATCACATAGGATGCTCATGAGAAAAGACCATGAAACGGATGCTGGCCTACAAGAGTGTAGTAGGCAGGCTTCAGCTCAAAAGTCGTTCCTCTGAAAAGTCGGAATACGAATAGCAGATCGGTTTGCATAGAACTGATCTGGCCTGTTGTATTCTCCAAGCGTCTTGGCGCGATTACCCTGAGCATTCCCAATATTCCACGTCACAACTAGTGGGATAACCACATTAGCAACCGGTGCAGGGGCAATAACGTTACCTTCTGCATCAATTCTCTGTCCTTGCCCGTCACACAGGTGACCCTCCTGATCTCTCAAAACCCCAGCCTCATCACGAGCAAGCACAATCGGGTGATTCATCTCAGCTTGTTCTTGCTTCCTCTGGTCTCTCGATGCTGCATACACCTGAAAACACAAAGGCAAAACCGCCTAATCTAATGTGAAATTAGGTCCCGGCAACGAGTATCGATCGATACTAAGGTGTATCGATTGATGCTCAACACTTAGTCGAAATTCTAAACCGTAATCTAATGGTGAAATTAGGGTCCCCGGGCAACGGCGCCAAAATTTGATATGCTCAAATCTAATACCTTAAAGTATCTAAGCAGTCGCTATAGTGTTTTAGGGGTTAATCCACAAGGACTCAAGATAACACTCAATAAATTCTAGAATGTGAATTAAGCTAAGGCTAAATAGATATAAATCAAGAATAGCAAACAAGTTAAAACAAGTAGTAATTCAGTGAGGAAAGACGCTAGGGCTTAGGGAAACTTGCAGGCAAATCAGAATTATCAAATCAAATCAATTGTCAGGAATAAATTAAGCTCCGCTTTTAAACTTGAAACACATATGTAAAGTTAAACCAACTGTCGTTGCGAAAACTATCTATGCCTAAACCTAGAATTCCAAATTTCTTTGCAAATTCTTTGAATTTAAACAAGCATTAAAGTTCAAGTTCAATTGTTCACAAAATCCCTAAACCAAATTCTTTGCGAATAGGCTTTTGCTCACCAAACACTAGATCAGGCAATCAAATCACCTTTTCGTGCCAATCAAACAACCTAACATCAGATTCTAGTTCGCGAGGCTAGAATCAACATTAATATCAAGTCTAGGTGAAAAGCTCTATAGAATATTCCCTAACAATCAATTCAGATCTAATAATTCATCAAATACCATTAAGCAACCCTAATCCTAACAGGGAATCTACTCAGACATGGTGAATGCAATAAACATCATGAATAAAATAGATATCATATAAGACAATGAAATAGAGTAA
The DNA here is from genome assembly GCA_004349715.1 of Crucihimalaya himalaica. Taxonomy (NCBI): domain Eukaryota; kingdom Viridiplantae; phylum Streptophyta; class Magnoliopsida; order Brassicales; family Brassicaceae; genus Crucihimalaya; species Crucihimalaya himalaica. Next base: position 548,566 of record SMJT01000023.1, on the reverse strand, counting down.
GAATACAAAGAGGTTCTAGAATTCTTCTCCAAAAACTCAATTGCAGAAAACTCTATCTCCAGAAATCACAAGGTATTTTTCTGGAGGCTCAAAAACCTCATTATATAGTTAATCAAAACGTTTTGGAGTTATCTGAAAAATAAGGAAAACTTCTGGATAATATTGGGTTTGTTTCGCGTTCTGGTCACTGGCATCGACCGATGCTCTAAGTGGTATCAATCGATGCCAGGTTCTTTGGTCGTGGTTCTCCCAAACGAATGGTGTCGATCGATGCTCCTCAGTGTCGATCGATGCTGAGCTTGTTCCCGAACGGCTTCAACTCCAGATTGCTTCAAAAGCTTCCAAATTCTCCAATTAGCTCCATATGCGCCTATAACTCAAAAAGAACCTGAAAGACTCTAAAACTAAAGAAAAGACTCAACAAAAAGGACTTATATCATGGCTAAAAACAAGTAAAACCATGATAAATCACCCAGATTGATATCCGCCACCCGACTCAGCGTTGCATTGCCCGCATTCTGAGCACCACTCTCCTCTGCAAGATGGAGCCGAACAAGTTGAGGATCTCAGAGCTGATGTTATTGTACAAGGCAGTTGGTGACATAATTCCTGAGGATAGGTATGAGTGGCCCGAGTTGAATCTCGCAGCCAACATTGGCGCTCTCTTTGCGCATCATTTGGTCTCTCTGAAGACCAAGCCCTTCTCTGGTCGCAACTATTCCACAGCACGGAAGACTGAGTCAGTCGGCAGCCTCCTTACTCCTATCTTCGAGCACTTTGGCATTTCCACTTCAGCTTGCTCGATTGTCACTACTCGCTCACTCATGGATGAGCAACACATGCAGCATATGCGTTGGATGAAGGCCACTCGTCGCTGGTGCCTACCCACGACAGATGGAGAGCTCTTTGTCCAGCTCCCCAACCGCGCTCTCACCACCATCGGCAATCACCCTTCTCGGCTACACTTTGATCCAGACCCGAGTCTGCTTTCGGTTGTCCCATCCGCTCGTGTCCGTGCACCACGCCAGCTTCCATCCACTCCTGTCACTGCAGACGAGACACCAGCCGCTGACTCTGCTGGGAGTCAGCCTCGCCGTTCACAGCGCCGCCAGACGTTTGCTCCTGCACCTTCATTTCCTCCACCACCAGAGCTGCCAATGGAGACAACTACTTTTCAAAGATACGTCGTGGAGAGTCTTTAGAGCATCTGGTCCGCTGTTTCTCGCTGCCGCTGCATGTCATCCACTGACGCCGATCACTCCACTCCGGGTCCTTCCTCGCGCTACGCTGTTTCAGACTCAGATGATGATGAGGATTCAGACTAGTCTCTGTTCCTGGGTTTCACATTTTCCTTTCTTTTCTTTTCTTTTGTTTTGCTTTCTTTCTGAACTTGTCTATCTCATTGTCAGTACTTATTGGAACTTATGGCTATCTATTGATTCTGTTGCTTCTAACTGTGCTCTCTGATTTGACAGTTACTTTACCTAACTTTTGGCTTCAGTATACACGAGTTCGTGTTTCAGAATCGTAGACACAGGACCTCAGTATCGATCGATACTTGACTAACATCGGTCGATACTCCCTCAGTATCGGTCGATACCAGTTTTGAGTATCGATCGATACCCACCATTCCCACGGTACATTTGAACTATTTTCAGCCATTCTGTTCCTGTGCTTTTTTTTGCTTCCTCTGGGCTAGGTAACACTGGGACAGTGTTGTTTAAGTCTGGGGGAGGTGATTACTGACATTGTGTTTGTTTTTCTTAGAGTCAGTCCATTTTTTAGTCTTTTGAGTCAAAATTTTTGTTTTATTGAGTCAAACTTGTTGGAGATTATGAACCTTTTGCTTGATTTCAATGTCCTGACTTTGTTTTTGAGTAACCATTATCACAGAACCAGCTCTAAGATCGACTAATGAAAAATCCAAAGGCTAACCAGTTGACCAGGAAACACCCATGTCTCCAGCAAATTTCTTCTAAATCCTGAGCCAATTTTACACTTCACTCCTGAGGTTGGTATTCACTGAACTTGATTCATCATTCATATCTGGCAAAGGAACCCATGCATTTGAAGAATATGGTAGACCTCTCCCCTAACACACAATGATACATATAATGCATAAAAGATGATATGATTTCCGCCGAGTAGAGGGGTAGGAATACTTCATGTGATCCCATTGTTCTACTTGGATAAGGAATGATCACACAAAAGTCTGAAGCGAGGGGTAGGAACATTTCTTGAGACCCCATTATTCGCTTAAGATTTTTGACACTTTGAGAGGGGAGAACCGGGGATTTGGTGGCCATCACCATCAATACTCGCGTCTCGAACCTTGATTTGTGTATGCAAAGCTTAATTTAAAATCAGAAACATAAAAAGAGATAAGTCTGGGGGAGAGGAAATAAATACCAAAGTATAAAATCTGGGTGGTTCCTTAGTCATGATATCGCATGAGGAAGAATCTAGAAGGTTCCTGAATATCAACATCAGTGATGAAACGACAATGAAGGATTTAGTATGATTGATGTTGTGAGATAATGAGTGGATAATGGGAAACTGCAATAGTCTAAGGAGAAGTACATGCTGGTCCGATCTGAAACTGTTTAGGTGACAACTGGGAGCTTGGAAAAAGGGTCATTACTATGTCTCAAGAAAAAGGTGAGTCTCTATGTTTTCAAACCTCTTTCTCTGTTTAGTTTTCTGTTTGCTTGAGGGCAAGCAAAGACTAAGTCTGGGGGAGTCGATATATCATGGTTTTTACCCACTTTTAACCATGATATAAGTCCTTTTGTTGAGTCTTTTCTTTAGTTTTAGAGTCTTTCAGGTTCTTTTCAAGTTATAGGCGCATATGGAGCTAATTGGCGGATTTGGAACCTTTTGAAACAATCTGGAGTTGAAGCCGTTCGGGAACAAGCTCAGCATCGATCGATACTGAGGAGCATCGATCGACACCATTCATTTGGGAGAAACACGACCAAAGAACCTAGCATCGATCGATACCACTTACAGTATCGGTTGATGCCAGTGACCAGAACGCGAAACAAACCCGAAGATTATCCAGAAGTTTTCCTTATTTTTCGAGATAACTCCTAAACGTGTTTTAGCTATTTAATTAGGTTTTTCAGCCTCCAGAAAGATACCTTGTGATTTCTGGAGATAGAGTTTTCCTACAATTGAGTTTTAGAGAAGAAATCTTGAACCCCTTTGTATTCTTACTCTATTTCATTTTATGATATCTATTCTATTCATGATGTTTATTGCATTCACCATGTCTGAGTAGATTCCGTGTTAGGATTAGGATTACTTAAGGGTATTTGATGAATTATTAGATATGAATTAATTGTTAGGGAATAATCTATAGAGCTCTTCACCTAGACTTGAGATTAATGCTTATTCTAGCCTCGCGAACTAGAATCTGATGTTAGGTTGTTTGATTGGCACGAAAGTGTGATTGATTGCCTGATCTAGTGTTTGGTGAGCAAAAGCCCTATTCGGAAAGAAATTTGGTTTGGGGATTTTGCGAACAATTGAACTTGACCGTTAATGCTTGTTTAAATTCATAGAATTTGCAAAGAAATTTGGAATTCTAGGTTTAGGCATAGATAGTTTTCGCAACGACAGTTGGTTTACTTTACATCTGTGTTTCAAGTTCGAGAGCGGAGCTTAATTTATTCCTGACAATTGTTTTGATTTGATAATTCTGATTTGCCTGCAAGTTTCCCTAAGCCTAGCGTTTTCCTCCACCGATTTACTTCCTTGATTTATTTGTTTTGTTATTCTTAATCACATATATTTAGCTTAGCTTAATTCGCATTCCAGAATCTATTGAGTGTTATCTTGAGTCCTTGTGGATTGACCCCTAAAATACTATAGCGACTGCTTAGATACTTTAGGGTATTAGATTTGAGCACATCAACTACTCAGAAAGGTTACAAATGCTATGATCCTGAGGCCAAGAGGATGTATGTATCTAGAGAGGTCAGATTTGATGAAGAGAAGGGATTTTTTGAGAAGAAGAATTGGGACAGTTTAAAGGATCTCACATCTTCTGTTGATAGAGCATCAGTATTACGAGCCTTGATGGATGGTCTAACTACTCTTGCTGGTCCAAAAGAATATCCAATATCTATTAGAGAAAGCGATCAAAGCACACCACATGATGATAATGGGGAGAATGAATCTTTGAGTGAAGAACACATTGATGAAAGGGATACTAATGATGAAGAAGTATCTCTAGAATCAGTTGAGGATAGTGGAGAGGAGGAAGTAACCTTAGACGACTCAGAAGAAACCGATCTTGAAGATGAGGAACCTTAGGTTGCTCCACCTTTAAGGAGACGTGAAAGAATAAGGAAAAATACAAGAGTCTACAACAACAACAAAGCAGTTGCTCATCCAATTCAAGATGTATGTTCCGTTGCTTCACTTCCAAGTAAGCATCAAGCCTTCTTATGTAAAATTGATCAGCACAAAATACCAAACTCGTATGAGGAAGCGTGCTTGAGTGAAGTTTGGGTAAAGGCTATGATAGAAGAGTTGGAGTCTATGAAGAGAAATGAAACGTGGGAGTTGGTTGGGAAACCAAACAAGAAGAAGCTTGTTGGCTGCAGATGGGTGTATACCATAAAATACACAAGTTCAGGAGAAATAGAGAGATATAAAGCAAGACTTGTTGCCAAGGGATATACACAGAAGTATGGAGTGGACTATACTGTAACATTTGCTCCGGTTGCCAAGCTCCATTCAGTAAGAGTTCTTTTATCCATTGCTACGAACCTGTCTTGGGATCTTTGGCAAATGGATGTAAAGAATGCTTTCCTCCAAGGCACCTTAGAAGAGGAAGTGTATATGATACCTCCTGAATGATTTGATCAAGGTATCAAAGTGTGTAAACTTAAGAAGGCTATTTATGGACTCAAGCAATCACCAAGAGCTTGGTACCAAAAGTTAAGCACATGTCTTCTTGAAGATGGATTTAAACGATCAGAAGCTGATCATACATTATTCACAACTAAAGGAGAGAAAGGTATGGTAGTGATTATCATCTATGTTGATGATATAATAATCACGGGTGATGATTGTGATGGTGTTAGGCGGATCAAAGACCTCCTTAAAGCTTCATTTGATATTAAAGATTTGGGAGAACTCATATACTTTCTTGGTATTGAGGTTTGCAAATTCGATGATGGATTATTTCTTACTCAAAGGAAGTATGCACTGGATCTCTTGGAAGAAACATGAAAGCTAGGATCTAAATCAGCTATTACTCCGATTGAAGAAAATTATAAGGATGAATCTGAGGGGGAGATAGTTGTGGATGTAAAACAATATCAAAGGATGGTGGGTATGTTAATCTATTTGACTCTTACCAGACCATATATTTGTTTTGCAGTTAACCAAGTGAGTCAACACATGAAAGCACCCACTGAACACCATTGGAGAATGGCGGAGAGGATCCTAAAATATATCAAGGGTGCACCAGGGAAAGGTGTATGGATGGGTTGCAATGGTAACACATAAATTATTGGCTATTGTGATGCAGATTGGGCTGGAGACAAGCTTGATAGGAAAAGCACAACTGGCTATTGTACATTTGTTGGAGGGAACCTAGTAACTTGGAAGAGTAAGAAACAAAAGTTTGTCTCAAGATCAAGTGCAGAGGCTTAGTATAGAGCCATGGCAAACATGACTAGTGAGCTAATGTGGCTTAAGAGTTTTTTAAAAGATCTTGGAGTGGAACAACTTGAGCCGATTATGTTACATTGCGACAATCAAGCAGCAATGCATATTGCCACTAATCCGGTGTTTCATGAGAGAACTAAACACATAGAAGTTGATTGTCACTACATTAGGGAGAAGGTTCAAGAAGGAACCATACTCCTCTCATATTTGAAGAGTTTAGATCAGATTGTAGATGTGTTTATTAAGGCAACAACCTCTAAAGTATGCAATGAGCTTCATGGCAAGATGGGCTTAATGGATCTCCATAGGCCAGCCATCTTGAGGGGGAGTGTTGATTTGAAGCAAGACTAGAAGCAAGGAGAGAAATCGATTATCAAGTGAAGATATTTAGCTAAAATATTTAGCAAAGATATTTAGCATGTGGGCTCCTAAGTGAAGATATTTTTGGAGTTAGCTTCTCATGAAAGTTTGTATTACTTAGCTTAGAAGAAAGCTTAGCACACCAAGGTTGACTAAGCCCTTGTAAAAAACGTGTATATGTGTGTGTTGTATGTTGTTAATAATTAAGATTATATAAGAAATAAAAATATCTTGCTCTCTCTTTTCTCTTTGTTCTTAGGAAAATAAATCAACAATCAAAGAAGGATTTGTTCTTGATATATCAAGCTTGTTTACTTAAAATTCCTACATCCAATGTACTAGAGCAACAAGGGTTGCAACTATGGTCCTCCACATGAGTGGCAGGTTGATAAGCTACATAGAGTATATACTAGAAGAAACACACATGTGGATGAAGTTGTGAATGATAAAGAAACAGAGGAAGAAACATGAGAAAGCTTAAAGGCACGTGAAAATAAATTCATGTAAAGAGCGTGTATATAAGCTCTGTTTCACAGAGGGTATAGGCCATGTTAGATCTGGTGTGTGTGGTTGCAACGTATGTGTTGCTAAAGTCATTGTATCTTCATTCTTATCAAATGGTGTGTCATCACATTGGGATCGAAATCACAGAGTGAAGATAGGGTTGTGGTGAAGACTAGGTTTTTCTGAAGCTAAGAAGACAACAACAATGGGGAGAGATTCTGCGTTATCTTTGATTATTTAAGTAACAACGTCCGAGGAAACAACAGCATCACTCGCTGATGTTTACGATCAAATTGATCAGATTGGGGTTAGATTTACAGGATTTGAAAAAGGGAAAAAGGGATCCGATGAAAAATTAGAAGTCGCAACATCCAAGATTGAATCTTTTGGGGGCAAATCCATGGCTCAAGATCATAAATTGGATGCGGTTGAAAGAAAATTGGAACTTGTTCTCAGTTCATTACCAAGAGTGGAGACAGTACGTGAAATTGGTTAATCTAGTCAAGGGGAGTCTACAAGATCACAAGATTGTCGTTCTCAGGTACCAATTCTTTCCAAGAACCTTTTTGTAATGAAATTAGGCATGGAATTAGAGAGAGTCTTCTCAAGAACGTTGAGATGCCAGCGTTTGAGGGATTGGGCATTTACAGTTGGGTTGCTAGATTTGAGGGTTTCTTTGGAATTGGGCGTTATAATGATGCAGAAAGTTAGCGCTAATTCAGTAAGTTTGACTGGAGAAGCTTTGAGTTGGTATAATTGGGAAATTAACATAAGGCAATTTGAGAATGGGCAGAGTTAAAGTCAGGTTTGCTGTTGAGGTTTGGGAATTTAAAGATTAGAGGACCAAGTCAAAGTCTGTTTTGCATCAAACAAACTGGTTCTGTATCTGAATATGTGCAGCAGTTTGAAGACTTGTCTTCTTAGGTCACATGGTTAGATGATCAGAAGCTGAAAGGTATATTCTTAAACGGGTTAACATCGGAGATTGAAGAACTCGTTCATATGCATAAACCTCATAATTTGCTGGAAATGGTTGTTGTGGCCAGATCAGTGGCCTGTAATATAATGAGAAGAGTAGTGAGAAAGGAGTTAGAAATGGAGAATAAGAAGAATAAAGGCTCTTTTGGGTCAGATTACATAGGACCAACAATTTCTAATACTAATGCTTGGAAGATGAAAACTATTGTGACATATTCTACTAATTGGGGAGAAAAACAGATGGGAAGGATAGATCAAAGACCTAGAAGGAATCATTCTGGAGCTGAACAAGATGAGAAAAGAAGGAAAGGGTTATGTTTTAAATGTGATGGAAAATGGTCTAGAAAACATATTTGTCCAAACAAGGAGTTAAGGGTGCTGACAGTCGTTAATGGATTTAAAATGGAGGTTTTGGAAGAAACTATGGAGGTAGAAGAGCTAGCTACAACAAGTCAGTTAATGAAGTTATCCTTCAGCTCTTTTATGGGCATTTCATCACCTACTACTACTAAAATGACAGGCACAATTGGGAAGGGTGGAGTATTGGTCATGTTGGACTGTGGAGCCACTCATAATTTCATTATACGGAAGCCGTCAAGATGTTGAAATTGAAAAGTGTAAAAGATCAAAATTTAAATGTGCTCTTGGGAACAGGAATAACAGTCAATGGCATGAATGTGTGTAAGAGAGTAAGTTTTTCTGTCCAAAATCTAGACTTCACTACATACTTTATTACCTTGGATTTGGGTCAAGTGGATGTCATTTTGGGAATATAGTAGCTCAGTACATTGGGAGATTGTCAAATTAATTGGAAAATTCATGAGCTTTCTTTCTTATAAGGCAGGACAATAACTTTGTTAGGTGATAAAGGGTTACATTCTCCAAAATTGTCTCTGAAATCTTTGTCCCCAGGACTATCCATTCATAAGAAGGGTGTGGATGTGGAGTTATGCTCTTAGCAGTTGATAAAGAGTGATAGTACATTAGTTCATGAGGTTGTTAAAGCAGTTTTGCATCAGTATGAATATGTTTTTGCTGATTAACCTAGTTTACCTCCGATTAGAGGTAGGGAACACTCTATACGTCTCCTACCAAGGAGTAGTGTTATTAGTGTCAGACCTTATAGGTACCCTCATGTTCACAAAGAAGCTATGGAGAAGTTAGTTAAGGAGATGAAAGATGTTGGAACTATTCGAGCCAGCCATAGTCCTTTTCCAGCCCAATACTATTGGTTAAAAAGAAAGATAGTTCTTCGAGTTTCTGCGTGGACTAAAGAGCATTGAGTATAGCGACAATCGCTGACAAATTTCCAATTCCAATGATTGATGAGCTTTTAGATGAATTACATGGTGCTAAGGTATTTTCTAAACTAGATCTCCGAGCAGAATATATCATCAAATTAAAATGTCGGAAGCTGACATTGAATAGACGACATTTAGGACATATGATGGACATTATGAGTTCTTAATAATGCCATTTGGTTTGATAAACGCATCAACCACTTTTCAAGCCTTGATAAATAAATTATTTAGGTCATTTCTCAGGAAATTAATCTTAGTATGTTTTGATGATATTCTGGTTTTAGCAAGACTATTGAAGAGCATGTGGAGCATTTGAGAGTGGTAATGCAGATTTTTAAAAAGAAACAATTGTTTGCCAACCAAAAGAAGTGTCTTTTTGGTCAACCACAAGTGGAGTACTTGGGACATATAATTTCTCAAGAAAGAGTTTCGACTGATCCATCTAAGATGGCAGCTATGACCAAATGGATGACTCCAACATCTGTAAAGGAGCTGAGAGGTTTTATGGGGCTGACTAGGTATTACAGAAGGTTTATTAAGGGTTATGGTGTGTTGGCACGACCTCTTATTGAGCTGTTAAAGAAAGATTGCTTTGAATGGAGTCCAACATCTAAGTTGGCTTTTGACAATTTGAAGATTGCTATGTCTTTGGCTCCGGTTTTAGCGCTACCTGATTTTGGAAAAATATTTGTAATCGAAGCTGATGCATCTGGTTTTGGTTTAGGAGCATTTTTTATGCAGGACAATAGACCAATCGCGAACCAGTTTATGAGAGAAAAATAATGGAATTTGTCTTTGCTAGACAGAAGTGGAATCATCACTTGATGGGAAATCGTTTTGTATTGCACATGGATCAGAAAAGCTTGAAATTCTTGTTGGAATAGAGAGAGGTGACTATGGATTATCAGAAGTGGTTAACTAAGCTGTTACACTATGATTTTGAGATCTTATACAAGCCAGCCATTGACAATAAGGTGGCTGATGGGTTGTCAAGAATGACACAACCTCAGTGTTCTTTCATGTCTTCATTGTTGCTATCCTTAACAGTTTCGACAGTATTGCAATTACAAGACATTTATGAGGAGATTACTAATGATGTGAGAATACAGGGGTTGATACAAGTTTGTATAAATGATAAAAATGGTAAGAGTGCATATATGGTGATGAATGGAAGATTATGGTACAAAAATCGACTGGTCATTCCCAGAACTTCAAAGTTCTTACCATTGATCTTGGAAGAGTATCATGTGGTAAATTGGGAGGCCATTTCGGAGTTTTGAAAACAGTAAAAAAGATCCAGTAGTCATTCCATTGAGAAGGATTAATGAAGGATGTACAGATGTTTGTTCCAGAATGTGAAGTGTGTCAAGGACATAAGTATTCAATATTGTCCCCTGCTGGCTTACTTCTACCTTTACCTGTGCCTCAATAGATTTGGAAAGACATTAGTATGGATTTTGTGGAGGGCTTGCCTAGTTCACAAGGGAGAAATGTGATTCTGGTTATAGTAGATCGTTTGAGCAAATATGGTCACTTTATCAGTCTAAAACATCCTTTCTCAGCGGCTGATGTGGCTAAAGAATTAATCAAGGAAATAGTGAAACTATATTCGTTTTCTAGCCTCCATCATGTCGGATAGAGGAAGCATCTTTCTCAGTGCATTTTGGAAAAACTGTTTCAAACTTTCTGGGACAAAACTAAAGTATAGTACAACTTTTCACCCACAAACAGATGGACAAACAGAAGTTTTAAACATATGCTTAGAAACGTATCTACGTTGTTTAGCGTCATCACATCCAAAAAATTAGCATCAGAACTTGTCATGGGCAGAATTGTGGTATAATTCTTCATATCCCACATCATTAAAAGCTACTCCCTTTAAGGTAGTTTATAGAAGAGATCCACCACCACTGTTGCGTTTTAAAGAGTAGTGTACAAAGAATCTTGAATTGGAATCTTTGCTTAAGGAAAGGAATTTGAAGCTTTCTCAAATCAAATCTCATTTGTTGCATGCGCAACAGTTGATGAAAAACAATATGGATAAGCATTGAAGAGACATTGCGTATGAATTTGGGACTTGGTGTTTTGAACTTGAGACCCTACATGCAAAATTCTGTCACTAAAAGAATTTGTCAGAAGCTAGCTGCAAAATATTATGATATCATGGAGAGAATTGCAAGTGCAGCTTACAGATTACACTTACCAGCTAGGTCAAAAGTTCATCTTGTTTTTCATGTGTGTCAATTGAAGAGAGTATTAGGTGTGCATCAGCAGGTGGTGCCATTACCCGAAATATTCAATGAGAAGGATGAGTTGGTAGTTGTTTATGAAGAAGTGTTGGATACTCGCTATAATGCTGAAGTTATATTAGAAGCTTTGGTGCGTTGGAAGGGACTACCCAGTCATGAAAACTCAAGGGAAATATCAAGAGAATTGCAGAGACAGTTTCCTACAATTGCGCTTAGAGACAAGCTTCATGTTGAGGGAGGGGGTATTGATAAGCTACATAGAGTATATACTAGAAGAAAGACACATGAGGCTGAAATTGTGAATGATAAAGAAACAGAGGAAGACACGTGAGAAAGCTTAAAGGCACGTGCAAATAAAGTCATGTAAAGAGCGTGTATATAATCTCAGTTTCATAGATGGTATAGGTCATGTTAGATCTAGTGTGTGTGGTTGCAACGTATGCGTTGCTACAGTCATTGTATCTTCATATATGAAATAAAGATACACTTTTACATCTTCATTCTTATCACATGTTTACTCTCTTATCTTTCTTTCACTGATCCTTAAATTCCTTTTACCTAGACTGGAGGTGCTGACTTGACATGAAATGTGAAATTAGCATTTTACTTTTATTGTGCACATTACCTTGGGTGGTAGCCATGGAGTCCCTAGAGTACATTTCAAAGGGAGGCAAGGACACTATTATGTTATGGTGCTAGATTTCCCCTTCCCCTCTCTCCTTTCTGCTTTGCTCCTGTCTGTATCATTGATGTTAGATCCTCACTTTTTTTTTGGCTTCAGGTTATGGACTGATCTAACAATTCTTTTCCCCCTTGCTTTGCAGAATGTCATCAGAAATGGTAGCTTGCATTGCGTTTGAATCATTGTCTATCCTTGAAAAGATGCATGCAAAAGGGTTTCTGATTGATTTTTTTTTTGGTTTTTGTATTTAACTTGGTTTGCCCGAGGTTTCTTCTAGTATCTGTTTTGAGTCTTGTCACCGACTCATGGCTATGGGCAATCACTGTGATCGCTCTGGGCCCAACGATTTAAAAAAAAATATCATGTGAAGAAAAAAGACCCATGAAAAAGTAAGAAAAAAATTTATTACCATAAAAGCCCTATTTTTTTTTTGTGTGCCCTAGGGCCTACTAAAAGTTTGAGCTGGGCCTGGATATGGATCATGTAATGAACTATATAAGAACTCAGAAAGAGATCTAAGAAATTAGACACATTAACTCCGATGTTTTTTCTTCATTTTGGATATGAAAACTCAGACAAGATAAGAGAACCATTTTGTTTTGATGTTGTGAAAGCACTGCTGATTTTTTTTGGTGGGGGTAAAAGTTTATGTATAGAGGCAAGACCTTTCCCGTTTGAATTTTATGTTGAATCCATTCAAAAATTCGAAAATGAATGTTGTAGATTTCCATTTATGTATTCCATGTTGTTTCAGATCAGCTCTCATAAACCACTCTGAGAGTAAGAAAATAAAAAGTCCAATCATTTCAAATTTGAAAATGAAAGATCGTTGGTCTACTGATTTTGGCCTACACATTCACTTTGACAACATGAAAAACCAATTAACACATTTCACACACCGTTTCTTCTGTTTCATTTAAAAACGATGTTGTACTCTTTTCAAATTTATAGTCTTGACACATTCAATAATATTTTTTTCAAAGAACAAATATTAAATATTCATTTATTTTAAATACAATTGATAAAAGTATCACAAAATACTTTAAAGTTTTAAGTAAATATTTTATTTAAATTGCGTTAAAAATTGTAAAGGTCTATTTATGCACAACATGGGGAATATATTAGTGGGTATATAACATGAGACATACCTACTTTTCGATTGAACACCAAGTAGACAGGAAAAAAGAGATGCAGAAAAATCATACCAATGATCTCCCGAGAACACAAAAGAATAAAGACTACCTTCATTCGTAGCGTCAAACGTACGCTAGGTTTTTCATCTTTTTATTTTTATTTTTAAATTTAATCAGATTTTTGATGCTTTAAAGAGTAAGATTAGCACATATAGCAATTTCGTAAAGTAGATTGAATCATCAATCGTAAATATGTGAAATTTATTTTGTTGAATCATAAATTTATTTGTTAATGATAAAGTATCAGTTCATGATACCGATTTAAAATTAAGAAGAATTCAATACAAATTATTATTTATCATAATATATATAATAAATAACTTAATTAAGAAAACTTTCTGTATCATTTAATATTTTCTAAATTAAAAATGGTGTTTTAAAAAAAAAAAAAGAATGCCTAAACGGAAGAACTAAATATTAATCAGTGTTTAGAAAATTAACAAAGATTAAAAAAATGAAAGTGATTTGTAATAAAAACAAAAAACTATCCTGAACATCACAAATAAAAATAAATAATATAATCGAATAATAAAAAGTATTGTAATAATAATATTTGTGAATGCTATTTAAAAAGCAATCAGAAACAGAGTAGATTGTGGAGCAGGGAGAAACAAATCCGATAAAAGAGACGATATAAGATAGTATGATGACATTTGATATATCATGGTTTCTACCCATTTCCAACCATGATATAAGTCCTTTTTCGGAGTTATTTTTAGTAGTTTTAGACTCTTTCAAAGTCTTTTCAAATTGTAGGCACAACTGGAGCTAAATTGGATTTATGACGATTCTGAAGCATATTGGAAGTGAAGCAATTCGGAGAACTGAAGCTCAGTGTCGATCGACACCTATGCAGCATCGATCGACACCATCATTTGGAAGAAACATGATTAAAGATCTCAGTATCGATCGATACCATTCACAATGTCGGTCGATACCAATAGTCAGAACGCACATTCTTCCGAAGATCCGAAGAAAAACAGAAGTTTTCCTTATTCCTCCAATGAACTCCAAAGATTGTTTTTAATAATAAAACTAGGTTTTTCAGCCTGAAGTGAGAGAGAATCGATTTTGGGAGATAGAGTATCCTTGCAATTGAGTTTTTGGGAGAAGAACCTTGAACCCTCTTTGTATTCATGATGTTTGGGAGATAGAGTATACTCTATTTTACTTTATGATATCTATATTATTCATGATGTTTGTTTCATTCACCATGTCTGAGTAGATTTCTTGTTAGGTTTAGGGTTGTTTAAAGGTATTTGATGAATTGGTAAGTTAGATTTAATGGTTAGGAATTATCTATAGAGCTTTTCACCTAGACTTAAGATTAATGCTTATTCTAGTTTCGCGAACTAGAATCTGATATTAGGTTGATTAATTGACACAAAAGTGTGATTAGTTTCCTTAATTATTGTTTGGTTAGCAAAAGACTTACTCTCAAAGAAATTTGGTTTAGGATTTTGTGAACAATTGAACTTGTCCGTTAATGCTTGTTTGAATTTATAGAATTTGCAAAGAAATTTGGAATTCTAGGTTCAGACATAGATAGTCTTCGCAACGACAGCTGGTTTACTTTACATCTGTGTTTCAAGTTCGAGAGCGGAGCTTATTTTATTCCTGACATTTCATTTGATTTACAATTCTGATTTGCCTGCAAATTTCCTTAGGCTTAGCGTTTTCTCCACTAATTTCACTACCTTGTTTTAATTGTTTCGTTATTCTTGATTTCATTTATTTCGTTTAGCTTAATTCATGTTTTGAAACTTATTGAGTGAACATCTTGAGTCTTTGTGGTTCGACCCCTAGAATACTACAGCTACTGCTTAGATACTTTAGGTTATTATATTTGAGCATATCAAATTTTGGCGCCGTTGCCGGGGACTCTAATTTCACCATTAGGTTTCGGTTTAGAATTTCGACTAAGCTGTCGAGCATCGATCGACACCCTTCAGGTATCGATCGATACTCGTTTTAATTCTTGTTACTTACGCAATTTGATTTATGTGTTTCAGGTGTATGCAACATCGTGAGACCAGAAGAATCAAGATCAAGCAGTTGACCAATCTATCTAACAAAGAGCTAGCTGAATTAGAGCGCACGATCAGAAAGCAAAAGAAACAAGCAGAGATGAACAATCTGATTGTGCTCGCTCGTGATGAAGCTGGGGTTTTGAGAGATCAGGAAGGTCACATGTGTGACGAGCAAGGACAAAGACTTGATGCAGAAGGAAACGTTGTTGCCCCTGCACCGGTAGCTAATGAGATTATCCCACCAGTTGTGCGTGGGAATGTTGGGAATGCTCTGGTTAATCGCGCCAGAACATTTGGGGAATACAACAGACCAGACCAGTTCTATGCAAATCGGTCTGTGATTCGTATTCCAACTTTTCAGAGAAACGACTTTGAGCTGAAGCCTGCATACTACACTCTTGTAGGCCAGCACCCTTTTCATGGTCTTTCTCACGAGCATCCCATGGATCATATCGAGAGATTCGAAGATTTGGTCACCAGTATCAAGTACAATGGAGTACCCAATGAGTTCCTCTTCTGTAAGCTCTTCCCATACTCTCTTGGTGGAGATGCAGCTTACTGGTTGAAGCAGTTGCCTCCTGGTTCTCTGACTACTTGGGAAGAGACTAAGAATGTGTTTCTGAACAATTTCTATGATGATGCGAGATCTGAAGAGCTCAGGAACAAGATCTCCCAGTTTTCTCAGGGAGCAACTGAAGCATTCAAGGCTGCTTGGGTTCGATTTCGATCTTATCAGAGGGATTGCCCTCACCACGGTTTCTCACAAGTTCAGTTATTGGGTATCCTCTTCAGAGGAAATTTCAACACGAGGTATCCTGAAGATGCTTACATACTTATTGAGAACTTGGCATCTAGCAACAGCACTAAGAACACCGACTACGAGCGGAAGAAGCAGAATGGAAACGTCGACAGGCTGCAAATTGCTGAGGTACACGCGAAGCGGGATTCGGTTCACGATTTGTTGCTGAAGAAGTCGAGAACGTTGATGAAGGTGAAGCAGAGGATGTCAACTACATTGGTGGTAATGGATTTCAAAATTCGTCGTACAACCGCGGTTTCACAAACCACTCTCAGAGGGGAGGATTCAAGTCTGATTTTAAGTCTGCGAATTTTGGAGCAAACTCATTTGCTCAGAAACCATTTCAGAACAGTGGGTACACTCGCACCTACGGGAATTCATCTTACCAAACACCACCTCCCAAGACTCAGGAAAGCAAGGTTGAAACCATGCTTGAACAGATTCTTGAGGGCCAGCAAAAGATGACTGTCGATTTCAATGGAAAGATGGATGCCTTGTACACTGATCTGAATGGAAAAATCGGGCTTTGAACATTCATCAGAAGAAACTGGAAACTCAGGTTACCCAGACTGCAAAAACAGTTAAGAGACAAGATGGTTTCCTTCCGGGAAAAACGGTGAATCCAAGGGAGCAAGTTCATGCCATTACCTTGAGAAGTGGAAGAGAGGTCATTCCAGGGGTAAAGAAAACCTACTTTCCTAAGCAGCTCATCGATCTTGTTGGAGACGATGACGATGAAATTCCTGGAATTGCTCCAGTATCGATCGACACTTACCCAATGTTGATTGATACCACTCAAGATCGATCATTGCCCGTTCAACGTTCTGCAGAATCAATTGCAAAACCACAAGCATCGATCGATACCAGTCCAGAAGTCGAAAGGAAGCAGTCCACAGGACACGTTGGGAGAGTCTACGTGCCCAAAATACCTTTCCCTCGACCCCTTGCCAAGACTAAAAAAGAAATATAAGAGGTTAGATGCAGAGCAATGCTAGAAAAGTTGGTTGTTGAACTCCCGTTCGTCGATGCCATCATGACTTCACCAGCTTTCAGAAGGTACATAAAGAGGATGATGTCAAGCAATGTGAATCTTGAGGAAGGAGTACTGAGAATCACTCACGTGTGCAGTGCAATTCTTCTCAACAAGATTCCAGAAAAACTACCAGACCCTCGAAGTTTTGTATTGGATTGCACAATCTTCACTGAGAGGTTCGAACGTTCCCTTTGCGATCTTGGTTCTAGTGTGAACCTCATGCCATACTCGGTAGCCAAGAGAATGGGGATGACAGACTTCACACCTACTAGGATCTCCCTAATTCTTGCTGACCGCTCAGTGCAATTTCCAGAAGGATTACTCGAGGACGTTCCGATTACGATCGGTGACTGCTTAGTTTCGACTGATTTCATAGTCCTAGAGTACGACGTTGAGCCAAGAGATCCACTGATTTTAGGCAGACCTTTTCGAGCCACAACAGGCGCCCTGATCGACTGCAAGAATGGGAGAATATCCCTCAACATTGGTGATCTGATTATGATCTTCAACATTGAAAATATGATTAAGAAACCAACCATATATGGGCAGATATTCTTCATTGACACCTTCAGTGAATTATCAGATGAGTACTTCATGAGATTACACCCTGAGAATCCTTTGGAGAGGGCGTTGGGTTGCTCAGCTGAGACAGACCTTTGAAAACTGAGGTTGCTGCTGGGTATGCCATGATCTTTGAAAACAGTCTTGAGGCATCGATCGATACCCCTGAGAGCATCGATCGATACCTCTGAGAGCATCGATCGATACCGGCCAATTCTATCCGCAAATGTGGCCGTCACTCCTACAAGATATGATTCGCTCAGCGACTGGAGTGAGGAAAAGGCTCCTAAACTCGATCTTAAACCACTTCCAGCTAGTTTGAGGTATGTCTTCCTTGGCCCTAACTCTACATACCTTGTGATTGTTAATTCTTCTTTGAACAACGCAGAGGTCGCTTTACTGCTGAGCAAGCTGCGCAAGTATTGCAAAGCTCTCGGCTATTCTCTTGATGACATTTCAGGTATATTATCGGACTTGTGCATGCATCGGATTCATCTGGAGGACGAGTCAAAAGCTTCGATCGAGCATCAGAGGAGGCTAAACCTGAATCTAAAGGAAGTGGTAAAGAAAGAAATCATGAAACTCTTGGAAGCAGGAATCATCTATGCCATCTCTGACAGCAGTTGGGTCAGTCCAGTTCATGTTGTCCCTAAGAAAGGAGGATTCACAGTGGTAAAGAATGAGAAAGATGAGTTGATTCCGACAAGAACAATCATCGGGCACCGCATGCGTATCGATTACAGGAAGTTGAATGCAGCAACAAGGAAAGATCACTTCCCATTACCATTCATTGATCAAATGCTGGAGAAGTTGGCAAGTCACCCATACTACTGTTTCCTGGATGGATACTCAGGCTTTTTCCAGATCCCTATACATCCAGATGATCAGGAGAAGACGACATTCACTTGTCCCTATGGCACGTTCGCTTACAGGAGAATGCCATTTGGATTGTGTAACGCTCCAACCACCTTCCAGAGATGTATGATGTCAATTTTCTCAGATATGATTGAAGAGTTCATGGAGGTCTTTATGGATGACTTTTCTATTTATGGGTCTTCATTTAAGGGATGCCTGGACAACTTATGCAAGGTACTTCAGCGCTGCGAAGAGAAACATCTAGTTCTGAACTGGGAGAAGTGTCACTTTATGGTTCAAAAAGGCATTGTTCTGGGACACAAGGTTTCTCAGCCTGGGATCGAAGTTGATAAGGCTAAGATTCAGGTCATGACAAGCCTCCTGCCACCTACATCTGTGAAGGACATTCGGAGTTTTCTTGGTCACGCCGGGTTCTATCGTAGATTCATTCAGAATTTCTCCAAATTAGCTCGTCCACTTACTGCTCTTCTATGTAAGGACATCACCTTCGATTTTACACCAGAATGTCTTGTCACATTCGAACTGATCAAGAAGGCGTTGGTCACTGCTCCTATTGTTCAGCCGCCAGATTGGAACCTTCCATTTCAGATCATGTGCGATGCGAGCGATTTCGTAGTTGGGTCAGTTTTGGGACAAAGGAAGGATAAAAAGCTTCATGTCATATACTACGCCAGCCGAACACTGGATGAAGCTCAAAAGAACTACAGTACTCCTGAGAAGGAGTTGCTTGCCGTTGTGTCTCTTATGAGAAATTTTGTTCTTATCTGATTGGGAGTAAGGTGATCGTTCATACAGACCATGCTGCTCTAAGGTACCTGTTGCAGAATAAGGATCTGAAACCTCGTTTATGCCGATGGGTTCTACTGCTCCAAGGGTTCGACATCGAGATCATAGATAAGAAAGGAGTGGAGAATGGTGTTGCATACCATCTCTCACGAATGAAGATCAGTGATGATGTCCTTATTGATGATTCCCTGCTTGAGGAGAAAATCTACTTCATCGAGACTGGATTTCAACACAACTCTGATTCAGATCCGCCACTACAGAACGCAAGCATCGATCGACACCCTGTTAGTATTGATCGATACCCTCACGAGTTGTTGCAGTCTATTCAAAATGTTAGCATCGATCGACACTCCTTCGGTATCGTTCGATACCAACTACTTTCCAATGTCGATTCATCTGCAGATCATTCTGGGGCTGAGGAATCTTTGGCTGTCACTACTCCTGCTGAACCATGGTATGCTCACATAGCGAACTATCTTGATGCTGACTACGAACCAAAGCATCTCAAGAAGTATGACAAGAAGAAGTTTATACGAGATATCAGACGTTACTTTTGGGATGAACCATACCTATACAAACACTGTTCTGATGGGATTTACAGAAGGTGTATAGCTGAGATTGAAGTGCCGGAAATTCTGTATCATTGCCATGGATCTGAGTACGCTGGACACTTCGCCACATTCAAAACAGTTTCCAAGGTCTTGCAAGCTGGTTTCTGGTGGCCTACACTGTTCAAGGATGCTCACGCTTTCATCTCTCATTGCGATGTCTGCCAGAGAAGAGGGAAGATCAGCAAGCGATATGAGATGCCGCAGAACTTCATCCTCGAAGTGGAATTTTTTGACCGCTGGGGCATTGACTTCATGGGACCATTCCCTCCGTCATGACAGAATAAGTACATTTTGGTTGTTGTGGATTACGTCTCCAAATGGGTGGAAGCTATCGCTAGTCCTACCAATGATTCTGCCGTTGTCCTGAAACTATTCAAGACCATTATCTTCCCTCGCTTTGGGGTACCTCGAGTTGTTATAAGTGATGGTGGCACTCACTTTATTAATATGATTTTTGAAAAGCTGCTTAGGAATTACGGTGTTCATCATTGCGTTGCTTCACCTTATCATCCTCAGACCAGCGGACAAGTCGAGGTCTCCAACAGACAGATCAAGGAGATTTTGGAGAAGACAGTTGGCACATCACGGAAAGATTGGGCCCTGAAGCTCGACGACGCTCTTTGGGCTTACCGGACCGCGTTCAAGACACCACTTGGCACCATACCATTGCATTTGCTGTACAGGAAGGCATGTCATCTTCCAGTTGAGATCGAGTAAAGTAGCCTGGGCTACCAAGTTGATGAATTTCGACATCAAGTCTGCTGCTCAAAGGCGATTGGTTCAACTGAATGAATGGGATGAGATCAGACACCTCGCCTATGAGAGCTCCAAACTGCATAAGGAAAGGACTTAAGCCTATCACGACAAGAAGATCCTTTCTCGCCACTTTGAACTGAATGACCAGGTACTTCTGTACAACTCTCGTTTACAATTGTTTCCTGGGAAATTGCGTTCTCGTTGGTCAGGACCCTTCACAATCAAGAAAGTCTGCCCACACAATGCAGTAGTCTTGGTGAGCGCTGAGGGAAAAGAGTTCACTGTCAATGGACAGCGGGTGAAACACTATTGCGCGCAAGCCATAATCCCAGATGGCCACATACTGCCTCTGGCTGGACCACCAGCCGCCTGACTAATCCCAATGTCAAGCTAAGGACATTAAACAAGCGCTTGGTGGGTGGCAACCCACTAGTGAGTCTGTACATAAGTTTTTCTTTTGATTTTTTGTTTTGTTTTTGTCTTGTGTCTTCACGTGAACCAGGTTCAAACGACAAGCATCAATCGGCGCTCAGGAAGTATCGATCGATACCGAGCCCAAAGCAGACATGTGCTATTAAGACGCGGGTATTGATCGATACCATTTACGGTATCGGTCGATACCCAGCACCCAGGTAAGTTTCACTATAATACCCTCAGGTTTTCTTTTTCACTCCCTCATTCCTCCATCGATCGACGCCGCCGCTCCATCGGTTTTTCTCTCGAAGTTTTTCATTTCTCGACCGATTCGATCGATTTCGCAACCTATACCCCTCGGATTTTCGTCCCCATTGGCATTTTAGCACCCATTTACTTGATCCACCAGGTAATGAACTCGAAATCTCACCTTTTGGATTCGGTGTGAAGTCTGAAAGAACTCAATTCTGCTTCCCCTGAATTTCTAGCATGCATTGTTTTTCTTTACCTGGATAACTGTAGTGGCTGGATGACACCATGGGTGGGGTTGTAGTGGTTCGGTTTATTTTACGTGTTGAGAATCCTTTGTGAATCTGTCCCAAGTATCGATCGATACCTCCTCGGTATCGGTCGATACCTGCGCTTATCCGATACGTATGCTGATTTGCTATTTGCTTTCGTCTTGATTATTCTCAGATGGCTCCCCGCAAGAAGGCACGTCAGGATGACGCCTCCGGCTCTAACCTCCCATGCCATGAGTTCAGCCTCCAGGATGAGGTGAAAGCCTTCTGAGGATTGTTCTGGCATGCTGGCGTCGTAACTGCTTACCTGACCAGAGATCGCTACAGAGTTCTAAAGGGCGGCTTCACAAAAAACACGAGTCCTCAGAGTTTCCTTGAAGTCCACATCAGTGACCTGAGAGCTGCGCCACGACGCTCGCCATCTCCCTTTGCCCCTGTTCCTGCTGCTAGGCCTCCCTGGCCTAAGTTGGAAGGGAGGAGGATTATCCCGAGGCGTGATTGGGCAGGTTTGCCTAAGGAGGAAACTGAGAGCGAGGCATGTATCTATAGGCCCATAGCCGAAGAGTGGGATGACTACGATACTTTGTTCTATAACGAGTGGCTACGCGTTGTTATCGTCCCTACACGCTTCATCGATCCTCACACTATGCACCGTCTGGGTATCGACGTGGAGCTCTCGGACATGCTCGAGAAGATTGGTTTGGGGACACTGTACTTACGGCAGTACGACCTTTACCCTGACCTCGTTTGCCAGTTCCTCGCGGCAGCACGAGTCTACTACAGAGACGACGTCTACCGCGACGCTTTGGAGGGCACTCTGACCTTCCTGATTTGAGGGATTTGTTACAGGTTGCCAATCCTTGACCTCTGCAACATCTACGGCTTCGATCGCGATCTCCGGCTGGTGCTCTACCTACCCAGTTTCATGATGCGCAGGTCTTTGGCAACACATCGGTCTTGGAGCCTACCACTCCAAGACTACAACGCAGATAGACATTTGCCATCCGACTCTTCGTTGCATCGTCCGCATTTTGAGTACCACTCTACTTTGCAAGATGGAGCCAAACAAGTTGAGGATTTCGGAGCTGATCTTACTGTACAAGGCTGTCGACGACCTCATCCCTGAGGATAGATATGAGTGGCCCGAGTTGAACCTCGTTGTCAACATAGGCGCTCTCTTTGCGCACCATTTGGTCTCTCTGAAGACCAAGCCCTTCTTCGGCCGCAACTACGCCACTGCGCAGAAGACCGAGTCGGTCGGTAGCCTCCTCACTCCCATCTTCGAGCATTTTGGCATCTCCACTTCAGAGTGTTCGATCGTCACAGCTCGCTCCCTCATGGATGAGCAGCACATGCGTTGGATGAAGCTAACTCGCCGCTGGTGTCTCCCCACGAAAGACGGAGAACTCTTTGTGCAGCTCCCCAACCGCGCTCTAACCCACATCGGCGATGACCCATCTCAGCTGCATTTTGATCCAGACCCCAGTTTGCTCTCAGTTGCTCCTACAACACGTGTACGTGCTTCGCAGCACCCGCAGCTGACTTTGCTGGAAGTCAGCCCCGCCGTTCACAGTGCCACCAGATATCTGCTCCTGCCCCTTCATTTTCTCCACCACCGGATCTGTCGATGGAGACCGCCTCCTTTCAGAGGTACGTCGTGGAGAGCTTACAGAACATCTGGGCCACTATCTCTCGCTACCGCTGCATGTCATCTATGGATGCCCACTTCTCCACACCCGACCCTTCATCCCGCTATGCTGTCTCCGACTCTGACGACTCTGTTGACTAGTTTTTGTTTCCTGGGTTTCACGATTTTCCCTTTCCCTGTTTCTTTTATTTAGTTTGTCTTTCATTTTGAACTTTTCTATCTCATTTTCAGTACTCATTGAACTTATGGCTATCTTATGATTTTTTTGCTTCTAACTAGTGCTCTGGTGATCTAACAGTTTTTCATCTAACATTTGGCCTCCCTGGACACGATTTTAAGCATCCGCCTTACGAAAAAGGGCCTTGGTATCGATCGACACATAACAGGTATCGGTCGATACTCACCATGCATCGGTCGATACCGGTTATAACATCGATCGATACCCACGAAACCACACGGTACCTTTGTGACACCTTTTCAGCCATTCTGTTCTTATGCTTCCATTTGCTTCCTCTAGGCTAGATAACACTGGGGACAAAGTTTTTAAGTCCGGGAGAGATGGTTACTGACATTGTGTTTGGTTTTCTTAGAGTCAAGTCATTTTTGAGTCAAATTTTGTTTTATAGAGTCAAAACATGTTGGAGATTATGAACTTTTGCTTGATTTCATTGCTCTGACTTTGTTTTTATGTAACCATTGTCACAGAATCAGCTCTAAGATCGACTAATGAAAAATCCAAAGACTAACCAGTTGACTAGGAAACACCCATGTCTCTAAGAAATTTCTTCTAAATCCTGAGCCCAATTTTGCACTTCACTCCTGAGGTTGGTATTCACTGAACTTGATTCATCATTCATATTTGACAAAGGAACCCATGTGCTTGAAAATTATGGTATACCTCTCCCTTGACACACATTGATGCATTAAAGATGAAATGATTTCCTCCGTGTAGAGGGTTAGGAACTCTTTCTGTGATCCCATTTTTCTACTTGGATAATGAATGTTCATACAAATGTCTGAAGCGAGGGGTAGGAACATTTCCCGAGACCCCGTTATTCACCTAAGACCTTGATACTTTGAGAGGAAAGAACCGGGGATTTGGTGGCAATCACCATCAATACTCGCGTCTCAAACCTTAAATTGTATATGCGAAGCTTAATCCAAAATCAGAAGCATAAAAAGAGATAAGTCTGGGGGAGAGGAAAATCATATCAAGGTATGAAACTTGGGTGGTTCCTTGGTCACGATATCGCATGAAGAAGAATTTAGAAGGTTCCTGAACATCAACAACAGTAATGAAACGGCAATGAAAGATTTAGTATGATTGATGCTACGAGATAATGTGTGGATATTGGGAAGCTACAATTGTCTACGGAGAAGTACATGGCGGTGAGATCTGAAACTGTTTAAGTGATATCTGAGAGCTTGGAAAAAGGGTCATTACAATGTCTCAAGAAAAGGTGAGTCTCCGTGTTTTTCAAACCTCTTTCTCTGTTTGGTTTTCTGTTTGCTTGAGGGCAAGCAAAGACTAAGTCTGGGGGAGTTGATATATCATGGTTTTTACCCATTTCCAACCATGATATAAGTCCTTTTCTGAGTTTTTTTTAGTAGTTTTAGAGTCTTCCAGAGTCTTTTCAAGTTGTAGGCACAACTGGAGCTAAATTGGATTTATGAAGCTTCTGAAGCATATTGAAACTGAAGCAATTCGGAGAACTGAAGCTCAGCGTCGATCGACACCTATGCAGCATCGATCGACACCATCATCTGGAAGAAACACGATTAAAGATCTCAGTATCGATCGATACCATTCACAGTGTCGGTCGATACCAATAGTCAGAACGCACACTCTTCCGAAGATCCGAAGAAAAACAGAAGTTTTCCTTAT
The DNA here is from genome assembly GCA_004349715.1 of Crucihimalaya himalaica. Taxonomy (NCBI): domain Eukaryota; kingdom Viridiplantae; phylum Streptophyta; class Magnoliopsida; order Brassicales; family Brassicaceae; genus Crucihimalaya; species Crucihimalaya himalaica. The sequence continues at coordinate 523,697 of SMJT01000023.1, read as the reverse complement.
TTCTCCAATGAACTCCAAAGCGTGTTTTTAATAATAAAACTAGGTTTTTCAGCCTGAAGTGAGAGAGAATCGATTTTGGGAGATAGAGTATCCTTGCAATTGAGTTTTTGGGAGAAGAACCTTGAACTCTCTTTGTATTCTTACTCTATTTTACTTTATGATATCTATATAATTCATGATGTTTGTTTCATTCACCATGTCTGAGTAGATTCCTTGTTAGGTTTAGGGTTGTTTAAATGTATTTGATGAATTGTTAATTTAGATTTAATTGTTAGGAATTATCTATAGAGCTTTTCACCTAGACTTGAGATTAATGCTTATTCTAGCCTCGCGAACTAGAATCTGATATTAGGTTGATTAATTGACATGAAAGTGTGATTAGTTTCCTGAACTAGTGTTTGGTGAGCAAAAGACCTACTCGCAAAGAAATTTGGTTTAGTATTTTGTGAACAATTGAACTTGTCCGTTAATGCTTGTTTGAATTTATAGAATTTGCAAAAAAATTTGGAATTCTAGGTTTAGACATAGATAGTCTTCGCAACGACAGTTGGTTTACTTTACATTTGTGTTTCAAGTTCGAGAGCGGAACTTATTTCATTCTTGACATTTGATTTGATTTACAATTCTGATTTGTCTGCAAATTTCCCTAGGCCTAGCGTTTTCTCCACTGATTTCACTACCTTGTTTTAATTGTTTCGTTATTCTTGATTTCATTTATTTCGTTTAGCTTAATTCATGTTCTGAAACTTATTGAGTGAACATCTTGAGTCTTTGTGGTTCGACCCCTAGAATACTACAGCTACTGCTTAGATACTTTAGGGTATTATATTTGAGCATATCAACATTCAACTTACGGATCACTAGAAAATCCATCCCATAAAGCCATAAACTCAGTCTTCATGTTTGACATTGCTTCATGATCTGTTGAACGGCGCTGACCAAGTAAGCTCTCAACCTCATCAATAAAAATGATAGCAAGTTGGAGTTTGTACGCCAAGCTAAACACAACAATAACTGAAACAATGGAACAGAATAGAGCAGCTCATAGATTAGAAACACAACCAATAGACCCAATAAAGCGGCAATCGGGATAATAGCCCAAAAAAAAAATATTTGCCAACAAAGTTGCACAGTGTGAAGCCGAAAAAGAAAACACAAAGAGCAAGAAGATAGGCCTACTCAAAGTGTGTTATCTTGCCATCCAAAAAAAATCATATGCACTTATTAGATTAATAACTTGTTTTTTTTAACCTTGCTTATCCGAACAGTGACCCTTGCCTCCAGTTAGATTAGCATCTCTCTTCTCATACCCAAAAGAATGAATGAATAGAATTTCAAATCTATGAACAAAACTATTACCTTTAGTTTTTCCACCAGTTCCAGAACCAGCAATTTTGACCATTAGGGGAAGCATCAAAGCTATCTTTAGATGAAGACGATGAAGAAAAATCAATCCTTTATGATACCTTTATGAAGAAATCATCTTGTAGTTAGAGAAGCTAAAGAATAAGCTCTTAATCTAAAGAATAAACATAACTCAGTATACATTTATAGTATTGACATTAACGTTGAAGAGAAGGATAATTCTAAAGGATACTTCTAAACTCAAAAGGATATTGCACCGAAAAGGAAGGGTTATTATCACAACCACCATTACACTATACCTTTCGAACCTTATACTGAGTATACTTCTAAAGGATATTGCACCATATCTGGAGTATGCGTGGTTTAAAATCAATCATTTATGAAGAAAAATAATATTACTGAGTACATTATCCTTTCCTCTCCTCAGTAAAGATGTTAAAGAAAATGAATCACAATAAGAGACTGAAGAATAAAATCATTTAGAGAGTTTCTCAAGCTTCTCATCAGCAGCCCTTAGTGCCCGCACAAGATGCAATATACGGTACCTTTGCTTCTCGTATTTAGTGGTCAATTCTTTCAGCTAGTAATAGAATCCATATTTCAAAACTCAAAAAACCAACACATAAATACTAAGATGATAAAACTGAGTACCTTCCTTTTTTCTTGCTTCACCGTTCTTCGAGCTTTGACTGAATTTGTTTGGTTTCCACCACAATTTTATCATCCAAAATGTCTGAGAACAAAGAATATCTATATTACTTCAGAACTAAAGTCTCAAGACCACTTGTTTTAGAAATCAGAGATTATTGGGAACATTTTTTGTAAAAACCAAAAGAACCTATCTTAGTGGGCGCAAGAGCAGCTTGAAGCTTAGTCAGTCGCTCCTACAAAAAAACAAATGAATCTAGAGATTAAGGGTGTTTATTGGTTCAAGGATTTTAATGGATTTGAAAATCCAAGTAAAATCATGTGTTATTCTATCATTGATTTCTAAAAAGATTTCTAAATCATGTGTTATTGGTCCCATCATTTGTAAATATTAATTAAAATCATGTGTTATTTGTTTAATGATTTTTTGTTAAAAATCCACATTATAATTTTAATGGATTTGAAAGTGAAGAATAGAAGGATTCAAATCCGTGGGTAAAACATATTATTTCAAAATCCACAATTATTGATTTCAATTTTAATAAGGATTTTGAAATCCTATATGGATTTACAAATCAATGAACCAATTAAACCCGCACATATGTGATTGAGTGACATTAAATCCAATATTCGGCGATAACTCCAATAAAAGTCCTTAACTTTGAATCAATGATATGTGTTAATTATGTTTGAATGATATTAGAGAACAAAGATCTCAAACCTGGGCTTCAGTGGCTCTGTGAAAGAAGGGTTTCAAAGTCTCGAGCAGATGATCAAGGAGGAAACTTTGGATAAAACCTGAATAGATCCTAGACAAAAGTACAGAGCTTGAATCATTGAAATAACAAATTCCATGGAATTACCAGAAATCTCTTTTCTGGAGGAAGAAGGTGGCGTCAAGACGTAATAGAGTATGGACCTCCCAATCATGGAAATGGCAGAAACAATCCTAGTGACATAGAAACCTATAATAAGAGCAAGAACCCAAGGCATCGAAAGAAACCTGATGAAGAAATTCACATATCCACATATCATAAAAGCCACATATATACCAAGAAACAACGACACAAACCCAGATGGTGAAATATGAGCCATAGAAGGAGACGAAGACGATGAAAGACAATGCAAAGACGGAGGATGAATTCTAGCCGGCGGATCGGGAAAGTGATCAGGTAGAGAAATCTGCATAGGAGGTGAACGAGGAAGATTCAAAACCAAAGCCGAGAGATCGTAAAAAACCATGGTCGAGATGCATTTGGAATGTAAAGCGCTAAGGGGGATGTATTGGACTAAACATTCTAAGAGATTTGCTGGGATTTTAATATTTTAGAATTCTGAAGAGATTTGGGTGATTTTTAGGGGATTTGGTTAATTGTTAAGAGTTTTTAGAAGATTTTATACTTTAAATGATTTAGAATTTGGTGAGATTTTATTACTAACTTTGGGTGATTTTATGATATTTTTAAAACCAAAAAAAAGAAACTGCACCAACATATCAAACGTCGAAGGATGCTCGAGATTTATACATCTCCAATTCCCACCAGCCATTCCAACATCACCATCATCACTCGCATACACATCTTATTTATAAATCTTCACCAGTCTATTTCTCTTTACTAAAGAAAAATGTTGATTTTAAGAAACACATCGCTATGATCGTAAAAAAGTACTATACAAAATCATGGGGGATAAAATAAACTCTCACCGTGAACCCGACCACACTTGTGTTAACATTGCAGCTAAGGCAAAATAGTCATAAAGTCAACAATGATCAGTCCATCTAAAACATCGTCATCTTTTAGATGGACTGATCAGTCCATCTAAAAGATGAGTTTGTAGATCAAAAACATCGTCATCTTCTGATGGCATATTCCACACTGAATCAATCGGTAGTATAAAGTGATACTTTCTCTTTGACACAAAATGATTTTTCCATCCTAAACAAAACACAAAATAGATTTTAAAACATTCACAAAATCTCTCTAATTCCAATCATTAATCATCACCTTGTGAATGGATTCAGATTCTATTTGGAGTCCTGCAATGAACATGTTTACAATTGAGTAGTTTGTTGGACAGATGATTGCATGGCCTGAATCTAAGTGTGTTGTTTTAGACCACGGGCTCCAACCAGATGACATTGGACCTACGGTAAAGTTTATTGTTCAGAACCATAGTATTCAGCTTAATGTACTTGTCTTTTATGAGTCTAGGGTTGTTTCTGAATGTGTTTGACAAAACCATAGTTATAGTTAACATAATCAAATTGTTTTCTGAATGTGTTGACAGGGCCATAGAGCAACTTCTTTGAATAAATGCAAATTGCTCGATTTGTCTTCAGATGATGTAGTTGTTGCTGAAGGCTGTTGGCAGACACAAGCAGACACAACATTGGTTAATAGAATTCGTCTCGGACCAATGGCTGTTAAAGTATATGTGGATGTGATACTTCAACCTGATAATTTTATATGGAGGCTACTATGAAAAAGACATACCTTGAGGATTGCTTGAAGTCTTTTATAGCATAGCCTGCCAAAAAAGTTATCTTTGAAAACACCACAGAGGCAATAGTTCAAACATCTGCATCAACAAGTAAAAACCCAGCAGTAGAAACTAATCAAGCATCAGGTGCAAGATCTGCAGTAACAAGTCAAAATTCTGCATCAACAGGTCCTAAAGCTGCAACAAGAGGTTCAAAATCACCCATTGAGAAATCTCCAGCCATAGAAATAAGGTCTCCTACAAAGAAAACTCAACCACCTCCACAATCTCCTCTTAGAAGATCCCAGGTAATGAATATAGGTTATCAAGTTGCGTATGATTACTTTTACCATTGTAATTTATGGTCCATTTTGTTAATATGGTAGTGTAACAATAAAGATGAAATTGTCAAGGAAAATCAGAAGTGCAAGTTGTTGGATATTACCTGAAGGAAGCAGGTTGTTGTTGAAGGACGTTGGGCTTCAAATGACCCAAACCAAAATGTCCACTTTGTTCGCTTGCGGCAAAATGTTGTTAGAGTTTGGGTAAACATAGTGAACGTAAGGGACGCATCTTTTTGGAGGCCATCGTAAAAAATTGAAAGAACGGGAGATGCAATTGGAACAAGTATTGCATGGCCAGAGGAAAAAGTGATCATTTGTTAATGTGATCATGAGTTTTAGTAAGTATTGCTTCTTGCTTCTTGTTGTTGGGATTATATGTTGAACTGATGGTAGTATAAGACTTGTGTTTGGATATGTTGGATTGAGATTTGTGATATGTTTGTTAGGTTCAGATTTGTATTATGTATGTTGGATTAAGATTTTTAATGACTATCCATAGTTTATTTATAACAGGTTTGTGTATATATTCTGGAAAAAGAATGTTGTCATGAAAACATATATTATGGCGCTTATAGTGACTGCAAAAAAAAGCAATTTAAGGCATCTCATTACTGCTGTAGTAAAAGCATCTACAGCATGAAACTTAACCTATGACAAAATTTTGATAAAATATAACTATGCTACGACAAAAAGTATTATAGCTTCGGTTGACGCTATAAGTTTATAAATAAACACGTATTATCAACGCTGTAATATAAAACCATATCATAGCATGCAAACTGACTTGTTAGAATATTTGGACAAAAAAAACAGGTGTTATAACAGGAAATATTAAAGCGCTTAAATTATGCTATGTTAGGTAAACCTACTGTTGCGATCCTCCCAAGGATAGGCTTGCTCTAGATCGGTTGTATGAGATAGAGGTTGATAAATCCTTGACTTCAAAGGATTCACACCGAGAGATGCTAAGGCACGAGAATCACTCGAAGTTCCTTAGGCCCAAACGATAGTGAATGATGTGAAACAAGGTGGTGACTACGATGATTGGAGAATCCGAGGAGAAGGATGACAAAGCGTGGCTGTTACACCGAAGATCTTTGTGCCCCTTATCACGAGAAGAACACTCACAATCGATCGGATCGATGGCTGCGTCAAAGAGTTGCGGAAAGACTCTTTGATAAACCGATAAATATTTCTATGAATAACCTTCAAAGAAATAAGAGATGAGAGCATAAAACTCTGAAATATGTTTTTGAATAATAATAATCTGTTTTTGACAAGGGAGAAGAGAAGACATATAAAGGAGAAGGAAGAGTTTAAACACACTCCTCGAAAATGACAAGAGCAAATTACAAGAGAATAATCAATTAAGACCAAAGACTGAATTTAGTGTGTTTACTCCAGCGGAATTCTCTCTTGGTCAGATCGTTAAACGGTGTAAGCCGGTTGCCTCGTTAAAACCTCTATACGGAAAACCCATTGGGACAAAACCGTATACAGGAAAAAGAGTACAACGCAACTTACACAAACGATCAAACCTCAAGAAGAATTCGAAGATAATGAGGTGAGGATCGGGTGCATGAGTTGTTCCTCCTTGATCCGAATGTCCGTAAGTATTTGTTGAACAGCTCCAGCTAGCTTCCTTGCCTTAGATCGGGTGATAGGTCCTTCCGGAATGAGTATAGCATCTTCTTGAGCATCCTCCAATGCCTTTGCGTCCATGATCATATCATCACCCTCCACTTGAAAAGGATTTGTCCTCAAATCGATTTCATCTGCAACATAAGGAATAATATCAGAAACATTGAAGCTAGAACTTATAGAATACTTACCTTGAAGATCAAGTTTGTAGGAGTTGTCGTTGATCCTTTCCAATACAGTGAACGGTCCATCGACTCTAGGTAAGAGTTTGGATTTTCTTTCGTCCGGGAACCGTTCCTTTCTAAGATAAATCCATACAAGATCTCCGGGTTCAAAAACCTTCTTGCGTCGTCCCTTATTTGCATGTTTACGGTAAAGTTCCGTTTTGTGTTCGATGTTTGCCTTGGCCTTCTCATGCATTTGTTTCACCATTTCAGCTCTTTTGTTACCATCCAAACTTACACGCTCACTCAAAGGTAAAGGGGTTAAATCGAGAGGAGTAAGTGGATTAAAACCATAAACAAGTTCAAAAGGCGAAAACAAAGTAGTAGAATGTTGTGCATGATTGTAAGCAAATTCTATATGAGGCAAACAATCTTCCCATGACTTAAAGTTCTTTTTAATGAATGTTCTCAAAAGCGATCCTAAAGTCCTATTAACAACTTCCGTTTGACCGTCGGTTTGCGGATGACATGTAGTGGAGAAACACAATTTAGTTCCTAATTTCGACCAAAGGGTCTTCCAAAAGTAACTCAAGAACTTAGTGTCTCTATCCGAAACTATAGTCCTAGGCATCCCATGCAAACGCACAATTTCCCTAAAGAACAAACTAGCAATATTAGATGCATCATCGGTTTTATGACATGGAATAAAATGCGCCATTTTCGAAAACCGATCAACAATCACAAAGATGGAATCACTACCCTTTCTAGTCCTAGGCAATCCTAAAACAAAGTCCATAGAAATGTCAGTCCAAGGCGCGCTAGGAATGGGTAAAGGAGAATACAAACCTTGGTTTTGGAGTTTGGATTTGGCATACTTACAAGTTGTGCAACGGCTACAAATTCTTTCAACATCTCGCTTCATGTGCGGCCAAAAGAAGTGATCTTGTAAGATGTGAAGAGTTTTGGCAATGCCAAAGTGTCCCATCAATCCACCTCCATGTGCTTCCCTAATAAGAAGATCTCTCAAAGAGGAGTTAGGAATACATAGTCGGTTCTCGTAAAACAAGAATCCGTCACTTTGATAATATTTTCCATTAGCGAATTTAGCACAAGAGAGAAAAACTTCCTGGAAATCAGAATCAGATGCGTAAGCCTCCTTGATCATTTCAAATCCAAGAACCTTGGCGTCAAGTGTAGAGATCAAAGCATACCGGCGAGACAAAGCGTCGACAACTACATTTTCTTTTCCTTGCTTGTATTTGATGACGTAAGGAAATGTTTCAATGAATTCTACCCAACGTGCATGTCTCTTGTTCAACTTTTGCTGGCTCTTTAGATGTTTAAGAGATTGATGATCCGTGTGAATAACAAACTCCTTCGGCCATAAGTAATGTTGCCAAGTTTGGAGTGCTCGGACTAAAGCGTAAAGTTCTTTGTCGTAAGTCGGGTAATTGAGCATTGCTCCACCAAGCTTCTCACTGAAGAAGGCCACGGGTTTCTTCTCTTGCATAAGCACAGCACCTATACCAATACCAGATGCATCACATTCGATTTCAAAAGTTTTAAGAAAATCCGGTAAAACAAGAAGAGGGGCATGAGTAAGTTTATTTTTCAAAAGTTGGAAGGCGTCCTCTTGAACTTGTTCCCAACGAAATCCCACGTCCTTCTTGATTACTTCAGTCAAGGGTGCGGCAATGGTACTGAAGTCACGGACAAATCGTCTATAGAATCCGGCTAAACCGTGAAAGCTTCGCACCTCGCCAACGGTCTTAGGGCTTGGCCAATCTCGGATGGCCTTGATCTTGTTTTCATCGACCTGTATACCCTGAGAGCTAACAACAAAACCTAAAAAGACAACGTTATCCGAACAAAAAGAGCATTTCTTCAAGTTACCAAATAAACGTTCCTTCCTAAGCACGTCTAGCACCAACCGTATATGTTCAACATGTTCGTCTAGGTTTTTGCTATAAATTAAGATGTCATCAAAATACACAACCACAAAAACACCAATATAAGACCTGAGAACATAATTCATTAAACGCATAAAGGTGCTAGGTGCGTTGGTTAAGCCAAACGGCATGACAAGCCATTCGTATAAGCCATGTTTAGTTTTAAAAGCGGTTTTCCACTCATCACCTTCCTTCATTCGGATTTGGTGATAACCACTTTTCAAATCTATTTTTGTAAATAATCTAGAACCATGGAGCTCATCTAACATATCGTCTAACCTTGGTATTGGATGACGGTATTTTACCGTAATGTTGTTTATGGCGCGACAGTCGACACACATTCGCCAAGTACCATCTTTTTTTGGAACGAGTAAGACGGGCACAGCACATGGGCTCATGCTCTCACGTATATGACCTTTAGCCATCAGTTCGTCAACTTGACGTTGGAGCTCCTTAGTTTCAACGGGATTAGTCCGGTAAGCCGGCCGGTTCGGAAGAGCGGATCCGGGTGAAAAATCGATTTGGTGCTCAATACCACGGATTGGTGGTAATTCACTTGGACCGTCCTCTGGAAAAACATCAGCATATCCCTGCAAAAGAGAAGACACACTGCTCGGGATATCCGGCTTAGGGTCAGTCATGCTTGTAAAAGCATCCCTAAAAACTAACAAAACAAACGGTTGCCGAGAAATAAAAGCATCTTTAAGTTCACTCGGCTTAACAAGTAAGGATTCAGTTATGGGCATTTTATCATTTGTTTTAGAACCCTTATTCTTATCTTGATCAGACTTAGAGCTTAAAGAATTACTTACATTGCTTTTTTGTTCAAGTCTAAGTTGATCACAATATACCTCATGTGGCGTCAATGGTACAAGGGTGATCTTTTGGCCCTTGTGTTCAAAGGAGTGCTTGTTTGTAAACCCATTATGGATGGCTCTACGGTCAAATTGCCACGGTCGTCCAAGAAGGATATGACCAGCCTCCATTGGTAGCACATCACACACAATTTCATCATCATAGCGGCCGATAGTCAAAGGAACCGTAACTTGCTTGGTGACTTTGAGCTGCCGTTGGTTGTTTAACCATCTAAGGTTATATGGCCGTGGATGTTTCTTGGTCTCCATACCTAGCTTTTCCACTAAGGTAGTGCTAGCAACGTTAGTACAACTTCCGCCATCAATTATTAGACTACATACCTTGCCTTTGACGTTGCAACGAGTATGGAAGAGGTTTTCGCGTTGTTCGTTTTCAATGACCGGCTCTTGGGCAAGGAGAACACGTCTGGCTACAAAGAGTTCACCATCAACAGCATGCTCCTCATATTCATCATAGATAGGCTCGGTCTCAATTTCTTCTTCCTCATCGGTAACAACTTCACCGCTTTCTAGTATCATCATGGTTCGGGCATTCGGGCACTTATTCGCATAATGTCCTTTGCCTCTGCATTTAAAACATTCAATATCACGGTTACGAACAGAAGTAAACTCAACCTTACTCTTGAAGTCATGGCTGCTAGTGCTCGGCTTAGAGTCGGTTTTAGGTCTAAGGTCGGTTCGGGGAGGGTAAGTCGGTTTGTCTCCTCTTGTGTAGTTCGGTTTAGTAGGATATTGTGGTCGTGAGACGCTTCTTCTCTTGAGTTGTTTCTCAGCTAAGACAGCCTTATGCAACATTTCCTCTAAAGTCTCATACGATTGCATTTCCATGCGATCTTGTAGTTCTCGGTTCATGCCGGCTAGGAATCTCGCCATGGTAGCATCACGGGATTCGTCTATGTCACCTTTAAGCATAAGCTTTTCCATTTCTTGAAAATAATCCTCAACACCTTTACTTCCTTGAGTAAGTGTTCGCAAACGTTGGTGAAGCTCACGGTGGTAGTGGTTCGGCACAAATCGTCTTTTCATTAGAGTGAGCATTTCTGTCCATGTCTCAACGGGGTTTTCACGATTGCGTCTCCGGCTAGTAACAATTTGATCCCACCAATCAATAGCATAGTCATGGAATTCGGTAGCGGCTAGGCTCACTTTCTTTCGATCCGAAAAGTTTTGACAATCAAACACAAGTTCCACCTTCTTTTCCCACTCAAGGAAAGCGTCCGGGTCATTCTTGCCGTAGAATGGTGGAATACGAAGTTTCAATCCTCCTAGGTCATCATTTCGTCTTCTGGCCGGTGGATGTCTCATTTGGTTCTCATTGGAGGAATACCCTTGTTCGTAGAACGGGTTACCATGCGGTTCCTCTCGTCTTGGCCTATCTCGTCGATGTCTTACCGGTGCGTGGTAACTCCCTCGCCCATCACTCTGATCTGATCTAATTCCATTAACTGTATTGACGTCTTGTTGTCTCTCTCGTCCTCCGGGTATACGGACTTCTAGTACAGCCATACGGTTTCTCATTTCATGTAGGAGTTGAGTGATGTCGTCGACTTTTTGGCTCATAGTGGACTCACGTTCACGTCTAGGCCGGGAATTCTCAGCTTCACTCTCTTCGTCTGACATATTGTACCTCACAAAAGATCAAACAACTAGTGAGAGTATGCAAGATTGAAGGATAAATCAAGAATAATCAACTAGAACCCGAAATGACTGTTTTGTTTGATCGGACAGAATAAAATATCAAATCACGTTCAAAAATTCTGAAATCAATTTTAACAAATACTAGACTCTTCCTAGTTTCCAAAACAGTTGATTTCGCAATTTTATCTATCACCAATTATTTATGAAAATTCGGGCAAGTGAACAGTCAAATTCGATTTTAGAAGATGAAGAGTTAGGAATGGGTTCACCGATTTTCTCTTGAGCAAGTAGCTCTGATACCACTTGTTGCGATCCTCCCAAGGATAGGCTTGCTCTAGATCGGTTGTAGGAGGTAGAGGTTGATAAATCCTTGACTTCAAAGGATTCACACCGAGAGATGCTAAGGCACGAGAGACACTCGAAGATCCTTAGGCCCAAACGATAGTGAATGATGTGAAACAAGGTGGTGACTACGATGATTGGAGAATCCGAGGAGAAGGATGACAAAGCGTGGCTGTTACACCGAAGATCTTTGTGCCCCTTATCACGAGAAGAACACTCACAATCGATCGGATCGATGGCTGCGTCAAAGAGTTGCGGAAAGACTCTTTGATAAACCGATAAATATTTCTATGAATAACCTTCAAAGAAATAAGAGATGAGAGCATAAAACTCTGAAATATGTTTTTGAATAATAATAATCTGTTTTTGACAAGGGAGAAGAGAAGACATATAAAGGAGAAGGAAGAGTTTAAACACACTCCTCGAAAATGACAAGAGCAAATTACAAGAGAATAATCAATTAAGACCAAAGACTGAATTTAGTGTGTTTACTCCAGCGGAATTCTCTCTTGGTCGGACCGTTAAACGGTGTAAGCCGGTTGCCTCGTTAAAACCTCTATACGGAAAACCCATTGGGACAAAACCGTATACAGGAAAAAGAGTACAACGCAACTTACACAAACGATCAAACCTCAAGAAGAATTCGAAGATAATGAGGTGAGGATCGGGTGCATGAGTTGTTCCTCCTTGATCCGAATGTCCGTAAGTATTTGTTGAACAGCTTCAGCTAGCTTCCTTGCCTTAGATCGGCTGATAGGTCCTTCCGGAATGAGTATAGCATCTTCTTGAGCATCCTCCAATGCCTTTGCGTCCATGATCATATCACCTACCATAGCAAACAGAAACAACGCTATCGTACGTGCCTGACCTACCAGGGCTCCGCATGTCCTAGTATTTATGAAAACGATATAAAAGATGTCACTACAAGAAAACACTATAAAAACAGACGGAGGAATCGACAGGTTCTATTTCCTTCGGTAAAAACCGATGGAATACGCACGGAAAACCGACCATTCAATTTTTGTCGAGATCCGTCGGTAATCCGTCGGTTTTAACCGACCAAAATAGAAACTGTCGATTTTAATCAACCGAAAACCGATGGAAAACCGACGAGTCAGGGTAGCGGTCACATTCTCGTCGGTTTTCTGTCGGTTACAAGTTTATGTTAATATCTCCGTTATATTTAAAAAACAACCGACGAAAAACCGATGGACGCATCATTATATATTTGAAACCACCCTCATTTTCTACACTACATTACTCATTCCAAACAAACATTCGTCTCTTAATAAGAAAAAAAAAACTTTTTGTTATGTCGGCTTCAAATTATTTTCGTTCGTGGATGGACGAACTAATTATGGATCCGGAGTCAAACTTATTAAACGATGATTATACACGAGGTGTCAAAGAATTCTTGGAATTGACATGTCAGTAACCATTAGCCCAACAAACCCGTAAATTGAAATGTCCATGTTCTGTATGCCACAATTCGCGTAATGTTATGATTGATTTAGTATGGAATCACCTGTATGCTATGGATTTACTCCTGATTATAAGGTTTGGTATCTCCATGAGGAAATACCTGCTTCTAGTAGTACTAGAGAACCTTATATTGTGGATAGGGTAGAGGAACATAGAACGGAAATAGATTATGGTGTTGGTACTGTTCATATGGTTAATGATGTGTTTAGAGAAAATATAGCGCAAGAGGCGGGACCTTCTTTAGAAAGGGCAGAAGAACCAAATTTAGAAGCCCGACAGTTTTTTTGATATGTTAGATTCAGCAAAACAATCTCTATACAGTGGATGCAGAGACGGTCACTTGCCTTTATCTTCTGCCAGTAGATTGATGACCATAAAGACGTATTTTAATTTGGCAGAAGATTGTGTGGATGCGATAGCAGATTTTTTTAAAGATATTTTGTCTGGGGATAATCTGTTTCTGGCATCATATTACGAGATTCAAAAATTAGTTGCTGGTCTTGGTTTACCATATCAGACGATTGATGTTTGCATCGACAACTGTATGATATATTGGAGAGAGGATGAAAACCGCAGAAGGTGTAAATGGTGTAGGATACCAAGATTTCAAGAAACTAGTGGGCGAGTTCGTGTACCATATAAGAGGATATGGTATTTACTGTTGAAGAGGTTATATCAATCTGAGCGGACGGGAGATGCAATGAGATGGCATGCAGAGCACAGAAGAGAAGAAGAGATTACACATTGTTCAGATGCAAAAGCATGGAAACATTTTCAGAGTGTATATCCTGATTTTCAATATGAGCGAAGGAATGTATACCTTGGATTATCTACAGATGGTTCTAATCCGTTTGGAAAGCATGGAAGACAATATTCGTTGTGGCCAATAATCGTAACACCATACAACTTGCCGCCATCGTTGTGTATGCGTTGGGAGTTTCTGTTTTTCATAGTTCTAGTTCATGGACCAGAACATCCAAAGAGATCACTTGACGTGTTTCTCCAGCCATTGATTTATGAGCTCAACATGTTATGGGAACACGGTGTTGAAGCATATGATGTATCGACCCAACAAAATTTCCAGATGTGTACGGTACTTATGTGGACTATAAGCGATTTTCTAGCACTTGGTATGTTATTTGGGTGGACAACTCATGGACGTTTATCATGTCCATATTGTCAAGATAACACAAATGTATTCCAATTAAGGCATGGGCGAAAGACATGTTGGTTTGATTGTCACTGATGATTTCTACCCTCTGACCATCCTTATCGTCGTACGAGGAATCTGTTTAAGAAGAATACGAGAGTTTTTGATGGTCCACCTCCCGAAGTAAGTGGTTCAGATATTTTGATGCAGTTGAGAGGTTTTAGAGCACCAAGGACTCCTGACGAGGGTGGTAATGGGCATTATCCTGTTGACGGTGCGGGAACAAATCATAATTAGCATAGAAGAGTATTTTTTGGGATTTGCCGTATTGAAAAGACCAATTGTTGAGGCACAATCTTGATGTCATGCATATTGAGAAAAATTTCTTTGACAACATTATGAACACTGTCCTAAACGTCCAAGGGAAGACAAAGGACAATTTAAAGTCTAGATTAGACTTGGCAGATATTTGCTCTCGCCTTGAGCTTGAAGTAACGCATAATGGGAGATGTCTAATTCTTGTGTATCGATTAAATGCGCCTTCTAAAGAAACGTTTTTCGAGTGGATTATCCAGAGCGTTAAGTTCCCTGATGGTTACACATCAAATTTGCGTAATTGCGTAGACGTTGGAGAAGGGAAGTTTACTGGAATGAAGAGTCATGATTGTCACGTTCTGATGCAACGTCTCCTTCCATTTGCTTTTGCACATCTTCTTCCAGATAATGTTCACGAAGCTATTGCAGGTACATTTTATAATTTAAAAAAATAATTTATTTCATATATATAAATATATTCAAATATTTATTGATTTTAAAAATATTTGCAGGAGTTGGTGCTTTCTTTCGAGATATTTCTTTGAGATCGTTAACAGTGGACGGTATCCGCAATTTTGAAACAAAATCCCCATGATCTTATGTAATCTTGAGAAGATATTACCACCGTCTTTTTCGATGTTGTGGAACATCTACCAATTCACCTTCCGCAAAAAGCAGCATTAGGAGGTCCATTTCAATATCGGTGGATGTATCTTTTTGAGCGGTATATGTATCATTTGAAAAAGAAGGTCAAAAATTTAAGTAAAGTTGAAGGATCAATTGTGGCACAGAGCATCAATGAAGAAGCTTCAAATTTTGCCGAATATTATTTTCCATCTGAGGTCCGAACGAAGAGTCGTGGGGCTTCTCGACATGATGATGGAGGAGAGCAACCAAGTTATCCTGTGTATGTTCCTAATTTGTTCACACAAATTGGCCGCTTAAGTGGAAAAGGGAAGTCTCGAAAACTAACAGAGCAGAAATATAAGCATTTGCATATGCATATTCTCAACAATTGTGAGGACATTCTAGAATATAAAAGGTACCTAATAATTATTTTTATGATTTAAATTTATTAAATAGTAAATTATTTATAACAATTTTTAACTATTTTGATTTAGGATTTATATGGCGATAATACGCTCATATTACTCAGACTACAGTGAAAAATAACTCGAAGTGGTAAAACAAGGAGATTTTGCATCTTGGTTCAAATATTACGTAAGTGTTATAAGCTATATTAATAAAATACTATAAATATTTCCATAAAATTAAATAGCCAAATGATGTTAATTAATCTAAAAAACAAAAAATTCCACAGGATTCTGATGAGATTTCCAAAGGTCAATCATTTCCAACATGGTTAGTCGAGTTTGTCAACGGCCCTAACTACACTGTGAAGTCTTATCAAAGATATTGCACGAGGGGATACGCATTTCGGATTCAAGAAGAGGAATCAATGTGGCGAACTGTGGATTACGGCATCTCTTCTCAAAGTGGAGATGTCGTGTATTATGGTGTTCTTAGAGAGATATTAGAAGTTCGCTATCCCGGCATGGTTAACTTAAGATGCATTGTGTTCCTCTGCGATTGGTACGATCCATTTATTGGTCGTGGTGTTCGTTTTGACAAATTCGGAGTAACATCGGTCAATTCTCGCCAAAGATTGCTGAAGTATGATCCTTTCATCCTTGGTTCACAAGTAGATCAGGTATATATAAAGATCTCGTTTATTAGGAATTTTAGTACGTTTTTTGCATTATTCTCTTCATTAAATTTTAAATAACAATTACAATGATATTTAATACAGGTATGCTACATTCCCTATCCACGGGTCACAAACACGGCATATCCTTGGCTTACCGTAACACATGTACACCCAAGAGGAAGGTTATATGGAGTTTCTGATCACGATCTTTGCAACCAGGCGGAAGTGGGTTTATGGCCCCTGTTGAGCTTTCCTTTGAAGTTACCCTTGCGGTTGACTTCACTCCTTACACAGATGATATAGAGTTGATGACGAATCAGAAGAGAGTCATGATGAATTTTACGATGATTCTGATTCAATTCCTTATGTTACTCTTTTGACTCTGATTAGTTTTGTGATTTGAACTCTTTTGACTCTGATTAGTTTTCTAACTTTTTTAAATCAAAACTCCTAAATCATGTGTTATTTGTCTCCTACTATGCATTTTTAACATTACTTATCCATTAACATTTTCAAAATGATCAAATTTCAAGTTATCCAAAACTTGTAATGAAATGAGTAAGTTAGGTTATGAAAGTATATGTAAGTTAGATATAAGTTTATGTGATATTGTGTTTTGATTATGAAATTGGAATACATTGTTAATATGAGTGGGTAGAGGTATTCATATCAATAGTAAGAGTGTTAAAACTTTGTTATTCATAATCTCTAACCCTAAACCCTAAAGATATCCTAAATAGACCCTAAAATCATAAGTTCGTCGGTTTTTCTGTCGGTTTTTAAAATAAACCGACGGACATTCCGTCGGTTTTATAGAAATTGACAGATATTCCGTCGATATTCTTCGAAAACAACTCGTTGACCAACCAATTACATCGCATGCACTATTCTAAGTAATCCGTCGGTTTTCCGTTGGTTTTTAAAATAAACTGACAAACATTCTATCGGTTTTTAATAGAAACTGATGGACATTCCGTCGGTATTCTTCGAAAACAACTCGTTGACCAACCAATTACATCGCATGCACTACTCTAATTAATCTATCAGTTTTTCCGTCGGTTTTTAAAATAAACCGACGGACATTCTGTCGGTTTTAATAGAAACTGGCAGGCATTCCATCGGTATTCTTCGAAAACAACTCGTTGACCAACCAATTACATCGCATGCACTATTCTAAGTAATCTGTTGGTTTTTCCGTGGGTTTATTTTAAAAACCGACGGAAAAACCGACGGATTACTGGATTTCACCGCCTAAAATTTCGCAAAAAATTTGGAAAACATGGTTTCGTAATCGATTTCAATGAAACCGACGGATACCGATGGACAGGCCCATCGGTTTTCGCGGAATAAATATCGAAAACTCTTCTTCTTCCTCATTCACTTACGACGGTTTCTCTCAATTTCTCTCTAAATCTCTCTCTCTCAATCTCTAAATCTTCCGGCGGATTTGCTCAATCTTCCTCTTATCTCATTCCATTTGCTCAATCTCTCCATCACCTAAAACAAATGTAAGTTTTCTCTTTTAATCTCTCATTTCATACTTGTTTTATATTTTTTATAGATCTATTGGATATTTAGATATTTGTTGTAGAGCTATAGGATTTTCAAATTGGTTTTGTTGTTAGAATTTGATAGAATTTAGATTGTAGATTTGATATGGTATGAAAGTGTTAGAAAAGGTTGAATTTTGATTTTATGATTGTTAAAAAATAAAAGTAAACATTGAAATTGTTAGATTATTGTATAAGGAATTTTTTAGTAATTACTAAAAAATGTTACTAATTTTTGGAAATGTTTAGAGTATATTTTAAATTCTTACATTATATTGACGATTTTTCATAATTTGTTTTGATAATTGTTAAGGGATTAAGAACTTATTGGGAATTAAGAAATACTAATATCTAACTAATTAAAATAAATAGGTTTAATAAGATTTCTTTATAAAGAAATAGGTTTAATAAGATTTCTTAGTTGTACAAACAATTTTATGATTTTTAATGATATTAAAAAGTTGTTCTAATTTTAAATATAAAAATTCCCAAATTTATGGAATTAATTTCTAAAATTCTAAAAATTTTTAATATTTATTGAATTAATTTCTAAAATTCCCATATTTTTTGAAAGCATTAAAGATTTAATTTCTTAAAATACATATTTTTACTTAGCTTTCTTTAGTTAAAAATATTAATGTGTTTAAGTTTTAACTTATGTTTTTCTAATTATTTGGATTTACAAAATTTTTTTATGATTTTTAAGAATTTTAAAAAGTGGTTCTTATTTTGAAATACCAAAATTCCCAAATTTATGGAATTCATTTCTAAATTTCCCAAAGTTTAAATGGAATTAAAGATTTTAAGTTCTAAAAATACATATTTTTACTTTGTTTTCTTATATTTATAACATTAATGTGTTTAATTTTTAACTTATGTTTGTTTTGTAATTTAAGGGATTACGGTAGTTATCGTCAGAGTCAGTCGCAGTCGTGCTGCTCGACTCAACCACGCCCGGTTGGTTCCCCCTCGGCGACTCCTACTGCTTCCAATGTCCTAGAGTCCCAGACGTCTGTTGGACCGATGGAAATGAGCATCGATGAACTTTTATCGCAACCAGGTCGAACCCATATACCTCGACTCGATCCCAACCTTAGCGAGAGTTCGACATGGTAAGTATTTTAATTTAGAAGTCTATTACGGTTTTTGTTTTATAATCCTTAACTAATGTTTTTAAATATTTGTTTTTAGGTTTGGATATACGGCTAACGGCATCACGAAGTCGATCTTGCGCATGATGCAAGGACTTTTGCAGGAGCCATATCCAAAATACTCGGCCATGCCTGATTCTGATAAAGAATTATGGTTCAGACAATTTGCTGTAAGTTTTTTATTTTTGAGATTTTTGAAATAATTTAATTATATTAACAATTGTTTTTATTATTTTTAGCAAGATTTTACATGGGCTCCCGAGCACACTTACGAGGTGCGTAAAAAGTTCAATTCTCTCGCGAAGGAACAATATAAGAGGACAATCAACGAGTGGAAGCAACGTTGGGCGAAAGGAAAGACGCTGAAGTACGTGAACCCGAGAGTCTTCGATGCCCTTAAGATTTACTGGGAGCAGGAGGATACGAAAGCACTATCGAAGAAGAACTCCGAGAACCAGTTGAGCAACAGAAGCAGGAAAGGAATTGCAACTCACAACTCAGGTGTAAAGAGTTACAAGTCCTACGAGCAAGAACTTGTAAGTTTTTAAATTTGTTTTCAATATTTTCTCTAACTAATATTTATTAACTAATGGTGTTTGTGTATTATTTAGTTTGTTCGGGATGGTGTGCGTCCTCACCATTTAAAACTGATGGAGTATACGCACACCAACCGACAAACTAACGAATTTCAGGATGGTGTGGTGAAGGATGATTTCGGGAGTTCGTCAAAGAGAATTGAGGAAACCGCGATGTCTCAAAGATCAAATATTAATGATCTCCCTCTGGATGTGATCAACCAAATCTTTTATGAGGTAAATTGTTTATTTAATTTTATTTCTGATTTATTTCTTATTTGTTAATTACTAATTTTGTTTTAAATTGTAGGAAACTCCGAAGACCAAGGGTCGTGTCTTTGGGTTAGGAAATCTAACCCAAAGAGTTAAATCCCTTGGTCGGTCATCGTCGTCTTCTCAATCATACATTGATCCTTCGCTCGCGGAGGAGGTCAAGGAGAAAGAGGCTCATATAGTGGTTTTGGAACAACAAATGGAAGAGGAAAGGGTCCAAAACCGGAGAAGAGCCGAAGAGATGGAAGAAGAGCGGAGGAAAACAAAGAGGAACCTTGAGGAGATGGGCCGCTTTATGGCCGATATGAGACGTGCCTACCCAAGACACCCAATGAACCCATAGAATATTAGGTTTTTTTCCGTTTTTGGTTTAATTTCTTTTGAATTTGAATATTTAAATTTGGTTTTCATGTTTCTGAATATTATTTACTTTCAATTTCGTTGTTATTAAATTTCTTATTATTTAAATAATTTTATTATTCAAATTTTATTAATAATAAAATTAATTTCAAATCAAGAAAAAAAGAATTTTTAATCAATTTTTTAATAATCTGTCTGTCGGTTTGTTCATCGTTTACCCGTCGGTTACATTTCGTCGATTTTCTCATCGTAACGCCCATCGGTATACCCGTTGGTTATTTGCGACAGATGTTCTCGTCGGTATCGTCCCGTCAATAGGGTTACGTCCTGTCGGTTTTCTGTCGGTTATTTGCGACGATCATCAGTCGCTTAACCATCGTAAATAACTAACGGCATACCAACAATTTGACCGACCACCGTGTTCCGTCGGTTTAGGACCCATCGGTTTGCCGTCCATTTTAACCGAGAGAAAACCGACGGAAATAGAAAACCGACGAATAGGACTGACAGATGTGTCTCGTCGGTTATTCGTTGGTTTTGGCCTAAAACGACGGCTTACCTACGCCTTTGCCTGTCGGTTATGGCCTGTTTTCTTGTAGTGTATATTATAACACTTATAGAATGCTAATGATGTGGATATTTGTTGTAGTGAAGATATGTTGAGAGCTTGTATGCTGGATTGGGAAGGTTGTTGGAAAAAATATTTACCCTTGGTAGAATATTCTTAGAACAACAGTTATCATTCGAGCATAGGCATGAAACCTTTTGAGGCTTTGTGTGAACAACCTTGTCGCACACCGCTTTGTTGGATCAAAGTTGGAGAGCAACGGGACATTAAACCTGAAATAATTCAGGAAACAACCGAGCAAGTAGAGATTGTTAAAAGAAGAATAATAGAGGCTCATGATAGGCAGAAGAGTTATGTTGTTAAAACCAGAAAAGATTTGGAGTTTGCTATAAGTGACTTGGTGTACATGAAAATGAGAATGTTCAAAACGCTGAACCGTTGGGATAAAAGAAAAAAGATTAAGCCAAGGAATATGGGACCTTATCCTATCATTGAAAGAGTTGGAGTTGTACCTTATTGTTTGGACCTAGTAGAGGAATTGAAAGCGTTTGAAGATGTTTTCCATATATATGTGCTTAGAAAAGTAGTCACAGAACCAAAACTAATTATTTCGCAGCCATCTGAGGACCTCGAGTTGGATTTATCGGTAAAAGGAAAACCAATATCAATTGTAAGTCGCAGAGAAAATGGTTCTCAAAGAAAGAAAGTTAAGACTTTGCAAGTTTGTTGAGAGAGAGATGGGGTTCAAGAGATGACATGGGAGTCTGAAAATAAGATGCATGCATACTATCGAGAGCTTTTTAAGGACGAGAATGAATATCAACTGGGAAATCTGAATTCGAGGACGAATTCTCTTGAAGTGGGGGAGAATTGTGAGACCTAAAGCCCATAAGGCCCAAACAGCATTGACAAAACCAAAAAAAACGTGTGTACATGTATATAAGTGTATGTAAAGCCTTCTTCCTCCTTCTCCATTCTCGACATCAAACCAACTCGAGCACAAACCTGTAGCAGCAGCAAATCTAAATATCGACCTAAGCCATCATCACTTCTGCTGCTGAGATCGGAGGTGTCGTCACAGTGTGGTGTTGTTTAAGTGGGGAGAATAATCCTTCATCACCATTCATCACCGGCTCATTTGGTAAGTAAGCCTAAACTTATTTTGTTATCTTCCCATTCTAGTATCGGTTGTTGTTGTGAGGATTAATGGCTTACAACAGGATCTACTTTGTGTTATTGGTGAAATAAGGGAAAGATTGAATCAGTTCAAGTAGGATTTTTGGTGAGGGGTTTGTGGCTAGATCTCAAGGTGTTAGAACAATTTATTTACTGTTCTAGAAATATCTCATTAGGAAAAATCCATAGCAGTTTACGGTTCTTCAATCCGCGGTAAACTCCATTTTGAATCGTGTTCAAAGCTGGCGAAAATCACTGTTTTCAAAACCCAGAATTTGACTAAGTGTCAGGAAACAATTTCACATTCAAGTTGGCCTTTTGGGACAATACCGGTAACATCCGAGCAATCTAGATTCAAACGACTGCGGTTCCTGACAAAGGGAGAGTCAAAGAAGCCGCCCGAGCCTTCAAACTCGCCGAAAAAGGTAAATCCTTCTGTTTACACGGATTGCTTGTTGAGCAAGAATCATTTGTGTCTTTCAAAAACCAGAAACCCTAATTTGTTCTTTTGATGTTTTCTTGTGCTGCAAGTTTCAAATCATAGCAAGCATGTTCCAACCTTTTCTCTTCTAGTTCTTGCGTCCAACAAAATTCATGTGAGGATGTGATCTGCGGAGATGCGATTATATGTTCTATCTTTATGCTTCATGATTTTCTTGCATTGGATTAGACTTGTTTGCAAACTAGTGATAAGTTGTAAATTAATATTGATAATGGGTGATTGTTTGAATACTATAAGGTGATTGAAATAGTGTCATAGAGATGATAAGTTATAATATGATATGTTTATGTGGAAACGAGATTACCATCTTTAGATGATGAATAATGGAAATGGTCTGCATTGAATTGACGGGTTCTTTGTACCTCAATAATTGTCTTACGAGTCCAGTGGAACTAGATAGATTCAAAGGTCATGAGAGATGATCGGACCTGGTTTTGATGTGGAGTTCTTGCTGGTAGCAAGACGGAAATTGTGTGTGTTATAGGTTTGCATAGAGATGTGGACTATATGCTTATTGTGATTGATGATTGTGGTTTAAAGGTATATTTGTGTCATTGTCTTCTCATGTGAGCAGAAAGGATCCTCTCACTGAGTAGTTCGTTATTCACCCCTTTTCTTTCTTTTCTTCAGGTGAGGGTGAGAATCTTGAGTAGCTGCGCAAGTCCGTCTTGTTTATGGTGTATTTCGGAAAACATAGGTTTTATTTAATTTATAATTTATTTCTTATCTTTTAAGGCTCGAATTTATTTATGCTTATTAGATAGATTTAATCTAGTTTATGAGATTGTTAAAACAAGTTATCTTTAAGGTTTTGAATAAAGGAATATTTTTATTAGAAAGTATGAAGTATCTAATTAGTATTATAGAGAAGTTAAATAGAGGGAAGACTTAGTAAGTCAAGTAGCACGCTGTCTCAATGTTCAGGGAGACGGGTGTTATAGATAGATGATGGAATGAGAGATGCCACACAGATGATGAAAAATATGTGATAAGACTAATAATACTCAATCTCCAAAGAATCACACACAAGAAGAAGGAGATGGTGGCTGCTTCTATCTCAGAAGTAAACCGAACAAAACACTCATTTTATTTCATTTAACGTAAAAGCGTTACAAGCTCAGGAGAGACTTTATATACTAGTACGTCAGCTGGAGACTTTCTAGAGTCGAAATTATTAGATAGTAAAAGGAGTAAACTTGCAAAAGGCAATAGACTCGAAGTTTAAGTAAAAGGAGTAAACTCTAACGGTAATATTCCTGCAAAACAAGAAAGAAGCTCACTATTTTACTCAAATTTAAATGCAGCCCTTAAATATATAAATGGATGACTTAAGCTCCTTGATTTTCTCTTGAAATAGTGAACAATGTAGTTTCCTGAAAAATGTACCTAGAGGATCACATTGAGTGATTCACAAAGCTGACATTGATTAAATTGGTGTTGTAGGAAACTGTTTCTTGACAGATTTTCACTTGAGCATCTTCTTGCATTTCATTGCTGATCTTAGCTTCTTGGAGATCTGCAAGCTCTATGATGGAGATGTAATTCTCTATAGACTTGTTGAACTCCGCCATTAGTTTTCTTGTGACTGATTTAGTTTGTGGCGTTTGATTCATATTGTGGATGTTGATGATCTCTTCTTTAGATTAAGTTGAGTTGGTTTTGATGCCCTCATCATCTCCTCCCTCTTGAAAAGGTTCTAACCTCAGAACAGGTGCAACTGATTTGAAAGGAGATAGATTAGCAACATTAAAGTAGAAGATATATTCATCTTGCCTAATATTTCATTTTGTAGGCATTTTCTTTGATCTTTTCCAGCACTCAAAAGGGTTCTCCTCATGGTGTAAACTTTGATTTCCTCTTGTTTGGGAATCATTAATATATCATGTGTAGCCACAGCCAATCTCCAGGTTCCAAGATCACTTTCTTACCGTGCTTGTTGCTTGTATTTCTCAGTTTTCTTCTCTAGATTCTCTTTGACCTTTTGATGAAGTTTCTTCACAAAATCTGCTCTGTTTTCACTTTTAGCACTATAATAAACAGCTTGGGCAGAGGTGAACAATGAAATGGATCGGAGTAGTAGGATTAAATCCATAAACAACTTCAAAAGAGAGAGTTTAGAGGCAGAATGCCTAGCATGGTTATAAGGAAATTCAATATAAGGCAAGCAAGATAACCAATTCTTTAAGTCCTTACCTATCGTGGCTCTCAACAAGGTTGAAAGAGTCTGGTTTACTACTCAGTTTGGCCATCAGTCTGGGGTTGACAAGTGATTGAGAAAAGCAGCTTAGTTTCCAACTTTCTCCATAAAGTTTTCTAGAGATGGCTTAGGAATTTTGTAAGTTGATCTGAAACTGTAGTCCTTGGAACTCCATGTAAACGAACTACTTCTTTGAAAAAAGAGTTCAGCAGTTTGAGTAGTATCATTAGTCTTGTTACATGGTATGAAATGAGCCATCTTGGAGAACATGTCCACTACTACAAAAATAGAATCCTTATGGTTGATCTTTTGCAGACGTAAAACAAAATCCATAGAGATGTCTACCCAAGGTAGGTGAGGAATATGCAAAGGCATATATAAATCATGTGGATGTGGCCTTGATTTTGTCTTTAGGCAAGTAATGCACTTAGCATAGAACCACTCCACATCTCTTCATACGCGGCCAAAATAAATGCTCCATAAGAACACTCAATGATATGACTATGGAGTCTTTAGCTAAAGATCAGCTTGAACCTGAGGAGAATATGGAACAAGAAGTTAAGGAGCTACAAGTACCTGTTGGACCCATGACAAGGTCTAAGACAAAGAAACTCAATCAAACTGTGGGAATGCTTCTACAACATATTAAGGGGAGTCTTGAACGTGAAGCTTATCCAACTACACTGGTTGTGATTCAAGCCGTTTAAGCTTCAACAAAGGGAGGTGTGCGACTTATACTCTTTTCCATATGGTTTGTTTTGTCCCATTGGGTTTTCATGCCTAAGGTTTATAATGAGGCAAGCTCCCACACTTTTATCACCAGCCCCATTGTTGATATAGGCTTAAGCCAAAAAATTCTTATGTCTAGAACTCTAGGAACCAGCCCCTTTGTCGTTTCCTAGGCTTCTCCTTCTTTATTTGTAACCTTTGAATTCGATTCTATGAGATCATCAAACATCTTTTCTTAAAAACTCATTCTCTTTGAATTCTTGTTTGATCTGAGATAGTGTGTAATATCTATCTCATCTTGTGTTTGTTCTGGTGCGTAATATCCAAGCAAAGACAAATTTGATAGTCTAAGAGTCATTATGAAACTCTTTAGAAGTATCGTTCATCTCCATCTGATCAACTTCAAAAAGTGACTTCAAGGGACAAGTGAATCTGTAACAAGGTTCATATAACTCCATGTGCTTCTCCAGTTATTAGCTCTCTCATAGACCCTTGTGGAATGCAAAGCCTCTTGTCCTTGAACAAGAATCCATTGTACTCGTAGAATGCTCCACAAGCAGCTTTGTTGGTTTCCTTTAATATTTCTTGAAAATCTAGGCCAGCTTCATATAATCCTTTAATATACTCGTATCCCATGATTTTAGCCTACATTGTACTGATTAGAGCATATCTCCTGGATAGTGCATTAGCTACATGTTCTCCTTACCCTTCTCGTATTTTATTACATAAGAGAAATTTTCCACGACCCCAAGCCATTTTGTATGTCTATTTTTAAGAGCTGTTTATCCTCTTAGATGCTTCAGTGTCTCATGATATGTATGAATAACAAACTCTCTTGACAAAAAATAATGTTGCCAAGTTTTTAAAGACCTTACCAACGCGTAAAGTTCCTTGTCATAAGTAGGGTAGTTGAGCGAAGCTCCACTGAGTTTCTCACTAAAGTATGCTACTGGTTTTCCTCCTTGAGTTAGGAAAACTCATATACATGTACCAGAAGCATCACATTCAACCTTAAATGTTTTATCAAAGTTAGGAAGTACTAAAATAGGCGCATGTGTGAGACTGTCTTTGAGTTTGTTAAATGCTTCTTCCTGAGCTTGACCCCATTTGAATTCCACATTACCGATAAGGGTACCAAACTCAAGCAAAGTCAAAATCAAGGGACAAGGATTGCATATTAATCAGTGAGATACCAAGTTTGATAAAGTATGTGACTATACCCGATGCTGAACACACTATTAAGAGGGTCCATAAGCTGTTACCGGAAGTGTCGTCGTCTGGTGAAAGCTTCCAGATTTTTCGAAGACGGAGTGGGATTTTGGAAGGTGGAGATGATACATTGCCTAATTCAGTGACCGCTAGTGCTTAAATGGTGGTTGATGAGATGATTGAGCCAGAGAAGGGACTCGTCATCGTTGGTTTCCGGTGGAATTGGATTAGGGTTTTCGGGATTGGGTGATTGTAGTTGGTTTTGGAGATGAGTATGTAACGATGGTTGAGAAAGTGAATGTTCACCCATCTGGAATTGAGAATTCGCATTGATAAATTAGGGTTTTTGGTCGCTTCAGAGACGAAGAGAATCAAAAACCTAATCGGAGAATAACCACGGCTGAGTGAAGTTGCGTCTTGGGCTGAGAGTGGACCTTGTTGCAACTACTTACTAGAGAGTAGAGTAACAAAGAGAGGGGACTAACGGCGAGCAGAAGATGAAAGCGAGTGGGCAGGAGGCGGAAAGAGAAGAGTATTGGGTTTAGGGTTTTCCAAAATGGAACTAATATTTGTAATTTTCCTGCAAAATACCTACGAAAAGTAATAATTTTCGTAGAAAAATGGTAGGTTTTTTTTTACCAAATTTAGAAAAAAAATGAAAATGGTACGATTTTTTTTATGAAATTCTTATCAAACAAGCTATAATTTGTTTTCTATCGAATCCCTTTCAATTTCCTATCGTATTTCCTACCAATATTTTTGTCGTAGGAAATTAGTAGAAATGTTTCTAACATTTTCTAACGTTCTTTTTCCGTAAGAAATTTCCTACAAATTCATGTTTTTGTAAAAAAATTCGCAGGTTTTAGGTAGGAATTTTTTCCTACCAAATATTTCGTAAGAGATTTCGTAGTAATTTGTTATGTTTTCTTGTAGTGGAAACGACGTCAGAACAATATCTACTTTTTGTACTTAACTATGAACTTAGCAATAATCCATGCTCTGAATCCCGAGATCACAAAAAACTCTTGAAGTCATCGAACTCAGTCTTTTAACATTCAACTAGATATTGCAAGCACTCTCACAAAGAGAATATCGAACACGCCATGGTTGGTCAAGGAATCATTTAATGCGACTCATATGGAAAGTCTTCTATTGTGCGGAGTCCAAACTTCTAACTCTTCTACACAATCCTGCATCTCCAATAATCCAAAATAATATAAAAATTCTCAATTTACTCCGAAACATCTAAAAACTTGTCAAGATTCAATAAAAGACTAAAAGACACTAGAAACACTCTTTAACTCAAAAAAAGACTGGAAACATATATCAAAACAATGGTTACAAACCAATAGAAATAGAGGTTAACAATATAATAATCAAATCATTTTCAGAAAAACTGTTGCCCCTCAAATCAAGCACCTCTAGTTCCTCAACCTCAAATAAATTGTTTAGAACTGTGCCTATAAACTTATTGCTCTGAGAAATGGAAAAATACACATTGTGCCTACGTAAGGGAGAAATCATGTACTATGTGGGATGTCCATAATTTGAAGTTGTAGATTTTGTAATAATTGAGGAAAAAATTGATTTTGAGTAGTCGAAAAAAGAACAACTAATTTGTAACTCTTTTACAACTATGTTGCCACTATAGCTAGATAAGTCGAAAAGTAGTTGCAATAGTGGGACTACTGCAAAGTCAAATTAGTTGCTTACTTTCCTTTAATTTGTGATTCTTTTGCGACTACATAAATAAGTTGCAAAATAGTAGGAAAAGAACCACGACATTGCAAATATTTTTGGAATCGAAAAAAAGATATATTACGAAATGTAGTCGCAAATATAATATAAGAGAGAAGTCACAAAGTGTTGTTTCGTCATAATAGTCTTTGTTTAGTGGCTAATGTACATGTATAGAACACATGGTTTATAAGATGGGAGTTGGTGTAACTAATTTTAGCGACTCAATTCCTGGAGTATCAACGATTGTTGGTTAGACACACTAGTCTCAAAATATTCTTATATCTAGAAAGCCATCGTTTTCTACCCATTTCTGAAAATAAGAAATAAAATTGAAAGAAAAAATAAATTTTAGAAGAATAATGGTGGAAATTAAAATTATAAAAATTCGGGAATGAATGTCCAAGAGGATCGATGAACATACAAATAACATCTCGGTCGAGTTTGCTGTTGGAGTCGAAGATTTCATGACTGTTGCAAGTAATCAGTCAATAGAGTAGAACAATAATGTTACATGACGACGCTTCTCTGTTCTTCTAGCGATTTTTTGGGCGATTATAAAAAAATTCGTCGAGCTTCTTCTCCTTATCGGAGCTTCCCTCCGATCAATTGGAATTCCGAAGTTTGGATCCAATTGGATGGTTATTCTTTGTCTGGTTCTCACTGTGGCAATTTTAAATTCTTTGTCTGGTTCTCACTACCTTGCAGAACCGCCATCGCCAAACTTTAAATTCTCTTCACTTCGCTTGTTTTTCTTCACTTCATTCCCCTCTATCAATCCCGATTTCCTACCTATCATAATGAGTGCCCATCTGAGAAAGTCTATCCAAAATTAGGATTTGGGTCTTGACTCTTCTTCCACTAGAATTTTGTGCACGGGCTGCAGTTGTCAATCGATTCTCTTTGATTGTGTCCACAGTGAATCCATGGAAGCATAATCTACATGCTGTAATTGGCCAAATGCCTCAGGTCTGGGGTTTCCCAAAAACTTGTTATGGTCGTGTTCTTGACCAAGGCAAGGCTCAATTTGTGTTTCAATCCAAGGAAGATGAGATATGAATTTGGTTCTTCGGCGTGGTCCATGGGCCTCTAATGACTAGGTGGTGATGGTTCACCATTCGAACCCGAACTTCTCGAAGGCGGAAATGAAAATCCTCCCCTTTTGGGTGCAAATTCGTGGTATCCCTCCTTTGTATCTCTCTAATGTTATGGCACGATGTCTTGGTAATGAAATTGTTGAGGTTCAAGAGGTTCATTTCGATGAAAACGCAAAAGATGGTTGAGTTTGTGCGTGTTCTCATGGCTTGGGATGTTGATGCTCCTCTACGGTTCAAAAGGAACTTTCAATTTAATGTTGGTGTTAATACCATAGTCAATTATAGATTTGTACGACTCCGTAACTTATGTACGATATGTGGATCTCTCAAACATGATGTGAAGGATTATGCTCTGTTCTTCAATGATGTTAATCCGGTCATGGTGAGTGACTATGATGATGATAATAACTATTTCTCGGGTAATGACACGACTCCATCTGTGGAATCTTATATCCCCAACACCACCATGAAGATTGTCTTTTGGAACTGTCAGGGCATAGTATCCCTTTAAATAGTTGTGATGATATTTCTAAGTTTGATATTTTATTTCTTATTGAAAATTTAAATAGTTGTGGTGTTGTGTGTGCTTTAGCTTCTAATTTAGGATTTCTTAATGTAATAACTCAACCTCCTATAGGTAGAAGCAGACGGTTAGCTTTTTTATAGTCAAACAATGTGTTGTTATCCGACGTGTCTAAGGATGAACGAATGATTGATGTACGTATTAAGCATTATGATGTGTGTTTTTATTTGTCTTGAGTTTATGGTCATCAAACACAAAGTCTATGACATTCATTATGGGAACAATCGAAGAGTATGGCTTTGACTCGAACCTATGGTTGGATGCTTATCGGTGACTTTAACGAAATACTATCTCATGCCGAGAAAATAGGTGGTCCACCATGAGATGAGTGGAGTTTTAGGAACTTTCGTAACATGGTTTGTGCTTGTGATTTGGTTGACTTACGATCATGAGCAGATTGTTTCTTTTGGATTGGAGAGAGATACAATCATACCATAAAATGTTGTCTCGATCGCGTTTTAGTAAATACGGCATGGTCTGCCTCTTTCCCGAGCTCAGAGGGGGAATTCTTGGTCTTTTCTGGATCAGACCATAAGTCGTTCATCACGAACATCCGGTCTGCTACAAGCGAGCTCCGGAAACGATTCCAATTTGATAGGCGTCTCATTCATTTGCCAATGTTTAATGAACATGTTGAATATGGTTGGAGAGAGAACTGTTCCAGCTGCAACGTTTCAATCTTAGATCGTATAAGGTCTTGTCGACAAGCTGTGGCTGGCCTTAAACACAAATCTAGTTTAAATGCTGCTCGCCATATAGAGACAATCCAACAACGACTTAACATTGCAATGTCAAGTATACATCGTCATACACGTTCGCGTATCCAGGCTGTCCATAAGCAGTTGGCACAAGTTTATCACGATGAAGAGACATATTGGAAACAAAAGAGTAAATCTCAATGAGTAATGGAAAAGGATCATAATACGAATTTTTTCCAAGCGCATACAAAAATTAGATTTGCTCGAAATCGTATTACATCTAATTCAAAATGGACATGGACATGTTTTTGGTGGGGATGCCAACATTGGCGCACAAGCTGCGAGATATTTCAAAAGGGTTTTTGGGACAAACAGCCATCAAGTTTCACCGATTGATTTCATGGATTTTCAACCTTCGGTTTCCCAATCGGTGAATGAGGATTTAACTCGTGATTTTAGCTATGATGAGATAAACAATGCAGTTAGTTTAATTGGTGAGGATAAAGTACCTGGTCCTGATGGTCTAACGACTCGTTTTTATAAAAAAAGATATTGGGATATTGCCTGGAAAGATTTCATTAGAGAGGTAAATCATTTCTTTTTAACCTTATCTATGAAACTTGGGATTAATCATACAAATATTTGTATGATTCCGAAGATTGATAATCTAGTAACGCTCCCGGATTCTCGACATATCGCCCTCTGTAACGTGTTCTTACAAATTTATATCCATTATGTGGCTCAAACTTCATCTCGACTCAATTATTTCTGATATACAAGCACCCTTTATCCTGGGTAGATTATTAACTTATAATGTTATGATTCCCCATGAGATTATGCATTCTATAAAAACTTGAAAACGAGTTTCTAAAATGATTATGGCTGTTCAAACTGATGTTAGTAAGGCATATGATTGTGTCGAATATTTTTTATTTTTTGAGGCAACAATACACCTTTTTGGGTTTAATGACAATTGGATTAGCTGGATAATGGCTTCGATCGCAAAATTTATTACTCCATACTTATAAACAGGTCTTCTTTCGATATTATTACACCACAACGTGGTATCCAACAAGGGGATCATCTTTCTCCCTACCTTTTTATCCTTTGTGCGGATGTATTAAGCCATATAATCATGTCACGAGTCCGTTCAGGGGATATCCAAGGAGTAAGAATTGGCAATGGAATGACTACGATATCACACTTGCAGTTTGCATATGACTCTTTATTTTTTGTCAAGCAAATGCTCGGAATTGTCATGCCTTAATAGATTTTCTGAGGTTTAGAATTATTATTTGTGCCAGACAATTAAAACATCAAAGTCGATGATCACATTTGGTTCTCGAATCAATGGTTTAACTCACAATAGGTTCAAACATATTTTGGATATTCCAAACCAGGGTGGTGGAGGAAAGTATTTGCAGCTTCCTGAACAATTTGGCCGAAGTAAAAGGAAATGTTTGACTATATTATTACTCGAGTTTAAAGCAAACTTTTGAATGGAGTGCTAAGTTCATTTCCCCGGCTGGCGAAGAAATCTTAATAAAATTTATAGCTTTGGAATGCCAATTTATTTCATGTCTTGCTTCAAACTCCCTTCCGGAGTTATGGCAAAAACTGATTCGTTATTAATGCATTTTTGGTGGGCTAAGAGCACTCATAGGAAGGGTATACCATGGATAGATTGGAAGAAGTTATAGTATTCTAAGAAAGACGGTGGTTTGGGGTTTAAAGATATTGCTAAATTCAATAATGTCCTGTAAGCCAAACCAGCGTGGCGTTTACTACGACATCCACATACTTTGTTCGCTTGGATTTTTAAGGCTCGTTACTTTAAAGATGGGTCTATTTTGGATGCATCACCACAATGATACCAATCTTATGGCTGGTCATCTAATCTCGATGGACTAGATATTATTAAAAAGGAACTCGTATGATTATTGGAGATGGGAACACTATCTGGATGGGTATTGTCAATACCGTATTGATAATGTTAACACCCATCCTCCTCGTCCACTTTGCACCACTATCCTGACTTTGAATACGCCTCTTGCCACTATCCTTTCGTATACTGGTTCTTATCATTGTTGGAATGAGGAGCTGATATCATCTCATGTTGCTCCTGATGATGTTCATTTACTTCGCCATCTCTACCTACCTCATCACTCGGATCCGGACAAAATAATTTGGAATGATCATAAATCAGGCGAATACACGGTTAAATCTCGTTATTGGTTTACTACGCATGAGCTGACTTATAAACAAGCTATGCCTGCTGTACCACATGGGTCAGTTGACCTCAAAAATCATATTTAGAAACTACCTATCTTGACGAAGATTAAATATTTTTTTATGGAACATGCTTTATCAGGCTATTGGCACTTTCGCCTTAACACTAGGGGAATGAATGTTGATCCGACCTGCCCCCGCTTTGGTACTTTTATTGAATCCATAAATCAGATTTTCTTCGAATATTCTTATACGATAATAGTGTAGAGACTTTTGAACATGGATTGTGAGGTGCTTATTAACATGGTGTATAGTCGAGCTGAGGACTTGTCTATTATCAATGTCTGTCTTGATATCTATTTTTGGGCTACGAAATTTCATGACATTCGATTGTTTTTACGTGGCAATGTTGTAATGAATCTGATCATAAGTTAGCTCGACTAGGTTGTCTCGATTCTGATTTTTATTCTGCTATTTCTCATCTGCTTACTTGGCTGGCTTCCCAATTGTATTTGGACAACATTATCTAAATTAAATATAATTTTTTTTGGAAAATAAAATAAAATTCAGTTGTAGTTAAAATAACATAATAAACTAAAAGTCGCTTAATAGTCACCAAATTTTGCTACTGAATTGTGACTCCATATAATCTAAGACATCGCTATGTAGTCACTAAAATTTAAGACTTATTTTTTACACAAATAAAATATTGAGTCACTCATTAGTCACTAAATTTTGCAACTAATTTGTGACTTTAAATATCTAAGAAGTCACTAATCAATCACTAATAAATCACTAAATTTTACGACTAAGTTATGACTCTCTAGAAAATTAGAGAAAATACTTTGTCACTCAGATAACTTTGAATTTTTTGCGACTCCAGAGATGTACTCTCAACGACTAATTTGTTAATCACAATTATCATTGTAGTCACAAATTGGTTGCAAACAAACGACCCATTTTCGACTACGATATTTCCTGATTTGCAACTCCTTTACGACCTTTCACGTAATCTAAATATTGATAATTTTTTTAGCTAATTTCCCTCTCATGTAATGTAAAATTTAATATTTTAAAATTTATGAAAAAACTAAAAATATAATTTTGGAAATAAAATAATTTAATCCGTAAAAATAGATCTACTATATATTAACAAGAGACATTTTCATGTATTTAGTTACACAATATATCATTTTAAACGTTTTTTAATTTATGACATTTACTTATATTTTAGAAGATTTCTAAAAGTACAAATATAAACACAATCACAATCTATAACATATTTTTACCAATATTTTTGTAAATGTTTTACTTTAAGTTAACAATTTTGTTAAAGATTTTTAATTTTTTTTTTTTGTTAATTTATTTATTTCATTATCATAAATTATTTAAATGATTTAATTTCTCAAGTTTCATTATCACAAATTAGCTAGTAAATAAAATATTCAATAGTTACGCTTTTTGTAAATACTAACATTTACTTATATTTTAGAATAGTTTTAAAAATAAATTTATAAACTTAATCACAATCTATAACATATTTTTGGCAAAAATATTTAGTGTAAACCGTTTGGGAAATTTTTGTTACAGTTTAATTGTACCACTCAGTGACTTATGTTATCACATTTTTACTTATGTATTTATATTTTCTCAAAATATTTTATAGTTATGATTTAAATTAATATTTGAAAATATAAGATTTATTTTATGCATAAAATGTGACATCATCTGATTAATTAATTATGAGAATGGTGATAAAAGTACTTATTAATATTAACCTTATAGCAAAAAAAAAAGTTACGGTAGTAACCAATAAGAACCACAATTAAAATTGTATATTAATTTTTATTCTTTTATTTTTGTTATATTATGTGGTTTTCAATTAGTTTTTACTCTCTTATTTTTATCATATTATTTGATTTGAGGGTTCATATGTATAATTTACTAATAAAGTAGGTATTTATTTACATTTTTTAGTTCTAAGTATATTTATTTTATCTGATATCTACTTATTATTTTTGCAGCAATTTTTTTTCATAAACCTTTATTTTGTAAGAAATTACAATGACATGTCATTATTATTATAACAATACCTTAAGTATTATATGGGTAGGAGTGTCATTTTAATAGATCCGAACCGATTTTTAACCCGACCCATGTAGAGAGACACGCGGATCTATATTATTCTGACCCGGATTCATTTATTCTTAAAACCTAATTAAGCTTCTCTTTTCGTATGCTTCACCTCTCAGTCGCCTCTCTTCTTTCTAGCTTCAATTTCGATTTGAGAGTTTTGCTTGATGTTGAGGCTGAAGAAAATCGAGCTTATCTCTTTCTTGTTCAATCGATCTTGATTTTGTCTCTGTTCACGCAGAAGTTCTTCACTTGCGAGTTTCTTCCACTTTGACGCCATCATATTGTGTCTCTACTCGATTGAACTAATTTTTGTAAGCTTAGGTAAGCTCGATTCGATTCTCTGGAAATAACTTTTCACTACAAATCTAAACCTGTTGAAGCATAATTTTGCCCCATGTAGCTAGGGATGTACAAAAGATTGTTATCTTCGTTTCTATAATACCTAAAGTTCCTTTTGATAATGATACCTTTAAACATAATGTATTGCAGTCTCCTATTGACTCCTTAGATTGTTTCTTTCATACTCCTTACATTCGCTTTGTGGTTTAGGTTTTGAGAGCCAAGGAAAAAGAAGACGTGTCAAAGGTGAAATCAATAAATCATCTTTGCACTTTTTTTGCTGATTCCTTTTATCTTCTCCACAGATTATGTAGTATGCAGAGGCTTTTAGCAACCTAGGTTTGTTTTCTCCTCTTATGTTCTTTACGAGCTTCTTTACGTGTAACCATTGATTGAAAATTCTATTCATTCGAGATTTGGACTAAAATATAGAACCATTTATCTCTTAATGTATACTACATGTATATTTATATTCTTTACATGTATATTTAATCTTCTAAAATATAGGACCAAAGCAGAGACGAATTTTGCAAACTAACGCGTTATGTCAGAAGCAACTAAGCAAGATCCTTGATGATTCAGATCTTGAAAGCATTATTGAAGGGCACGCAAGAATCAAAATTTCTTCTTTTTCAAAAGTTTATCTGTTTTCTAATGGTGGGAATTGACTGCTCAGGTATTTGGATCTGGAAATGAAAGAGATTATCTTAAAAGAAGTGTTGATTGATTCTACGGTGGGTGAAAATATTTTTAAGTATTTGGTTATTGAATTATTCAATGTTATGTATAGTTTAGTAGCAGTTGATGGTCTTATTTTTTTCAGCTCAATCGAAACTTGCTGCAGCAGCTTGGTGTTTTGCAACAAAATCTTAGTCTCATTTTTGGAGAAAAGCTAGATCTTTAGTTAACACGCACAGACAGCTTGTGAGCACATAAATGGTAAGTGCTCACAAGCTATTACTTCTATGTAACCTTTAATGCTGCAAATTTTGTGTAACCAATGATCACAGCATATCATTGGTTACATGTATAGTTTGATGTAGCAAATCTGGAGAACTTTGGAATTCTTTTCTACGTTTTGGGTTTGTTCTTTTTGTTGCACTACTTCACATCGTATTAACCCGAGTCTTGAAATCTCCTATTATTTTTCAGGACTTCCAAATTGATACAGAATCATATGAATATGGTGTCCATCACCCTATTGCTTCTACTAAGAAGACACCTTCTTTTTTAGAAGAACGCTTTGAAGCTGTATTAGATGATGACCAGAACAGTGATTCTAATGCATCACAATCTTCAGATGATGAAACCGGAAATAAAGACGCTACAAGGCCAACTAATAAAGCAAAAACTCCGAAGTTAGTGCCTTTAGACTGCATTCGAGGATAAATATTTGATACACACTATCGCGAATCAATGCATGATCTCAATCGTGAGGATTCTTCCTATTCTTCCCAGGTACATATTTTAAAAATCTGACCTTTGTCTTTTTTTTTTATTGGGGATTTCTTCAGTTGCTAGAAAGCTAGCTTTAATAGCTAGAAGAATGCTCGAGTTGATAATTCTTTTGTCTTTCCTCAACGAAATCACTTTATATTCTCTGTCACATGGACTGCTTCAAGTAAATATATGCATATGTATTTAGAAATAGGTGTATGTTCCCATTTGAGACCCAAAAGAAGAATTCTTAGTATGATTGTTAATGTGGCTTGTGTTTACAGGTGTAATTTTAAATATTAATGTGTTGGCTATTGAGGACGTGTTCAAGCATAGGGTGACATATGTGGTTTTCATGGGAATGGGTGAGCCGATGTTGAACCTAAAGTCAGTACTTGATGGCTTGATGCTCATCGTTCTTTGAACAAGGTAACATCGACCATTAGCCATTTTTTGTATCTACATGGTTCTGGCAGAAATGAAAAATGAACAAAGTTCTTGCTTAGTATATATGCACTGTAAAGTAATTGGCAACTAGGCAAGCCAAGGTTAAGACTTGACCATAAAAAAAAAATCATATTTGAAACACTAATAGGACAGTAAGTTGGAAACTAGGATGTTAAAATATATGATTTGTTTCTCTACAAATTTTAGTTGTATAATATATAATCAAGTTGAGCATGTGGTGGAACTTGCAGAGCTACTTCGTGAATGGGATAAAACTTATCATGTAAATTTGATACCTTACCACCCAATAGAAGGATCAGAGTACAAGCGACCTTACAAAAAGTGGTATGTTAATAGCCATTAAGCAATGCATTCGGTTATTGGTTTGGTTTTGGATTCAGATTCAGATTCAAAACCTCAATAAAAGTACATATAAATAAGTCCCTTATCGCTTTTATTAACCAAATGTGCAGGTCCTAGCATTTGCAGCTGCGTTTGAGTCGCGTAAGATAACCGCAAGCTTAAGGCAAACAAGGGGACTTTATGTGAGTGCTGCTTGTGGTCAGCTGAGGAATAAGTTTCAGCAAAGCCATTTATTTGCTGAGATGGATAGTCAAGCATCTCAGCCAAATGCAGGAGCTGTCGGGTGTTGATGTCTTGTATTGCACAAATCTCCGGTTTTGCCATTGGATGGTTCTGAAAAGGAGACAGTCTTGGCTCAATGACGAAAAGTGAAATTTGCATTTAGGGTTGGTCGGTCAGTGCAACCGAGGATGAAGAGATTGAAGCACGTCTGAGAAGTGACAACTTTGACAATAGTTTATATGTTTGGCCTATACGTTTGTAGTGTATACTTTTGTTTTAAATTATGACAAAGGAGCCAATTTAAGGAGTGTTATCCAATGAATGATATTTACAGATATCCAGTGAATGATATTAACAGATATCAAATCCATACAAATTTCAAATAGATATGACATGAATTTTAATATATAGATGAAAATGTCTTTAGACCAAAAAAAAAAGTTGAAAGCGTCTACTCAAATTATCATATTTTTAAAAATATTAAACTTATAAAAAAAATTAAATAACACGGGACAAAGTTATATGGATGTACGGGTTTGAATAGATATTAATATATTATTAATTCGACGCTATAACAAGGGTTTGAATGGACATTAGAAAATTATGTTTTCCAATCATCTTTTTATTTATTTGATCTTAATTGCTTTGAATCATCATATGATACATAAAATTAATAAAAATATATTTTCAGTATATGTGATTTAATTTTTTTTAACGGACATATATTACTTAATTTGTGAAAAAAGAAGTTTGTGTTCATCGTTCCACATCGGCTAAAATATTTAGACAATGATTCATAACCATATTATAAATAAAATCAAAATGAATCTAAATCCTAATGAGCAAGATGCTTAACTTAACAAGCATTCGATATTTCAAAGTTTGTATCCAATTTAATTCGGTTCTTTAGGTGAGCTATTTAATTATACCAATTATAATAATATTGTTTTAAAAAGTTTTGGAAGATGTGTATATAATCAGAAATCTTCGTACAAACATATAATCAGAAAATGTGGAAGAACATTAGATAACATTAAGGCTATATGTTAGATAACATTAGACTATGTCTTTATTATACATATTATTAGTTATAATATTTACAATTAAAAAATTTAATGTTGATTATCAAACAAATTCGAACAATAATTAATAGCTGTAACAAAATTATTAAAAGTAAACTTAAAAAACAACATTTGTATCACGGTGTAGTGTGTTGTACTGCAGGTTCAAGTTTTAACAAAATAATTTTTTATTAGGTAAATAATTAAATTAATAGATTCAAATTACAACAAAAAAATTTATATAAAACATAGAGATATTACAACAAATCTAGTTTATATAATAAGATAAAGGTAACATTCTCATATGTCCAAAACAGTTAGTTCTTTGACTTCAAAAATTTATTTAAGAAAAAAAAAAGTTAGCCTCGTGCCTAGACTAATAGATAAATATGTGACCTTTTTAATTTTCTTTTGCTATGTTTTTCCTTTATTTAAGATAGATTGTCTTATTATTACTATATTTTTAACAAATTTGATTTCTGAACATTTTTTTTTTTGGTCACTCAATCTTTTATTCAATTAAAAAGCTGTTTTAGCAAGGGCATCGACATTATTCAAATGAGGTATGTAGGAAAAAACAATAGACGAAAAAGAAAGAGAAATAGCCTGAATGTCTCTAGAACATCAAAAATGTCGTTACGAGACTCAACCGAATTCAAAAGTCGAACTAGTTCAAGAGAGTCAAACTAGTTATGAGGGTCGGTTTTTAAACATCTTAAATCTTTTTTTCTTTTCACAAAAATTAACTTTATAACATCTTAATTTTGCGTTCAAATTAGTGAAAATATGTTAACATTTCTTATTGTTTAGATGTGCTCTTTCTAAAAAATTCCAAACGTTTTAAAGAAGATGAAGCATACTTTTTGGTCACAGTAGATAAAGAGTAAAAATATAATTAATTTAACTACTTAACTAAACAAAACAAAATTTATAGTTTTATACAATTGTGGCCTTTTAAATAAAATAAAATAAAATAACAAATAAAAAAAGTCGGATATATGTACCTATCCGTGTTTATTCGTGGCTAATCAATACACTAAAAGTCCTTAGGTCTTTCCATTGCTTGACACATCAGCTTTTTAAATCTCTGTGAAGCTGACACCTCATTTAAAACATGTAGCCAATCAAAACATTTCAAATAATACACATCATATTCTATTTGTCACATCACCTCTCCACATCAAATATAATTGATTAATTCTATTTAGCTAAATTTAAAGTTTATTTGATGTTTTAAAAACAATAATAGAATGTATTAAATTCAATTAGCTGATTATTTTTATTATAATTCTAACTAAGTCATATATAAATTAAAAAAAACAAATTTAACATTGAATCAATAAAAATAATTGAAAATAATAACTAAGAAAAAACATAAGAAATTATTTGCAACTATAGAACGGATTTTTATCTCATCTAGAAAATATGTTTCAAGACATAAATATGTCAAAATCACTCTGAAATATTAATTTGAGCTGAAATAGCGTCTCAAGCTCTTACAAACAAATAGTAAAGTTAGAAACTCCCTGCATGTGAGATTGTTAGTCATAATAAATAATTTTGAATTATAAAAAAATAAAAAACAAGTTGATATGGGTTTTTAAAAAAATATTATTAGAAAATAATTGCATCTCTCGTCTATTTTATTTATTTTTCAATTTTTAATGTCATATATACAAATTTAACATTTAATCAATAAAAATAATTTAAAATAATTTATAAAAAATATCTACAACATAGAACTTATATTTTTCTCCTCTATAGAATCTATTATAGGACATAAATATGTCGAAATTATGCTAAACTATTAATTCGAATTGAAAGCAAATATTAAAGTTTGAAACTCTCCGAGTGTGAGATTTTTTGTTTAGAAGCAAAATTTGAAAAGATCCAAAACTCAAGAGGATATCTTTTGGAGCGTACTGAAAATATTGTTGTTTAGAAAGACCAAAAATTTGTAGCAGAGATAAAGAAGACAACGAAGCAGAGATCA
Source organism: Crucihimalaya himalaica (assembly GCA_004349715.1). Lineage (NCBI taxonomy): Eukaryota > Viridiplantae > Streptophyta > Magnoliopsida > Brassicales > Brassicaceae > Crucihimalaya > Crucihimalaya himalaica. Next base: position 482,963 of record SMJT01000023.1, on the reverse strand, counting down.
CACCAGTTAGATTGTTGTAAGAAAGTCGAGGATATTGTAATGACCGACAAATGTCTCAGAGCTCCAGTGAAATCTAATATGTGAGTCAATATGTGAGATCCAAAGTTTGTTAAAACTCTATTCTGCAAAAAGATTTTGGAATATGTCCATCAAAGTCATTGAAGAAAGAGTTAACCTTATGATGTTGGTACAATTGATGAGAGAGTCAAGATAAATCTGGAGATATTGTTGTCTAAGAAATTGAGATACAATAAAGAATAGCAGAAATAAAGAAAAATATGTAACTGGTGAACTCGTTGTAAGAAAGATCAAAGATTCAGAGTTTCGTGCTCCTAAAAAATATTTTGGTAAAGAGAGTGTTTTTGATATGATTTCAATATTTAGGAAATAAATTCCATGGATAATTTTAATAAACCAGAGAAAAATATTTCAAAATAACTTAAGTTCAAGTGAATAAGAAAAAAAGAGGTTGAGTTCAAAACGAATTAATTTGCACAGAAATTGATAAGAGAAAAATATAATAAAAAATATAATAAAGAGAGGTATAAGCATTGAAGAAATGGTTTCAGATATGACACTGCTAATAAATTAATCTCGGAGATGTTTTTATTACAAGAATAATAATTTGTGTTGTAGTTGTTTCTATATTTTTCTTCTATAAAACAAAAATACATTTTTATAAAATATATATATATATATATATATATTAAATTAATAAATATAAAATAAATAATTTAAAATAAAGTCTCGCAGCGTAGCGCGGGTATTTATCTAGTCTGTTACAAAATTTACTCACAAATTACTCATCTCATTCGAATATCTACAATAACTTGGCACACTTATGTACAATATATGTTTTAACTTGGTTTGTGAGCATTGACGTTTTTGAATGACGTAGTCATTTAGGCTCAATAAAAAATCCTAATGACATGAAAATATTTAACTGGATACACTACACAATCTACTGACACGAGATGGCTTATGAATGGCTTATGAAGAAGGAGCAAAACTATAATTTTAGGTATAGTAAAATTTTTGATTTTGTTTTTCACATTTTTACGTTCAATTTGTTTGATAATCTATTCGGCCCATACCTAAAATGCAGTATATATCATTATGAAGATTTTACAAATGCCTAAGTGTGAATATTCTTCCTTCTCGACAAGCCAATATATGTAAAACACCAGAAAAGAGACTAATATAACTTCTTCTTCCTGAGAAAACCGTAAAGCTTCTTTCTCAGGTAGTGACTTCTCTATAGTTTGCAGAATCCCAAGAACTTATGATACCTCCAAACTTCTTGGTAATGTCTCCTTCACGAGCGTACCAGTTGGGTATAATCTTCGAGGCGTAAGGGAACATATCCTTAACAGAGTTCTTTATGGTGTTCTCCACGACTTCGGCAACGATCCCAATTTATGCAAAACCAAACAATTATTAGCACAACTACGTAGGTTTAACAACTAAAGTAATAACAAATCCGGTCAGTTGGTAAGCACTAATTTCTAGTGTAAGTTACTCTAAACTTAGAATTCTTGTTAAACAAGAAAAAGTGATATATCATGGTTTTTACCCACTTTTAACCATGATATAAGTCCTTTTTGTTGTGTCTTTTCAGTAGTTTTAGAGTCTTTCAGGTTCTTTTCAAGCGATAGGCACATGTGGAGCTAATTGGAGGATTTGGAAGCTTTTGAAGCAATCTAGAGTTGAAGCCGTTCGGGAACAAGCTCAGCATCGATCGACACTTGAGGAGCATCGATCGACACCATTTATTTGGGAGAGACACGATCCAAGACCCTAGCATCGATCGATACCATTTACGGTATCGGTCGATACCAGTGATCAGGTCGCAAAACAGAACCCGAAGATAAACCAGAAGTTTTCCTTATTTTTCGAGATGAACTTCTAAACGTGTTTTAACTATATAATTAGGTTTTTGAGCCTCCAGAAAGATACCTAGTGATTTCTGGAGATAGAGTTTTCTGCAATTGAGTTTTTGGAGAAGAAGTCTTGAACCTCTTCGTATTCTTACTCTATTTCATTTTATTATATGATATCTATTCTATTCATGATGCTTATTGCATTCACCATGTCTGAGTAGATTCCCTGTTAGGATTAGGGTTGCTTAAAGGTATTTGATGAATTATTAGATCTGAATTAATTGTTAGGGAATAATCTATAGAGCATTTCACCTAGACTTGAGATTAATGCTTATTCTAGCCTCGCGAACTAGAATCTGATGTTAGCTTGGTTGATTGGCACGAAAGTGTGATTGATTGCCTGATCTAGTGTTTGGTGAGCAAAAGCCCTATTCGCAAAGAAATTTGGTTTAGGGATTTTGTGAACAATTGAACCTGATCGTTAATGCTTGTTTAAATTCATAGAATTTGCAAAGAAATTTGGAATTCTAGGTTAAAGCATAAATAGTTTTCGCAACGACAGTTGGTTTACTTTACATCTGTGTTTCAAGTTTGAGAGCGGAGCTTAATTTATTCCTGACAATTGATTTGATTTGATAATTCTGATTTGCCTGCAAGTTTCCCTAAGGCTAGCGTTTTCCTCCACTGAATTACTACCTGTTTTAATTGTTTTGCTATTCTTAATTTCATCTATTTGGCTTAGCTTAATTCATATTCTAGAATCTATTGAGTGTTATCTTGAGTCCTTGTGGATTGACCCCTAGAATACTACAGCGTCTGCTTAGATACTTTAGGGTATTAGATTTGAGCATATCAAATTTTGGTGCCGTTGCCGGGAACTCTAATTTCACCATTAGATTACGGTTTAAGAATTTCGACTAAGTGTTGAGCATCAATCGATACCCTCTTAGTATCGATCGATACTCGTTGTTAGTTCCATCACTTACACGTTTTGCCTCTATCTTTCAGGTGTATGCAGCATCGAGAGACCAGAGGAAGCAAGAACAAGCAGTTGATTAACCTATCTAACGAAGAGCTAGCTGAATTAGAGCGTACAATCAGAAAGCAAAAGAAACAAGCAGAGATGAACAATCCGATTGTGCTTGCTCGTGATGAGGCTGGGATTTTGAGGGATCAGGAAGGTCACCTGTGTGACGCGCAGGGACAGAGAATTGATGCAGAAGGTAACATTATTGCCCCTGCACCGGTTGCTAATGCGGTTATCCCACCAGCTGTGCGTGGGAATGTTGGGACTGCTCAAGGTAATCGCGCTAGAACGCTTGGAAAATACAACAGACCAAATCAGTTCTATGCAAACCGATCTGCTATTCGTATTCCGACTTTTCAGAGGAACGACTTTGAGCTGAAGTCTGCCTACTACACTCTTGTAGGCCAGCATCCATTTCATGGTCTTTCTCTTGAGCACCCCATGGATCATATCGAGAGGTTTGAGGATTTGGTCACCAGTATCAAATACAACGGAGTATCCAATGATTTCCTCTTCTGTAAGATTTTCCCCTACTCTCTTAGTGGGGATGCAGCTTACTGGCTGAAGCAGTTGCCTCCAGGTTCTTTGACAACTTGGGAGGAGACCAAGACTGCTTTTCTGAATAATTTCTACGATGATGCGAGATCAGAGGAACTCAGGAACAAGATCTCCTAGTTTTCTCAGGGAGCGACTGAGGCATTCAAGGCTGCCTGGGTTCGATTTTGATCTTATCAGAGGGACTGCCCTCACCATGGTTTCTCGCAGGTTCAGTTGTTGGGTATCTTCTTCAGAGGGATTGATTGGAGGTATCAGATGGCTTTGGACGCTGCAAGCAACGGTAACTTCAACACCAGGTATCCCGAGGACGCTTATGTGTGATGAGAATCTGGCATCTAGCAACAGCACTAAGAATGCTGATTTTGAGAGGAAGAAGCAGAATGGTAGTGTTGATGGTTTACAGATAGCTGAGGTACATGCGAAGTTGGATTCAGTTCACAGTCTGTTATTGGGTAAGCAGCAGAAAGCAGTGCACTTTGCTGAGGAAGTCGAGAACATCGAAGAAGGTGAAGCAGAGGATGTCAACTACATAGGTGGTAATGGGTTTCAGAATTCATACAACCGCAGCTTCACTAACAACTCTCAGAGAGGAGGATTCAAACCTGATTTCAAGATTCCTAATTTTGGAGCTCAGAAGCCGTTTCAGAACAGTGGGTACACTCGTACCTATGGGAATTCATCCTACCAGACACCACCTCCCAAGACTCAGGAAAGCAAAGTAGAGACTATGCTTGAACAGATTCTTGAGGGGCAGCAGAAGATGACTGTCGACTTTAACGGGAATATGGATGCCTTGTACACTGATCTGAATGGGAAAATTGAGGCTTTGAACATCCATCATAAGAGGTTGGAAACCCAGATTGCTCAGACTGCAGACACTGTAAAGAGACAAGATGGTTTCCTTCCAGGAAAAACGGTGAATCCGAGGGAGCATGTCCATGCTATCACTTTGAGGAGTGGAAGAGAGGTCACTCCAATTTTGAAGAAGACTTACTCGCCTCAGCAACTCGTCGATCTTGTTGGAGACGACGATGACGACGATCATATTCCTGCAAATTCCCCAGTATCGATCGATACTCATCCAATATAGGTCGATACCCCCCTTCATCGATGATTACCTGCTCAGACTTCTACAGAACCAGTTGAAAAATCAAAAGCATCGATCGATACTCCCCCTGTATCGATCGATACTCCTCCTAAGGCCGACCAGAAGCAGACAACAGGTCATGTCAGGAGAGTCTATGTACCGCATATTCCTTTCCCTCGACCGATTGCTAAGTCGAAGAAAGAAATAGAAGAGGCTAGATGCAGAGCGATGTTAGAGAAGATAGTGGTCAAACTCCCGTTCGTCGATGCTCTCAAGACTGCACCAGCTTTCAGAAGGTATATCAAGAGGATTGTTTCGTGCAATGTTAATTTTGATTATGGAGTTCTGTGAATCACCCATGAGTGCAGTGCGATTCTTCTCAACAAGATTCCAGAGAAATTACCAGACCCTGGTAGTTTTGTCTTGGACTGCACAATCTTCACTGAGAGGTTTGAACGTTCTCTTTGCGATCTTGGTTCGAGTGTGAACCTCATGCCATATTCGGTAGCTAAGAGAATG
>SMJT01000023.1:453122-476021 GCA_004349715.1 Crucihimalaya himalaica | reverse complement strand
ATGTACCTCGTCGAGACAGGTTCTGCTTCAATTCTGTCGATGAAGCCGACGAGCATCGATCGATACCAAGGGAGTATCGATCGATACCCTCACGTATTGTTACCTTCAGTTCATGATTTGAGCATCGATCGATACCCACACTGTATCGATCGATACCAGGAGTTTTCCATCACCGATTTCTCTACAGATCACTCTGAATTTGAGGAATCTTTGGCGTTCACTTCTCCTGCTGAACCGTGGTATGCCGATATCGCCAACTACCTGGCTGCTGATCTAGAACCTAAGCATCTCAAGAAGTATGTGAAGAAGAAGTTCATGCGAGATGTCAGACGCTCCTTCTGGGATGAGCCTTGTTTGTACAAGCATTGTTCTGATGGGATTTACAGAAGGTGTGTAGCTGAGTGTGAAGTGACAGAGATCCTTTTCCATTGCCATGGTTCTGAATATGCTGGGCATTTTGCCACATTCAAGACGGTCTCTAAGGTTTTGCAAGCCGGTTTCTGGTGGCCTACGATGTTTAAAGATGCTCACTCTTTCATCTCTTCTTGCGATGTATGTCTGAGACGGGGTAAGATCAGCAAACGCCATGAGATGCCACGGAATTTCATCCTGGAGGTTAAAGTCTTTGATTGCTAGGGTATTGATTTCATGGGACCATTCCCTCCATCGCGAAAAAACCGATACATATTGGTCGAAGTTGACTATGTCTCTAAGTGGGTGGAGGCAATTGCTAGTCCTACCAATGATTCTGCCGTGGTCCTTAAGCTATTTAAGACTATCATCTTTCCACGATTTGGAGTACCCAGAGTTGTCATCAGTGATGGTGGTACTCACTTCATCAACAAGATCTTTGAGAAGCTACTGAGGAAATATGGTGTACACCACCGCGTTGCCACGCCTTATCATCCTCAGACTAGTGGACAAGTAGAGGTCTCCAAGAGACAGATCAAAGAGATCCTAGAGAAGACAGTTGGTGCTACAAGAAAGGATTGGGCGTTGAAATTAGATGACGCTCTTTGGGCTTACAGGACAGCGTTCAAGACGCCATTGGGAACAACACCATTCCATTTGCTGTATGGGAAGGCATGCCATCTTCCTGTTGAGATAGAGCACAAAGCAGCCTGGGCTACAAAATTGCTGAATTTTGACATCAAACCTGCTGCAGAAAGGCGATTGGTTCAGCTGAATGAGTTGGATGAGATCAGACACTCCGCCTATGAGAATTCTAAGCTGTACAAGGAAAGGACTAAGGCTTATCATGACAAGAAGATCCTTTCCCGACACTTTGAACCAAATGACCAGGTACTTCTGTATAACTCTCGTTTGCAATTGTTTCCTGGAAAATTGCGTTCTCGTTGGTCAGGTCCCTTCACAATCAAGGAGGTCCGCTCTCATGGAGCTGTAGTGTTGCTGACTGCTGAAGGCAGGGAGTTCACTGTCAATGGACAAAGGGTGAAACACTATTGGGCGAAAGCCACCATTCCAGATGGACACATCGTGCCTCTGGCTGAACCACCCGCTGCCTGACTGTTCTCCATGTCAAGCTAATGACATTAAACGAGCGCTTGGTGGGAGGCAACCCACTGGTGAGTCTGTACATAGTCATTCTTTTGATTTATTTCGTTTTGTCTTTGTTTTTGTGTTTTGTTTTTCACGAGGAACCAGGTCCAGATGCCATAGCCTTAAAGGGAGTTCTGCCATGCGCCGGGCATCGATCGATACCACTTATGGTATCGATCGATACCGAGCCCCAGGTGAGTTTTTCTATAAAACCCTCGGGTTCTCACTTCTCCACTCCCTCATCCTCATCGCTCGACGCCGTTCTCTCTCCCACCTCTCATATCTTTTTCAATTCTTCATCAATTTCTTCCATTCCACACTCTATTTTCATCAGATTTTTGCTCACATTATCATTCTCTCATTCACTCCTTCGATATACCAGGTAATGCACTCAATTTCTTCCTTTCAGACGTGTTGGCAAAATCGATTTGGGGTTTCCTTTGTTGTGAAGCTTTAGCTCTGTTTCTTGTCAACATTAGCTATAGGTGAATGAAATTGCCATATTAGGATGAGAATGGATAGAATAAGAATGGAATAGACTTAGGAATTCGGATTTAAGGTGATAGATTGGAAATTTTGAGTGATCTGGGATCGAATCATGCGACTATGCCTCGTGTATCGATTGATGCCCGACCTGTTTGAATTGTGCGCTTATACTCGCAGCATCGATGCCCATTGGACGAACTGCTCTAACTTCTGATTTCATTTTGCAGATGGCTCCTCGCAAGAGATCCCGACAGGACGGTGCTTCTAGCTCCAACCCTCCATGCAGCAGTTATGATCTCCAGGATGAGGTGGAGGCCTTCCATGAATCAGAGTGGCACCCGGGAGTCATTTCAGCGATTCTTACTCGTGATCGCTACCGAGTCATTCGGTTGGGTTTCACAGAGGACACGGGCTGTCAGAGCTTCATCGACGCTCACATCAGCAACCTGCGGCCAGTGCCACGACGTTCACCTCCTCTTTCTGCTCCTGTACCTGATTCTAGGCCTCCTTGGCCTAAGCTCGAGGGGAAGAGGATCATTCCACGACGTAATTGGGAAGGTCTCCCCAAGGATGAGACAGAGAGTGAGGCCTGCATTTACAGGCCTATATCAGAGGAGTGGGACGAGTACGACACTCTATTCTACAACGAGTGGCTTCGCGTCGTCATCCTACCTACTCGTTTCATCGATCCACACACCATGCGTCGGTTGGGCATCGATGTGGACCTTGCTGCCATGCTGGAGAAGATTGGGTTGGGCACTCTTCACTCCAGGCAGTATGACCTCTACCCAGACCTTGTGCGCCAGTTCCTCACCACAGCTAGGGTCTATTACAAAGATGAGGTCCATCGCACTGCTTCAGAGGGCACGCTGACATTTCTGATCAGAGGAGTTCGTTACAGGCTGCCTATTCCTGACCTTTGCGGTATCTACAGGTTTGATCCCTCTCCTCAGCAGATTGCCCTCCCTTCCCAGTTTCAGGATCTGCAGATCTTTTGGCGGCACATTGGTCTTGGCGCTTACAGCTCCAAGACTTCCACTCAGATTGACATCCGCCATCCGACTCTGCGCTGCATTGCCAGGATTCTTAGCTCCACCTTATTCTGCAAGATGGAGCCTAACAAGCTGAGAATCTCAGAGCTGATGCTGTTGTTCAAGGCAGTAGGTGATATCATTCCTGAGGATAGGTTTGAGTGGCCCGAGATGAACCTCGCGGTCAACATTGGCGCTGTCTTTGCTCACCACTTGGTCTCTCTGAAGACCAAGCCCTTCACTGGCCGCAACTCCGCCACAACCCGTAAATCAGAGTCAGTTGGCAGCCTTCTCACTTCTATCTTCGAGCACTTCGGCATCTCCACTGCGGCCTGCTCAGTAGTGACTACTCGTTCCCTCATGGACGAGCAGCATATGCAGCATATGCGGTGGTTGAAGGCCACTCGCCGCTGGTGTTTGCCTACTACAGATGGAGAGCTATTTGTGCAGCTCCCCAACCGCGCCCTCACCACCATTGGCACTCACCCCTCTCGCCTGCACTTCGATCCTGACCCGAGTCTGCTTTCAGTCGCTCCATCTGTTCGAGTCCGCGCACCACGTCAGCTTCAGTCCGCTCCTGTTGCTGTAGCCGAGACACCAGCTGCTGACTCTGCTGGGAGTCAGCCTCGCCGTCCACAGCGCCGCCATACATCTGCTCCTGCTCCTTCTTTTCCTCCACCACCAGAGTTACCCATGGAGACAGCTACCTTTCAGAGGTATGTGGTGGAGAGTCTTCAGAGCATTTGGTCTGCTATTTCTCGCTGTCGCTGCATGTCTTCCACAGACGCCGACCCTTCTGTAGCTGGCCCTTCGACACGCTACCCCGTCTCCGAGTCAGATTCTGATGAGGATTCAGACTAGTCTCTGTTCCTTGGTTTCACATTTCCCTTTGTTTTCTTTTCTTTTGTTTCGTTTTCTTTCATGAACTTGTCTAATCTCATTGTCAGAACTTGTTTGAACTTATGGCTATATGTTATTCTGTTGCTTCTAACTGTGTTCTCTGATCTGACAGTTACTTCAGCTAACTTTTGGTTTCAGNACATTAGCTATAGGTGAATGAAATTGCCATATTAGGATGAGAATGGATAGAATAAGAATGGAATAGACTTAGGAATTCGGATTTAAGGTGATAGATTGGAAATTTTGAGTGATCTGGGATCGAATCATGCGACTATGCCTCGTGTATCGATTGATGCCCGACCTGTTTGAATTGTGCGCTTATACTCGCAGCATCGATGCCCATTGGACGAACTGCTCTAACTTCTGATTTCATTTTGCAGATGGCTCCTCGCAAGAGATCCCGACAGGACGGNAGCGCTTGGTGGGAGGCAACCCACTGGTGAGTCTGTACATAGTCATTCTTTTGATTTATTTCGTTTTGTCTTTGTTTTTGTGTTTTGTTTTTCACGAGGAACCAGGTCCAGATGCCATAGCCTTAAAGGGAGTTCTGCCATGCGCCGGGCATCGATCGATACCACTTATGGTATCGATCGATACCGAGCCCCAGGTGAGTTTTTCTATAAAACCCTCGGGTTCTCACTTCTCCACTCCCTCATCCTCATCGCTCGACGCCGTTCTCTCTCCCACCTCTCATATCTTTTTCAATTCTTCATCAATTTCTTCCATTCCACACTCTATTTTCATCAGATTTTTGCTCACATTATCATTCTCTCATTCACTCCTTCGATATACCAGGTAATGCACTCAATTTCTTCCTTTCAGACGTGTTGGCAAAATCGATTTGGGGTTTCCTTTGTTGTGAAGCTTTAGCTCTGTTTCTTGTCAACATTAGCTATAGGTGAATGAAATTGCCATATTAGGATGAGAATGGATAGAATAAGAATGGAATAGACTTAGGAATTCGGATTTAAGGTGATAGATTGGAAATTTTGAGTGATCTGGGATCGAATCATGCGACTATGCCTCGTGTATCGATTGATGCCCGACCTGTTTGAATTGTGCGCTTATACTCGCAGCATCGATGCCCATTGGACGAACTGCTCTAACTTCTGATTTCATTTTGCAGATGGCTCCTCGCAAGAGATCCCGACAGGACGGTGCTTCTAGCTCCAACCCTCCATGCAGCAGTTATGATCTCCAGGATGAGGTGGAGGCCTTCCATGAATCAGAGTGGCACCCGGGAGTCATTTCAGCGATTCTTACTCGTGATCGCTACCGAGTCATTCGGTTGGGTTTCACAGAGGACACGGGCTGTCAGAGCTTCATCGACGCTCACATCAGCAACCTGCGGCCAGTGCCACGACGTTCACCTCCTCTTTCTGCTCCTGTACCTGATTCTAGGCCTCCTTGGCCTAAGCTCGAGGGGAAGAGGATCATTCCACGACGTAATTGGGAAGGTCTCCCCAAGGATGAGACAGAGAGTGAGGCCTGCATTTACAGGCCTATATCAGAGGAGTGGGACGAGTACGACACTCTATTCTACAACGAGTGGCTTCGCGTCGTCATCCTACCTACTCGTTTCATCGATCCACACACCATGCGTCGGTTGGGCATCGATGTGGACCTTGCTGCCATGCTGGAGAAGATTGGGTTGGGCACTCTTCACTCCAGGCAGTATGACCTCTACCCAGACCTTGTGCGCCAGTTCCTCACCACAGCTAGGGTCTATTACAAAGATGAGGTCCATCGCACTGCTTCAGAGGGCACGCTGACATTTCTGATCAGAGGAGTTCGTTACAGGCTGCCTATTCCTGACCTTTGCGGTATCTACAGGTTTGATCCCTCTCCTCAGCAGATTGCCCTCCCTTCCCAGTTTCAGGATCTGCAGATCTTTTGGCGGCACATTGGTCTTGGCGCTTACAGCTCCAAGACTTCCACTCAGATTGACATCCGCCATCCGACTCTGCGCTGCATTGCCAGGATTCTTAGCTCCACCTTATTCTGCAAGATGGAGCCTAACAAGCTGAGAATCTCAGAGCTGATGCTGTTGTTCAAGGCAGTAGGTGATATCATTCCTGAGGATAGGTTTGAGTGGCCCGAGATGAACCTCGCGGTCAACATTGGCGCTGTCTTTGCTCACCACTTGGTCTCTCTGAAGACCAAGCCCTTCACTGGCCGCAACTCCGCCACAACCCGTAAATCAGAGTCAGTTGGCAGCCTTCTCACTTCTATCTTCGAGCACTTCGGCATCTCCACTGCGGCCTGCTCAGTAGTGACTACTCGTTCCCTCATGGACGAGCAGCATATGCAGCATATGCGGTGGTTGAAGGCCACTCGCCGCTGGTGTTTGCCTACTACAGATGGAGAGCTATTTGTGCAGCTCCCCAACCGCGCCCTCACCACCATTGGCACTCACCCCTCTCGCCTGCACTTCGATCCTGACCCGAGTCTGCTTTCAGTCGCTCCATCTGTTCGAGTCCGCGCACCACGTCAGCTTCAGTCCGCTCCTGTTGCTGTAGCCGAGACACCAGCTGCTGACTCTGCTGGGAGTCAGCCTCGCCGTCCACAGCGCCGCCATACATCTGCTCCTGCTCCTTCTTTTCCTCCACCACCAGAGTTACCCATGGAGACAGCTACCTTTCAGAGGTATGTGGTGGAGAGTCTTCAGAGCATTTGGTCTGCTATTTCTCGCTGTCGCTGCATGTCTTCCACAGACGCCGACCCTTCTGTAGCTGGCCCTTCGACACGCTACCCCGTCTCCGAGTCAGATTCTGATGAGGATTCAGACTAGTCTCTGTTCCTTGGTTTCACATTTCCCTTTGTTTTCTTTTCTTTTGTTTCGTTTTCTTTCATGAACTTGTCTAATCTCATTGTCAGAACTTGTTTGAACTTATGGCTATATGTTATTCTGTTGCTTCTAACTGTGTTCTCTGATCTGACAGTTACTTCAGCTAACTTTTGGTTTCAGTAGACACTATCTCGAGTTTCAGAATTCGACACAAACCTTCAGCATCGATCGATACTCCTTAGTATCGATCGATGCCCATCACCTTTCCACGGTATTGTCGACATTACCCACAGCCATTTTGTTCTTGTTCTTCATTTTGCTTCCTCTAGGCTACATAACACTGGGGACAGTGTTGTTTAAGTCTGGGGGAGGTGACTACTAACATTGTGTTTGTTTTTCTTAGAGTCAGTCCAGTTTCGAGTCTTTTTGAGTCAAATTTTTGTTTTATTGAGTCAAATTTGTTGGAGATTATGAACCTTTGCTTGCTGACAATGTCTTGACTTTGTTTTTGAGTAACCATTGTCACAGATCCAGCCCTAAGATCGACTAATGAAAAATCCAAAGGCTAACCAGTTAACCAGGAAACACCCATGTCTCCAGCAAATTTCTTCTGAATCCTGAGCCAATTTTGCACTTCATTCCTGAGGTTGGTATTCACTGAATTTGATTCATCATGCATATCTGGCAAAGGAACCCATGCGTTAATTAATAATGGTAGAACTCTCCCCTAATACATAATGGTGCATAAAAGATGAGATGATTTCCGCCAAGTAGAGGGCTAGGGACATTCCCTGTGATCCCATTATTCTGCTTGGATAAGGATTGATCACACAAAAGTCTGAAGCGAGGGGTAGGAACATTTCCTGAGACCCCATTATTCGCTTAAGATTTTTGACACTTTGAGAGGGGAGAACCGGGGATTAGGTGGCTATCACCATCAATACTCGCGTCTCGAACCTTGATTCNCCCGGGAGTCATTTCAGCGATTCTTACTCGTGATCGCTACCGAGTCATTCGGTTGGGTTTCACAGAGGACACGGGCTGTCAGAGCTTCATCGACGCTCACATCAGCAACCTGCGGCCAGTGCCACGACGTTCACCTCCTCTTTCTGCTCCTGTACCTGATTCTAGGCCTCCTTGGCCTAAGCTCGAGGGGAAGAGGATCATTCCACGACGTAATTGGGAAGGTCTCCCCAAGGATGAGACAGAGAGTGAGGCCTGCATTTACAGGCCTATATCAGAGGAGTGGGACGAGTACGACACTCTATTCTACAACGAGTGGCTTCGCGTCGTCATCCTACCTACTCGTTTCATCGATCCACACACCATGCGTCGGTTGGGCATCGATGTGGACCTTGCTGCCATGCTGGAGAAGATTGGGTTGGGCACTCTTCACTCCAGGCAGTATGACCTCTACCCAGACCTTGTGCGCCAGTTCCTCACCACAGCTAGGGTCTATTACAAAGATGAGGTCCATCGCACTGCTTCAGAGGGCACGCTGACATTTCTGATCAGAGGAGTTCGTTACAGGCTGCCTATTCCTGACCTTTGCGGTATCTACAGGTTTGATCCCTCTCCTCAGCAGATTGCCCTCCCTTCCCAGTTTCAGGATCTGCAGATCTTTTGGCGGCACATTGGTCTTGGCGCTTACAGCTCCAAGACTTCCACTCAGATTGACATCCGCCATCCGACTCTGCGCTGCATTGCCAGGATTCTTAGCTCCACCTTATTCTGCAAGATGGAGCCTAACAAGCTGAGAATCTCAGAGCTGATGCTGTTGTTCAAGGCAGTAGGTGATATCATTCCTGAGGATAGGTTTGAGTGGCCCGAGATGAACCTCGCGGTCAACATTGGCGCTGTCTTTGCTCACCACTTGGTCTCTCTGAAGACCAAGCCCTTCACTGGCCGCAACTCCGCCACAACCCGTAAATCAGAGTCAGTTGGCAGCCTTCTCACTTCTATCTTCGAGCACTTCGGCATCTCCACTGCGGCCTGCTCAGTAGTGACTACTCGTTCCCTCATGGACGAGCAGCATATGCAGCATATGCGGTGGTTGAAGGCCACTCGCCGCTGGTGTTTGCCTACTACAGATGGAGAGCTATTTGTGCAGCTCCCCAACCGCGCCCTCACCACCATTGGCACTCACCCCTCTCGCCTGCACTTCGATCCTGACCCGAGTCTGCTTTCAGTCGCTCCATCTGTTCGAGTCCGCGCACCACGTCAGCTTCAGTCCGCTCCTGTTGCTGTAGCCGAGACACCAGCTGCTGACTCTGCTGGGAGTCAGCCTCGCCGTCCACAGCGCCGCCATACATCTGCTCCTGCTCCTTCTTTTCCTCCACCACCAGAGTTACCCATGGAGACAGCTACCTTTCAGAGGTAAGTGGTGGAGAGTCTTCAGAGCATTTGGTCTGCTATTTCTCGCTGTCGCTGCATGTCTTCCACAGACGCCGACCCTTCTGTAGCTGGCCCTTCGACACGCTACCCCGTCTCCGAGTCAGATTCTGATGAGGATTCAGACTAGTCTCTGTTCCTTGGTTTCACATTTCCCTTTGTTTTCTTTTCTTTTGTTTCGTTTTCTTTCATGAACTTGTCTAATCTCATTGTCAGAACTTGTTTGAACTTATGGCTATATGTTATTCTGTTGCTTCTAACTGTGTTCTCTGATCTGACAGTTACTTCAGCTAACTTTTGGTTTCAGTAGACACTATCTCGAGTTTCAGAATTCGACACAAACCTTCAGCATCGATCGATACTCCTTAGTATCGATCGATGCCCATCACCTTTCCACGGTATTGTCGACATTACCCACAGCCATTTTGTTCTTGTTCTTCATTTTGCTTCCTCTAGGCTACATAACACTGGGGACAGTGTTGTTTAAGTCTGGGGGAGGTGACTACTAACATTGTGTTTGTTTTTCTTAGAGTCAGTCCAGTTTCGAGTCTTTTTGAGTCAAATTTTTGTTTTATTGAGTCAAATTTGTTGGAGATTATGAACCTTTGCTTGCTGACAATGTCTTGACTTTGTTTTTGAGTAACCATTGTCACAGATCCAGCCCTAAGATCGACTAATGAAAAATCCAAAGGCTAACCAGTTAACCAGGAAACACCCATGTCTCCAGCAAATTTCTTCTGAATCCTGAGCCAATTTTGCACTTCATTCCTGAGGTTGGTATTCACTGAATTTGATTCATCATGCATATCTGGCAAAGGAACCCATGCGTTAATTAATAATGGTAGAACTCTCCCCTAATACATAATGGTGCATAAAAGATGAGATGATTTCCGCCAAGTAGAGGGCTAGGGACATTCCCTGTGATCCCATTATTCTGCTTGGATAAGGATTGATCACACAAAAGTCTGAAGCGAGGGGTAGGAACATTTCCTGAGACCCCATTATTCGCTTAAGATTTTTGACACTTTGAGAGGGGAGAACCGGGGATTAGGTGGCTATCACCATCAATACTCGCGTCTCGAACCTTGATTTGTGTAATGCAATGGCTTAATTTGAAAATCAAGAACATAAAAAGAGATAAGTCTGGGGGAGAGGAAATCAATACCAAAGTGTGAAATCTGAGTAGTTCCTTAGTCTGATATCGCATGAAGTAAGAATCTAGAAGGTTCTTGAATATCAACATCAGGAATGAAACGAGCATATGAATGGATATTTAGTATGATTTGAATGCTGTGAAGGTAAATGGGTGGATAATGGAGAAACTGCCAACAGCTAACAGAGTACATGTGGTGCCGATCTGAAACTTTTAGGTGACAACTGGGAGCTTGAAATGGTGTTATTACCTGTGTCTCAAGAAAAAAGGTGAGTCTCCCATTTGTTTTCAAACTCTTTCTCTGTTTTTGGTTCTCTGTTTGCTTGAGGGCAAGCAAGACTAAGTCTGGGGAGTTGATATATCATGGTTTTTACCCGCGTTTTTAGCCATGATATAGTCCTTTTTGTTGAGTCTTTTCTCTAGTTTAGAGTCTTTTCAGGTTCTTTAGTTGTAGGCGCTATGGAGCTAATTGGAGGATTTGAGAGCTTTTGAGGTAATCTGAGTTGGAGCCGTTCGGAACAAGCTCAGCATCGATGCGACAACTGAGAAGCATCGATCGACACCTTCAGTTTGGGAGTCCACGACCAAAAGAACCAAGCATCGATCGATACCACTTATGGCATCGGTCGATGCCCGTGACCAGAACGTGTGACAAGTCCGAGATTTATCAGAAGCTTTCCTTATCTTTCGAGATAGATTCCAAAACGTTTTAGGAACTATATAATTAGGTTTTAGAGCCTCCTTAGAGACACCTTGTGATTTCCGGAGAAAAGAGTTCTTCTAACAACTGAGTTTTAGAGGAAGGATTCTTGAACCTCTTGTATTTTACTCTA
Source organism: Crucihimalaya himalaica (assembly GCA_004349715.1). Taxonomy (NCBI): domain Eukaryota; kingdom Viridiplantae; phylum Streptophyta; class Magnoliopsida; order Brassicales; family Brassicaceae; genus Crucihimalaya; species Crucihimalaya himalaica. The sequence goes on along the minus strand of SMJT01000023.1, from coordinate 464,879 downwards.
TTTATTTTATAATATGATAATATATTCTATTCATTGTGTTTGTTGCATTCACCATGGTCTGAGTAGATCCCCTGTTAGGATTAGGGTTACTTAAGGGTATTTGATGAATTGTTCAGATCTGAATTGATTAGTTAAGGAAATATCTATAGAGCTTTTCACCTAGATTTGAGTTTAATGCTGATTTTAGCCTCGCGAACTAAAATCTGACTTTAGGTTTGTATAATTGGCACAGGCAGTGTGATTAATTTACCTGATCTAGTGTTTGGTGAGCAAAAGCCCTATCGCAAAGGAATTTGGTTTAGAGATTTTGTGAACAATTGAACTTGGACTTTAATGCTTGTTTAAATTCTATGAATTTGCAAAAGGAATTTGGAATTCTAGGTTTAGGCATAGATAGTTTTCGCAACGACAGTTGGTTTACTTTACAATTGTGTTTCAAGTTTGAAAGCGGATCTTAATTTATTCCTGACAATTGATTTTGATTTGATTAATTCTGATTTGCCTGCAAAGTTTTCCCTAAGCCTAGGCGTTCTTCCTCCATTGATTTTATATCCTTGATTTACTTGCTTTTGTCATTTCTTAATTCCATCTATTTTCTGCTTAGCTTAGTTCTTATTTCTGAATCTATTGAGGTGTTTATCTTGAGTCTTTGTGGTTCGACCCCTAAAATACTATAGCGACTGCTAGATACTTTAGGGTATTAGTTTTGAGCATATCATCATCCGAACAAAAAGAGCATTTCTTCAAGTTACCAAATAAGCGTTCCTTCCTAAGCACGTCTAGCACCAACCGTATATGTTCAACATGTTCGTCTAGGTTTTTGCTATAAATTAGATGTCATCAAAATACACAACCACAAAAACACCAATATAAGACCTGAGAACATAATTCATTAAACGCATAAAGGTGCTAGGTGCGTGGTTAAGCCAAACGGCATGACAAGCCATTCGTATAAGTCATGTTTAGTTTTAAAAGCGGTTTTCCACTCATCACCTCCTTCATTCGGATTTGGTGATAACGACTTTTCAAATCTATTTTTGTAAATAATCTAGAACCATGGAGCTCATCTAACATATCGTCAACCTTGGTATTGGATGACGGTATTTTACCGTAATTGTTGTTTATGGCGCGACAGTCGACACACTTTCGCCAATACCATCTTTTTTGGAACGAGTAAGACGGGCACATCACATGGGCTCATGCTCTCACGTATATGACCTTTAGCCATCAGTTTTTCAATTTGACGTTGGAGCTCCTTAGTTCAACGGATTAGTCCGGTAAGCCGGCCGGTTCGGAAGAGCGGATCCAGGTGTAAAATCGATTTGGTGTTCAATACCACGGAATGGTGGTAATTCACTTGGACCGTCCTCTGGAAACATATCAGCATATCCCTGCAAAAGAGAAGACACACTGCTGCGGGATATCCGGCTTAGGGTCAGTCATGCTTGTAAAAGCATCCTTAAAACTAACAAACAAACGGTTGCGAGAAATAAAAAGCATCTTTAAGTTCTCGACTAACAAGTAAGATTCAGTTATGGGCATTTTATCATTTGTTTTAGAACCCTATTCTTATCTTGATCAGACTTAGAGCTTAAAAATTACTTACATTGCTTTTTTGTTCAAATCTAAGTTGATCACAATATACCTCATGTGGCGTCAATGGTACAAGGGTGATCTTTTAGCCCTTGTGTTCAAAGGAGTGCTTGTTTGTAAACCCATTATGGATGGCTCTACGGTAAATTGCCAAGGTCGTCCAAGAAGGATATGGACCAGCCTCCATCGGTAGCCACATACACACAATTTCATCATCGTAGCAGCCGATAGTCAAAGGAAACCGTAACTTGTTTGGTGAACTTTGAGCTTGCGTTGGTTGTTTAACCTCTTAGGTTATATGGCCGTGGATGTTTCTTGGTCTCCATACCTAGCTTTTCCACTAAGGTAGTGCTAGCAACGTTAGTACAACTTCCGCCATCAATTATTAGACTACATACCTTGCCTTTGACGTTGCAAACGAGTTTGGAAGAGGTTTTCGCGTTGTTCGTTTTCAATGACCGGCTCTTGGGCAAGGAGAACGTCTGGCTACAAGAGTTCACCACTCACAGCATGCTCCTCATATTCATCATAGATAGGCTCGGTCTCAATTTCTTCTTCCTCATCGGTAACAACTTCACCGCTTTCTAGTATCATCATGGTTCGGGCATCGGGCACTTATTCGCATAATGTCCTTTGCCTATGCAGTTAAAACATTCAATATCACGGTTACGAACAGAAGTAAACTCAACCTTACTCTTGATGTCATGCTGCTAGTGCTCGGCTTAGAGTCGGTTTTAGGTCTAAGGTTGGTTCGGGGAGGGTAAGTTGGTTTGTCTCCCTCTTGTGTAGTTCGCTTAGTAGGATATTGTGGTCGTGAGACGCTTCTTTCTCTTGAGTTGTTTCTCAAGCTAAGACAGCCTTAAGCAACATTTCCTCTAAAGTCTCATACGATTGCATTTCCATGCATCTTGTAGTTCCGGTTCATGCGGCTAGGAATCTCGCCATGGTAGCATCACGAGAATTCGTCTTATGTCACCTTTAAGCATAAGCTTTTCCATTTCTTGAAAATAATCCTCAACACCTTTACTTCCTTGAGTAAGTGTTCGCAAATGTTGGTGACGCTCACGGTGGTAGTGGTTGCGGCACAAATCGTCTTTTCATTAGAGTGAGCATTTATGTCATGGTCTCAACGGGGTTTTCACGATTGCGTCTCCGTCTAGTAACAATTTTGATCCCACCAATCAAGAGCATAGTCATGGAATTCGGAACGGCTAGGCTCACTTCTTTCGTCCGAAAAGTTTTGACAATCAAACACAAGTTCCACCTTCTTTTCCCACTCAAGGAAAGCGTCCGGGTCATTCTTTGCCGTAGAACGGTGGAATACGAAGTTTCAATCCTCCAGGTCATCATTTCGTCTTTCTGGCCGGTGGATGTCTCATTTGGTTCTCATTGGAGGAATACCCTTGTTCGTAGAACGGGTTACACATGCGGTTCCTCTCGTCTTGCCTATCTCATCGATGTCTTACCGGTGCGTGGTAACTCCCACGCCTCACTCTGATCTGATCTAATTCCATAACTGTATTGACATCTTGTTGTCTCTCTCGTCCTCCGGGTATACGGACTTCTAGTACAGCCATACGGTTTCTCATTTCATGTAGGATGTTGAGTGATGTCTCGACTTTTTGGCTCATAGTGGACTCACGTTCACGTCTAGGCCAGGAATTCTCAGCTTCACTCTCTTCGTCCGACATATTATACCTCACAAAAGATCAAACAACTAGTAAATGTATGCAAGTTTGAAAGGGCAAGTCAAAAGAATCAACTAAAACCCTAATCGACAGCTTGTTTGATCGGACAGATAAAATATCAAAATCACGTTCAAAAATTCTGAAATTAGTTTTAACAAATACTAGATCTCTTCCTAGTTCCAAAACAGTTGATTTCACAATTTTATCTATCACCAATTATTTATGAAAATTCGGGCAAGTGAACAGTCAAATTTGATTTTAAGAAGATGAAGAGTTAGGAATGGGTTCACCGATTTTCTCTTGAGCAAGTAGCTTTGATACATTTGTTGCGATCCCTCCCAAGGATAGGCTTGCTCTAGATCGTTATATAGATAGAGGTTGATAAATCCTTGACTTCAAAGGATTCACACCGAGAGATGCTAAGGCACGAGAGACACTCGAAAGATCCTTAGGCCCAAACGATAGTGAATGATGTGAAACAAGGTGGTGACTACGATGATTGAGAATCGAGGAGAAGGATGACAAAGCGTGGTTGTTACACCGAAGATCTTTGTGCCCCTTATCACGAGAAGAACACTCACAATCGATCGGATCGATGGCTGCGTCAAAGAGTTGCAGAATGGCTCTCTGATAAACCGATAAATATTTCTATGAATAACCTTCAAAGAAATAAGAGATGAGAGCATAAAACTCTGAAAAAAGGTTTTTGATTAAAAATAAGAATGATATGTTTTTGACAAGGAGAAGAAGAAGACATATAAAGGAGAAGGGAGAGTTTAAACACACTCCTCGAAAATGACAAGAACAAATTACAGAGAATAATCAATTAAGACCAAAGACTGAATTTAGTGTGTTTTACTCCAGCGGAATTCTCTCTTGGTCAGACCGTTAGACGGTGTAAGCCGGTTGCCGCGTTAAAACCTCTATACGGAAATCCCATTGGGACAAAACCGTATACAGGAAAGAGTACAACGCAACTTACACAAACGAACAAAACCTCAAGAAGAATTCGAAGTAATGAGGTGAGGATCGGGTGCGTGAGTTGTTCCTCCTTGATCCGAATGTCCGTAAGTATTTGTTGAACAGCTCCAGCTAGCTTCCTTGCCTTAGATCGGGTGATAGGTCCTTCCGGATGAGTAAGCATCTTCTTGAGCATCCACCAATGCCTTTGCGTCCATGATCATATCATTTTCTCTCTCTCTCTCTCTATAGAAACTACATCTGTTCGAAGGCTGGAGTCAAACCCTAAAGCAGGGGTATCTACCAGAATCAGGTTAAACTATTAGATAGCATAGCTTCCAAGTCAAGATTTTATACATTATTCAGTATAAAGTTTGGTAATTTGGAATCAACACAAGGCATACAAAAAGGAGAACAGTCTAAGATCTCATAGACAAAACAGTTTTGGCTACTGGGTAATATAATCACTTGCACCAAAACCAAATCAAACAGTCATCTCCTTTCACAAACCAACAATCAAAAAGGCACATATAAGCTAAGACTTCAGAACCCTATGATCAAAAGCTTAAAACCAGAAAAGAGTACAGCTTAATAAAAAAAACAAGAGAAGCTTAAAGAGTGTTGTAGATTGGTTGATTTTGTTTGGAAGGGGACAAAAACAAGAGAAGAAATTTTCATTGCTTACTCAAAGAATCAGCTAGCGGATGAAGAAGAGAGATATAAAAGTGCAAATTGTCATGACCCTCTTGGAGCTAAATTAAATGCCCCTGTTTATTCTGATTATTTACATAAAACAGAGACAAATCCATCGCTTTCATTGATGAGACAAATAGACAAAGACAAAGAGACCATAAATAAGTATCAAAACATAAATGCTTTTCATGATGAGACAAAGAGACCATAAATAGGACAAAGATGAATGAGACAAAGAGATAATGGACAGTAGTTAAACTAATATTTGTATCAAACCATAAAATAACAACAACGTCTAAGCTGGATAACAAAGTATCTTAAGTCTAATACTATAACATTATCTAACTACACTTAAACTAACCTTAAAAAAAGTTCTTAGTTTTAACAAATATATAGTCTCGTTTCTCACCATGTGGACTTGTGGAGGTTGGAGTGCTAAGAATCAAGAACTACGATACTAATATTTAACTAACAACACGTGACAAAGAAACAAAGAGACAAAGAGCTATAGTATCGTGACAAAGAAACACGATACTAATATTAAAAGAAGCTATAGTTTTTTAAGAATCAAGAACTACAATACTAATATCTAAATCAAACCATCTGTCATAAGCTACTAAAACAGACCTGAATACCATTGCAATGTATAAGATTATAAGTGTTATCCCAATAACATGAACAAACCCTAAGCAGCTAAGTTTAGATTTAAGCTTTAAAAAAAAAAAAAAAAAAATAAAAAAAAAAAAAAAAAAAAAAAAAAAAATGATAGAGAGTGGAGACTTACGATTGATTGCCTGAAACAGATGGAAATTGAAGATTAAGTTTTGTCTTCCTCGGATGAAAGTGAAAAACAGAGTTTCGTCTGAAAGTGAGATAACGAGACAATAAACCGATTTGTGTGTTGTATTAAATTAGGGTTTTGGTTTTATCTCAATAATCCGGTTAACCGTTTGGTTATCCGCTACCGAACCGAACCGAATGGTTAACCGGTGCTAATTAATATGTGTTCCGATTGGTTTATCTTCTATAACCGAACTTAAACCGATTTGCCCAAAACTCGGTTTGGTTCGGTTTGGCCGGTTCGGTTTGGCCGGTTCGGTTTGGGTCCAATTCCCAGGCCTACAATTAACGCTTATAGGGCACCTCACAAACTCTGAAGTCCAGAACATTAGAGGTCTTCTACCTTTTATGCCATCGATTTGGTCTCTCAAATCTGGAGTTATTGGGCGAGACCTCGGTCATAATAAATTCATATTGAAATTTAAATTAGAAGATGATCTTTAAGCCATACTAAAGAAAGCTCCTTTCCATTATAAATGATGGACGTTCGTTTTAGAACGTTGGAAACCAATTGTCTTGGAATCCTTCTCGTCAAGGATCTCGTTCTTGATAATGATTCTTGAAATCCCCCATCAATACTGGACTAATGCTTTGGACTCTATCAGGGAGAAACTTGGACGAGTCGTTGATCGAGATGCTTCTGAAGCATGCATTCAGGTGGAGGTGAATGCGTTTAAACCACTTATAACAAAGAAATATATTCTAACACCACGAGGAGAAGAAGTGTTTATTTCATTTAAATACGAAGGATTGGAAAAGCACTGTTTTAAATGCATGAGTTTACTCTATAAAGAGTCTTATTGTCTAACAAATTTTCTCTGGGAAGGCAAAACACCACACCCAAAGCCAGAAGATATTGACAAGGCTAACACTCGACTATGTGAAGAAGCCGATAAGCGAAGGAAAGATGAAAAAGGGTTCTTTGGAGCAGGACAAGAGGGTACACTACTGGTTCTATGCCTACTAATGGTGATTCATCGACTATATTGAGAGCTCCCTTATCACAAGAGGATCCTCTTCCTCTACCTCCGGTGACTATGCCCTCTACACCATTGAACACGAAAGAAGTTAGAGGCTATTGCAATGGACAAGAGGCGGGACATAGCTCTAGGGAAACACCCTGTTCTTGAATTGTTATATAACTCAATGGAAGATTCTTCACCACGCAAGACCAAAGAGTGTAGACCAGCCTTAGATAGAATTGAGCAGGCGATTGTACCTCTAAGTTCTGTTTTTGACAGGCTTAGATGTTCCAAAGGTTTCATGGATGTTACAATAACTTTGACAGAAACTCCTTCATTGACATTACAGGAAAATGCAATGCCTTAATCAAAGAAAAACATTGATGCAGACCTTGAGGCAACAGGTAAGGGCTCACCTCCTTTTGACATTGATGGGGACGATCTTCTACAAGAGCAGGAACATGAACTCACACCAAGGCTAAGAAAGACCTTCTCTATGGGAATAAGTGAGGAAAATAGTAAGTTGGGAGAAACAAGAAGGTGAAAGCCTAGACCTAAACCGAGATAAAAAAGGATGGTGAAGCCAACACTGGCGCCTAAGCCAATAAGAGGAGAAAAAAGCCCTATTTCGAGAACAACATCGAGAAACCGCTTGGTTGCTGTTCCTACAAGACGATTACCAAGGAAGAGACTTGCTTCAGAGAAGAATTCGACTAGCCAAAACATCCAAAACAAACAAGTCTCCAGTGTTCCTCATTATGAGGATTTTAATTCTTCTTTTGTTAACTCTATTCATAAGGCCATAGTGCCTCATATGTGTAAGGGTTTGGCAGGTTCCCTAACACCGCCAATGGAAAAATGATTACAGCCAGTTGGAATTGTCAAGGTTTTGAAAACTTCTTGACAGTTCGACATCTAAGAAAAATAAGCCTTAGTTTATTTCCAGACATAACGTTTCTCATGGAAACAAAAAATTCTGATGATGTTATTTCCGTGTTTTCCATTGGATGGGTTATGAGAACAAATTCACAGTTTCACCTGTAGGTTTAAGTGGTGGCCTAGCTTTATTTTGGAAATAAGATGTACAACTTGAGTTCTTTTCGTCTTGTGCCAATTACATTGACACACGAGTCCAATACAAGGCTATGGAGTTTTACTTAACTTTTGTCTATGGACACTCTGAGATGGCTAAAAGAAAAGAATTATGGGATAAGCTTTCCCTTCTAAACTCAAAGAGAAGTAGAGCTTGGCCACTCACTGGTGATGTTAACGACATTGTCGACCACAATAAAAAGGTAGGAGGAACAGCACGCTGAGAAAGATCTTTTATTAGTTTTAGATCATTTTGCTCTCAAAATTACCCTTCTAGTAGGGCTGAGTATTTGTGGTTTAAGGGATCTGATCATCGACCTCTAATCACCTTCATAGACGATTCAAGAGTTAAACGTAGATGGACCTTTATATTTGATAGGCGCCTATTGTTGAGTGTAAGTTTTAGCCCAAATAATATCGCAAGTGTACGATAACACCGCTATAGTATTTAAAGATCGAATCCACAAAACCAAACAAATATACTATAGATTATGATAACTAAAACATAGCTAGGGAAAATAATTAATGATTTTTATTTTATTTTCTAACAACCTAATAAAATAAATATGAAATAAAAAAATATATAGATAAATTGGGCAAAGAGAGTCCTCAAGGATTTCTAAAAAAATAGAATACATGCATATAAGAAAGCACTAAAAGCCATTCATAAACTCAATCATAAATATTAGCTACCCTAATTCTTAGTGATAACTACTAAGCTAACAACTCTAACAAAAACTTCGTTTCTTATTAAGATTAAAACAAGCATTAAGTATGGGATTAATATGTTCACAAAGCTCCCTAGTGATACAGGAACCAAGGGATGGATCCTAAAGTGTGGTGGATGATGGAGATTTGTTGATATGATCTCCCTAGGACTCGCTCAAAGAAGCTGGTGTGAGTGTTGGATAAAGACAGTAGTGTGCGAAATCCACTTCTGGTTTTGAGAGTGTAGAACGTAGAGAGTGGCTTGGAGAGACAAGCAACACGTTCACAAGAGAGATAGATGGAACAATAGAGATATTGTAGAAAAAACAATCGATCCTAAGACCATAAGAGATAATTTTGAGATTTTTTAAAGAAAAGAGTTTGATTGATTTTTGATGATCCAAATCCAGGATGAAGTTCAGAAAAGAGATACAAGAGTATAAATAGAAAACATAAACCCTAAGGGTCACACAAACACACAAAAACGTCTGATATGCTCAAAACTAATACCCTAAAAGTATCTAAGCAGTCGCTATAGTATTTTAGGGGTCGAACCACAAAGACTCAAGATGACACTCAATAGATTCAGAAATAAGAACTAAGCTAAGCAAAATAGATGAAATCAAAAATGACAAAAGCAAGTAAATCAAGGATATAAATCAATGGCGGAAAACGCTAGGTTTAGGGAAACTAGCAGGCAAATCAGAATTATCAAATCAAATCAATTGTCAGGAATGAATTAAGCTCCGCTTTCAAACTTGAAACACAGATGTAAAGTAAACCAACTGTCGTTGCGAAAACTATCTATGCCTAAACCTAGAATTCCAAATTCCTTTGCAAATTCTATGAATTTAAACAAGCATTAAAGTTCAAGTTCAATTGTTCACAAAATCCCTAAACCAAATTCCTTTGCGAATAGGGCTTTTGCTCACCAAACACTAGATCAGGCAGGACTCAATCACACTTTCCGTGCTAATCAAACAACCTAATATCAGATTTTAGTTCGCGAGGCTAAAATCAGCATTAATATCAAGTCTAGGTGAAAAGCTCTATAGATTATCCCTAACAATCAATTCAGATCTAACAATTCATCAAATACTCTTAAGCAACCCTAATCCTAACAGGAGATCTACTCAGACATGGTGAATGCGACAACACAATGAATAAAATAGATATCATAATATAAAATTGAAATAGAGTAAGAATACAAAGGTTCAAGAATTCTTCTCCAAAACTCAGTTGTAGAAAAACTCTTTCTCCAAAATCACAAGGTGTCCTCTAAGGAGGCTCTAAAACCTAATTATATAGTTCTAAAACGTTTTGGAATCTATCTCAAAAAATAAAGGAAAGCTTCTGATTAAATCTCGGATTTGTCACGCGTCTAGTCACGGGGCATCGACGATACTATAAGTGGTACGATCGATGCTTGGTCTTTTGGTCGTGGAACTCCCAAACGGAGGGGTGTCGATCGATGCTTCTCAGTGTCGATCGATGCTGAGCTTGTTCCCAACGGCTTCAACTCCAAATTGCTTCAAAAACTCCCCAAATTCTCCAATTAGCTCCTAGCGCCTATAACTTGAAAAGGACCTGAAAGACTCTAAAACTAGAGAAAAGACTTAACAAAAAGGACTTATATCATGGCTAAAACGGGTAAAAACCATGAATATATCAACTCCCCAGACTTAGTCTTTGCTTGCCCTCAAGCAAACAGAAAACCAAACAGAGAAAGAGGTTTTGAAAACATGGAGACTCACCTTTTTCTTGAGATATAGTAATGACCATTTTCCAAGCTCCCAGTGTCACCTAAACAGTTTCAGATCGGACCACTCCTTAGGCTGTTTGCAGTTTCCCATTATTCCACTCATTATCTCACAGCATCAATCACATTAAATCCTTCATTGCTGTTCATCCTGATGTTGAATCAAAGAACCTTCTAGATTCTTCCTCATGCGATATCATGACTAAGGAACCACTCAGATTTAACACTTTGATATTGATTTCCTCTCCCCAGACTTATCTCTTTTTAATGTTTCTGATTTCAAATTAAGCCTTGCATACACAAATCAAGGTTCGAGACGCGAGTAATTGATGTGATGGCCACCTAATCCCGGTTCTCCCCTCTCAAAAGTGTCAAAAGTCTAGCGAATAATGAGGTCTCAAGAAATAGTTCCTACCCTCGCTTCAGACTTTTGTGTGATCAATCCTTATCCAAGTAGAATAATGGATCACGGGGAATGTCCCTAGCCCTCTACTCGCGGAAATCATCTCATCTTTTATGCACCATTATGTGTCAGGGGAGTCTACCGTTTTTATTAAACGCATGAGTTCCTTGCCAGATATGCATGATGAATCAAGCTCAATGAAATACCAACTTCAGAGTGAAGTGCAAAATTTGGCTCATGATTCAGAAGAAAATTTGCTGGAGACATGGGTGTTTCCTGGTTAAACTGGTTAGCCTTTGGATTTTCATTAGTCGATCTTAGGGCTGGATCTGTGACAATGGTTACTCAAAAACAAAGTCAGGACACTGTCATCAAGCAAAGGTTCATAATGTCCAACAAGTTTGACTCAATAAAACAAAAATTTGACTCAAAAAGACTCAAAACTGGACTGATCTTACGAAAAACAAAACACAATGTCAGTAATTACCTCCCCCAGACTTAAACAAACACTGTCCTCAGTGTTATCTAGCCTAGAGAAGTAAAATAAAGCACAAGAACAATGGTGTGGGTAAGTCGACAATACTGTGGAAAAGTGATGGCATCGATCGATGCTTAGGAGTATCGAATCGGCATGCCAGGTCTGTGTCGAATTCTGAAACTCGAGATAGTGTCTACTGAAGCCAAAAGTTAGCTGAAAGTAACTGTTCAGATCATGAGAACACAGTATAAAGCAACAGAATGAAGTATAGCCATAAGTTCCAACAAGTTCGACAATAGTTAGATTAAGTCTTAGAAATGAAAGCCAAAACAAACGGAAAAGAACACCACAAGAAAGGGAAATGTCAAACCAAGGAACAGTAAGCTAGGCTTGAATCTCTCATCAGAATCTGAATCGGGAGACGGGCTCTAACATCAGCCCAATATCTAGCCCCAGTCTTGCGCTAGGTGAAAAAGAAAGGATTGGAGGCTGAAGGTTTTGTAGTGGATTTACCAGGGCCTTGATAGGCAAACGATATCCGGACCGATGACCCAATACCAATCAATTGAAGGAGCTTGATG
>SMJT01000023.1:437023-449691 GCA_004349715.1 Crucihimalaya himalaica | reverse complement strand
CTTGCTCAGCAGTAAGCGACCTCTGCGTTGTTCAAAGAAGAATTGACAATCACAGGATAAGTAGAGTTAGGGCCAAGGAATACATACCTTAGGCTAGCTGGGAGTGGCTTAAGGTCAAGCTTAGGAGCTTTCGCTTCACTCCAATCAGGCGGAGAATTGGAATCTAGTGTGAGAGACTAGCAGCTCTTTCTGGTCGGAGGGGTAAGCATCGATCGTATACCTCTCTGTGGTATCGCATCGATGCTTCAGCTTGGCTATCAAGGATCGTCGCATAGGCAGCAAATACCTGCAGTGGAACTGTCTCTGTCTCAAACTGATCAAACCAAAAGCTCTCTCCAAGGGTCTCAGGATGCAATCTCTGGAAGTATTCATCTGACAGGTCACTGAATGTCGGTCAACGAAGAAAGTCTGACCATCGATGGTTGTGGTTTCTTCATCATCTTCTCCATGTTAAATGTCATGACCAAATCACCTATGTTGAGAGATATCCGCACATTCTTTGCAATCGATTAGGGCTCCAGCTGTAGCTAAGAATGTCTGCCCAATATCAAAGGATTCCCGCGGGTTCAGCATTCATACTCAAGAACTAAACAGCTCCCAATGTGTATCGGGACATCCTCAAGTAAACCTTCAGGAACCGGATGATCGATCAGCGAGGATCAAATAGATCCTTGTCAGTGTGAAGTCTGTCAATCCCCATTCTCTTAGCTACAGAATATATGGCATAAGGTTTCACGCTTGAACCAAGATCGCAAAGAGAACAGTTCAAACCTTTCTTGTGAAGATTGTGCAGTCTAGGACGAAACTAGCAGGGTCTGGCAATTTCTCTGTGGATCTTGTTGAGAAGAATCGCACTGCACTCATGGGTGACTCTCAACACTCCTTCCTCAAGGTTCACATTACTCGAAACCATCCTCTTGATATACCGTCTGAAGCTGGTGTGTAGTCTTTCAGAGCATCACGAAAACAGGAGCTTGACCACTATCTTCTCTAGCATCGCTCTGATCTAGCATCTTCTGTTTCTTTCTTTGACTTAGCAGGGAGGTCGAGGGAAAGAAACCTTCGGTACATACACTCTGCCGACATGACCTGTTGTCTGCTTCTGGTTCTGGTCGACTTTGGGGGAGTATCGATCGATACAGGGGTAGTATCGGATCGATGCTCGCGGTTTTTCAACCGTCTCTGTGGAATTCTGAACAGGTGGTTGTTGGTCGAGCGAAGAGCATTGATCGATACAGGGGTGGTATCGATCGTACTTGGCGGAATTTCCAGCAAACTGATCATCTTCATGCTCGTCTCCAGCAAGATCGACGAGTTGCTAAGGGCGAATAGGATGTCTTCTTCCCTTGGAGCAACCTCCTCTACCACTTCTCAATGTGATAGCCATGAACATGTTCCCTTGGATTCACTGGTCTTACAGGTAAGAAACCATCCTGTCTCTTCACAGCCTCTGCCGTCTGAGCAATCTGGGTGTCCAGCTTCTTGTGATGGATGTTCAGAGCCTCAATCTTCCCATTCAGATCAGTGTTATAACGCGTCCATTCTTCCCATTGAAGTCAACGGTCATCTTCTGCTGCCCCTCAAGAATCTGTTCAAGCATAGTCTCGACTTTGCTTTCTGGAGTCTTGGGAGGTGGCGTCTGATAGGACGAATTCCCATAAGTCCGAGTGTACCCACTGTTCTGAAACGGCTTCTGAGATCCGAAATTCGCAGGCTTGAAGTCAGATTTGAATATACCTCTCTGAGCATTGTTAGTGAAGCCGCGGTTTGTAAGTATTCTGATACCCACTACCACCTATTGTAGTTGACATCCTCAGCTTCACCTTCTTCTATGTTCTCAACTTCCTCAGCAAAGTGCACTGCCTTCTGCTGCTTACCCAATAGCAAAACTATGGACTGAATCTAACTTTGCATGTACCTCAGCTATCTGTGAACCATCACCAACCATTCTGCTTCTTCCTCTCAAAATCAGCATTCTTAGTGCTGTTTCTAGAAGCCAGATTCTCAATCACAACATAAGCGTTCCTCGGGATACCTGGTGTTGAAGTTACCATTGCTTGCAGCTCCAAAGCCATCTGATAACCTCCAATCAATCCCTCTGAAGAAGATACCCAACAACTGAGCCTGCGAGAACCCATGGTGAGGGCAATCCTCTGATAAGAGCGAAATCGAACCCAGGCGGCCTTAAATGCCTCAGTCGCTCCCTGAGAAAACTGGGAAGATTTTGTTCCTGAGTTCCTCTGATCTCGCATCATCATAGAAGTTATTTCAGGAAAGCAGTCTTGGTTTCCTCCCAAGTAGTCAGAGAACCTGGAGGTAACTGCTTCAGCCAGTAAGCTGCAATCTCCACTAAGAGAGTAGGGGAAGAGCTTACAGAAAGAGAAGTCATTGGACACTCCATTGTATTTGATACTGGTGACCAAGTCCTCGAACCTCTTCAATGTGATCCATGGGATGCTCATGAGAAAGACCATGAAACGGATGCTGACCTACAAGTGTGTAGTAGGCAGGCTTCAGCTCGAAGTCATTCCTCTGGAAAGTAGGGATACGAATAGAGCAGATCGGTTGGCATAGAACTGATCCGGTCTTGTGTACTCCCCAAGCATTCTGGCGCGATTACCCTGAGCATTCTTAAACTTCCCAGGCCACAGCTGGTGTATAACCATATTAGCAACCGGTGCAGGGGCATAACATTACCTTCTGCATCAATTCTCTATCCCTGCGCGTCACACAGGTGACCCTCCTGATCCTCAAAACCCCAGCTTCATCACGAGCAAGCACAATTGGATGATTCATCTCAGCTTGTTTCTTTGCTTTCTGATTGTACGCTCTAATTACAGCTAGTTCTTCGTTAGACAGGTTGATCAACTGCTTGTTCTTGCTTCCTCTGGTCTCTCGATGCCTGCATACACATGAAAGACAAAGGAAAGACGCGTAAGTAACGAAAATAACCAACGAGTATCGATCGATACTGAGGGGTATCGAATCGATGCTCAACACCTTAGTCGAAATTCTAAATCGTAATCTAATGGTGAAATTAGAGTCCCCGGCAACGGCGCCAAATTTTGATATGCTCAAAACTAATACCCTAAAAGTATTAAGCAGTCGCTATAGTATATTAGGGGTCGAACCACAAAGACTCAAGATGACACTCAATAGATTCAGAAATAAGAACTAAGCTAAGCAAAATAGATGAAATCAAAAATGACAAAAGCAAGTAAATCAAGGATATAAATCAATGGCGGAAAACGCTAGGTTTAGGGAAACTAGCAGGCAAATCATAATTATCAAATCAAATCAATTGTCAGGAATGAATTAAGCTCCGTTTTCAAACTTGAAACACAGATGTAAAGTAAACCAACTGTCGTTGCGAAAACTATCTATGCCTAAACCTAGAATTCAAATTCCTTTGCAAATTCTATGAATTTAAACAAGCATTAAAGTTCAAGTTCAATTGTTCACAAAATCCCTAAACCAAATTCCTTTCGAATAGGGCTTTTGCTCACCAAACACTAGATCAGGCACTCAATCACACTTTCGTGCTAATCAAACAACCTAATATCAGATTTTAGTCTGCGAGGCTAAAATCAGCATTAATATCAAGTCTAGGTGAAAAGGTCTATAGATTATTCCCTAACAATCAATTCAGATCTAACAATTCATCAAATACTCTTAAGCAACCCTAATCCTAACAGGAGATCTACTCAGACATGGTGAATGCGACAAACACAATGAATAAAATAGATATCATAATATAAAATGAAATAGAGTAAGAATACAAAGGTTCAAGAATTCTTCTCCAAAACTCAGTTGTAGAAAACTCTTTCTCCATAAATCACAAGGTGTCCTCTAAGGAGGCTCTAAAACCTAATTATATAGTTCTAAAACGTTTTGGAATCTATCTCAAAAAATAAGAAAGCTTCTGATTAAATCTCGGATTTGTCACAGCCGGTCTGCATCTGGTCACGGGCATCGACCGATACTATAAGTGGTATCGATCGATGCTTGGTCTTTTGGTCGTGGAACTCCCAAACGGAGGGTGTCGATCGATGCTTCTCAGTGTCGATCGATGCTGAGCTTGTTCCCGAACGGCTTCAACTCCAAATTGCTTCAAAAACTCCCCAAATTCTCCAATTAGCTCCGTAGCGCCTATAACTTGAAAAGGACCTGAAAGACTCTAAAACTAGAGAAAAGACTTAACAAAAAGGACTTATATCATGGCTAAAAACGGGTAAAAACCATGATATATCAACGTCCATTAAAGAGAAGAGAGAGAGAGAGAAGTGCTTTAGTAATGTAGAACTTGGTGGCAACATTTAATCTGAAGTTTGAATTCAGAAAGTTAGCCCCTTAGTCTCCTTCTTCTTGAAAATCATGTTGTTGTTGGGCCTAGGATCATGATTGGATTTGTTGTTGGGCAAATGCATGATTACAACAAGATGGGATTGAGGAAATGTGAGCCCACTTGCCTCATTAAAAACCTTCGTTGGAAAACCCATTGGGACAAAACCAAAGGTAAGGGAAAAAGAGTACAAATGGGTCACATACCCACTTGAGTAATCATCCTTGATGAACTTTGTACCAAACAGATTGTGCATTTCCTCAGCTACAAGCTTTCCTTCACGTTCATTCTTAGCAATATGTTCAGGTTCAAGCTGCTCCTCCATGATGCTACTCAGGATCATATCATTTGTAGCTGGCCGAAGGGCACTCTCTACAGATCTAAGTGGGTGAATTGATGGAGTGAAGTGGTAAACAAGATGGAGACTCTTCAACTAGCCGACGGGCACTCTTTGAAGAATCCAGAGAATGAGATGGATAGATGGTGGATCGTGGGACGCCACACAGATGATGGAAGATCGGTGATAAGTCTGATAACGCTCAATCTTCAAGGAATCACACACAAGAAGAAGGAGAGGGTGGCTGCTTTTTTCTCGAAAGTAAACTTAAGAAATTTCTCGTTTTATTTCATTCAACGTTAAAAGATACAAAGTTGAGGAGGGACTTTTATATACTAGTCCGTCAGCTGGGGACCATCTAAGGTCATAATTATTACATAGTAAAAGGACTAAACTTGCAAAAAAAAAAAACAGACTCGAAATTAAAAGGCATAAATAAAAGACACTTAAAACCTAACGGTCATATTCATGCAAAACAAGAAAATAAACTCGTTAATTATTTAAAATATTCAAATTCATACTTTGAGAGTTTAGTTGGTCGAGTCTTCTCGTGAAATGGTGAATCAAGTAGTTCCCTGAAAAATGTTCCTAGAAGACTGAATTGACAGATTCGCAAAACTGGCATTGATCAAGTTGATGTTGTAGGAAGTTTCTGAAATGTTCCTAGAGGGTTGAATTGACAGATTCACAAAACTGGCATTGATCAAGTTGGTGCTACAGACAACTATTTCTGGACAGATTTGCTCTTGAGCCTCTTCTTGCATTTCTTTGGTAATCTTAGCTTCTTGGTGATCTTCAAACGTTATGATGGAGATGAGATTCTCTACAGACTTGTTAAACTCTTCCCTTAGTTTCCTTGTGCCTGATCTAATCCTTGGCGTTTGACTCAAAGTGGGAATATTGATGATCTCTTCTTCAGATTCGATTGAGCTAATTTCGATGTCCTCATCACCTAGCGACTTCCGTTGTCTAGGAATACTTGTCTAACATAGGTTATAATCCAACGTTTCATTGCAACTCCCCTTGTCGAGACACATCTAAAGGCATATCTACACTTCCGCTTAAGATAAGCATTAAAAACATCCTAGGTGAATGATCATATCAATATTCTCAATATAACATGCATAAACACCCATCTAAAACATCATATCAGAAATCCTAAAACCCAATAGAGAATTACTCAAGCATGGTAGAGATAGAACAACACAAAGATGAAGAACTCATAATTGAATGGCTAAATCTACTACGAAAGCATAAATAAAACTCTAAAAGAACATTAAATTAAAACTCTAAGAAAATATATTTATAAGATGTTTTTCGCTCTCAGAATTAATAATTAACAATTAGGGGTCGAGCTCTCCTTTTATAGTACAAGGGTAGAAAAGAAAAATGGAAGAAAAAAGAAATGGAAATCTTACGAAATCGCCAAAATGGAAGTTTTTCAAAATGCTCAACCGATCAGTGCAAGGATGCAACCGATCTCCTGGTCTTCACAACCAATCGGTGCTAACTGCAACCCATCGGTTTGCGCCTCCGAATTTTCCTTCTTCCGGGTCCACTTGAAGCCCATCAGACCCCCTTGAGTCCATTTTAGCTCTAAGTTTCTCTTTTCGTCTTTAGGCCCATTTTAACGTGGAAACACAAAAAGAATCAAAACTAACTTGTTCTCAACATAAAATATACACGATTAGTTGTAAAAAAGACTCTAAAAATCAGTAAAATAGGGGTTAATACCTATGTGAAAAAGAAGAAATACACTAGCTGATTGACCAGACTTGAAAGAAATGTGGGGGTCAATCTATTGAGAAGAAAACATTTGCTTGTCAGAAAAGCATTATTGAGTGGTCTAAGGCGCAAAATGGGAATAGGAAAATAAAGATGGAAGCTACACAAAAAGTGCTAGAAGGAGCTCTTTCAGCTGAGATTCCTTACCAAGTACTCATTTCAGCCTTCACTACTGAATTAGAAGAGACCTACAAGGAAGAAGAATTGCTTTAAAGTTTAATAAGACAAAAGTCTTTTATTGATAGACTAGAATTTGATGGAAATAATCATAGTGTTATTCAATTTTGAGTTAGTAGATGATGAAAAATGTATAGTACAATCAATTTACATTTATTCATTGTATTATTATTATTTTATACCCTAACCTGTCAGGAAACTGTTGGAAATTGGTCGGAAATTTCTGACGGATTTCCCACAGTATACCAAAACTGTTGGAAATCCGTCACAATCTGGAGTCGTTGGAAAACCGTCAGAAAACGTAATTTTCTTTCGGAATTCCGACGGTTTTTTGGTTGTTGGAAATCCATCGGAAATTTCTGACGGGTTTGCCAAATTCTCTTTTAATATTTATATTTGATTCAAAAATAATATTTTTTCTCTAAAAAAATATATGCTTAGAACATGTAATTATTCATTAAAAACAAAAAATAATAACGAATATATATATGTTTAATATAATTAATTAATTTGACGGTTAAATAATCAAATCAAAAATAATATTGTTTCCAACTAAATTATCTTGTTACAATACAAAAATAACAAACAAAAAAACACAAAATAAAAACATACAAACATACAAACTTACTATAACTTTTTTTTTTTACTCCGAGTCGGAACCTGATGAATAATCCGAAGGAATTGCATCAGAATCGTCGTCAAATTCTCCAACTTCGTCTTCAGAATCATCATGAACCTCATCATCTCCATAAATTGTGAACTGAACCACAAGATCGGCTTCAAGTGATTGCTCAATCGGAGCTAAGTAACCAACGTTGGTTTGTTGCAAAGGATCATGATTAGAAACTCCATCAACCCTTCCTCTAGGATTAATCAACGTCACCATGATCCAAGGGTCGTGCTTGTTCCTAACTCGGGGTATCGAATGTAGCAAACTTGATCGGCTTGTGACGCAAGTATGAAAGGATCATACTCTTGGAGTTTCTTACCCGAATGCACTGATATATCACCAAATTCGTTTTGTCGTACGCCTTGAATGGGATCATACTAACCGCAGTTAAACGCAATGAACCTCAAATCAATCATCCCTGGATAATGAACTTCCAATATTTCGCGCAATACACCGTAGTACACATGATCACCAGATTAGGTAGATATACCATAGTTAGAAGTTGGCCTTCTACTTCCTTCCCGATGAACCTTAAAGGCATATCTAATGTGATCCTAGATAGTATCAAGTCCCTGAACGTCTCCAAGAGGCTGTGGCAACATCAGCAAATCGAAAGTGGATGCGGAAGTGAAGAAATATTGATTTGTGAACTTGAAATGGATGATCTCGAGAACTTGTGTGGAATGAGGGATACTTCTCAAGGATGGTGGAAGATCCTTGGACTATCAACTTGCTCGGTATGAATGATGAAGACCAGACATGTTGAGCAAGAGGTGGAACGAAGTGAAACTTCTTAAGGGGTGTGAAGAAACCCTTAGACTTTTGGCTCTTGAAGGAAATGGGAATCGATCTAGATTTCGGATTCAAGAGATGATCAAACGAGATTAAGAAGAGATGCTTGATATTAAAATATTTGATAAAACTAGAAAAGAGATACAAGAGAGTACATATAGAATCCAGGAGGTGCATAGGAGTAGACAAATACTCCTAGGGAACCTCCAAGACATTTTACGAGAAAACTAGGAAATTACAAAACATTAAGAAAGAAGACTAAACTTTAAAACTTAAACTTAAATGTTTGAATGTTGTGATTAGATAGGATGGAATAGGGCTTGGTTCATCAAGAGGCTTTGGTAAAGTACCTTGGGCTTGCCTCATTAAAAACCTCTCTTAGAAAACCCATTGGGACAAAACTAAGAGGAGGGAAAAAGAGTGCAATCCAAGGCACCTCTCTTGATGAGGTTTAGGTGGCTTGAATCACAACCAAGGTGGATGGATTAGCACACACTAAACTGGCCTGGATGGTGTTGAGAAGGTGTTGTAGTGTTGTCTTAAGTTTGGCTTGCTTGGACCGAGTAATGGATGTCTGAAAATAATGGTATAAACCTCTCCTTGATCACGTATGGTACACGAATGCCAATCAAAGATAGAAAATTCCGTCAGTAGTAGGCTAGAACCTTCTTGTGACCCATGTATTTTATTGGATTAAGAAATTGATCACACATAGTCTTATAACGAGGTAGAAACCATATTCCTAAGACCCTATATCGTCTAAAGCCTTGAACGTTGAGAGGGAAACCGGGGATTCGGTGGAAACACCATCAATACTCGCGTCTAAATCCTTGATTTGTATATGCGAGCTAAAAAATACAAAAATATAAAGAACATAAAAAGTGATAAGTCGGGGGAGAGGAAAACAATACCAAAGTTTGTAGTTTGGGTGATTCTTTGGTCATGATATTGTATAAGTAAGAGTCTAGAAGGCTCTTGAACATTAGCTGCAGTGTTGAAACTGGCAATGAAGGGTTCAGTATGTTGATGCTGTGAGGTAATGTGTGGAATCTGGAAGTTGCGAATGCCTACGGAAAAGTACATGGTGGTTAAGATTTGAAACTGATTAAGTGATATCTGGAAAGCTTAGGAAAAGGGTTATTGTGAATGCTTCAAGAACAGGTGAGTCTCCGTGTTTTCAAACCTCTTTCCTCTGGTGGTTTTCTGTTTGCTTGAGGGCAAGCAAAGACTAAGTCTGGGGGAGTTGATAATCTGTTTTACCCGTTTTTAACCATGAATATGTCCTTGTCATTTAGTCTTTTGAGTATTTTTAGAGTCTTTCAGAGTCTTTTCAAGAATTAGGACACAATTGGAGCTAAATTGGATTTATCGAAGTTTCTGAAGCAATCTCGGAGCTGAAGCAGTTCGGGAAACTAAAGCTCAATATCGATCGACACTCATCCATGTCGATCGACACCGACATTTGGAGGAAACCTATCTCAGCATTTCTTTATCAATCGATAATATTTATATCGGTCATATACCGATAGCCAAACAGAGAGAACGCGCGATCCTGCAGCAAGTTCAAGAACCAAGAAGATTCCCTTATTTGCAATTTAGCCCTAGACGTGTTTTTAGATATAACTAGGTTTTTTCAGCTTCTTGGAGCAGAGAATTGATCTTGGAGATAGAGATTTTGCAATAAGGTTTTGGGAGAAAACCTTGAACTCTCTTTGTATTCTTACTCTAATTTACTTTTTGATATCTAATTTATTCATGATGTTTGTTTCATTCACAATGTCTGAAGTAGATTCCTTGTTAGGTTTTAGGGTTATTCAAAGATATTGTGGATTGTTAAATTGGATTAATTGTTAGGAAAATCTAAAAGAGTTCTTCACCTAGACTTGAAATTACTATGCTTATTCTAGCTTCGCGACTAGAATCTAATATTAGGTTGATTAACTGGCACGAAAGTGTAGTTAATTTCCTGAATTAGGTTTGGTGAGCAAAAGACCTATTCGCAAAAGAATATTGGTTTAGGATTTTGTGAACATTGAATCTGATCATTAATGTTGTTTGAATTCATAGGATTTGCAAAGAAATTTTGAAATCTAGGTTTAGACATAATATCAAATCATCTCTTCTAATCTCGTTGATCAACTCTTGAATCCAAAATCTGGATCGATTCCCATTCCTTCAAGAGCCGAAAGTCTAAGGTTCTTCACACCCTTAAGAAGTTTCACTTCGTTCCACCTCTTGCTCAACATGTCTGGTCTTCATCATCATAACGAGCAGATGGATAGTCCAAGATCTTCACCATCCTGAGAATTATCCCTCATTCCACACAAGTTCTCTGAGATCATCCATTTCAAGTTCACAAATCAATATTCTTCACTTCCGCATCCACTTTCGATTTGCTGATGTTGCCAACAAGCCTCTTGGATACGTTCAGGGACTTGATCTATCTAGGATCACATCAACTGGTATCAGAGCCCACTCCAAACCAGGTTTGTTTTTCTAATTCTTTCATTTGTCTTTTGAAATTCTACACAATTGGTGTCTTTCGTCTGTCATCTTGTTCGAATCTTAATTATTTGGTAATAATAAATTGCGAACCCAACTGTGTGAATCGAATTGAGTCTAGTATTTTACAAATTGTTTTCAGAATTTTACGTTGTGATTTGATAATATATTTGTCAATCTACTCGAATAGTCATTCTCGGTTAAGAGAGTGTTGTCATTTGAAGACTCCATTTGTGTTTTGACTTGTTCTATCAATCTATGAACAAGGACTTGTTATTGAACGAATTTGTCAGTACCATGAGGGGAACCGACGATGGAGAGGAATCCTCAAACTCAGACAAACAACTTCTCGATCCTTTAAAGCCATGAAGAATGAGAGTATGGCAACCATGAGGCTGAGATAGAAAGATCATCAATGACCGACTACGGGAAAACCAGCCACCTATCTGATTGCTGAGCAGTACTATAGTCACTCTTCTATCACACCAATCTAGGAAAAGAAGACCACAAAATGATCGGATGTCTAGGAACGTCCAGCTTAACTCTCGATCCTTTTCCGGCCTAAGATCAAAAGTTACCGTCCTTCCATGGCACCAATACCCCTGAAAATACTTAAGATGGAGAAAAAAATAGAGATAGTCTTGATTATGGGAGTACAAACCCCAGAAAACAAGGTTAGAATAGCCCAACCGATTTAAAGACTATCTTAATGTTGGTGGATCAATTGGTTACTTCTAGCGAAGGCTGGGGATTTACCTAATAGAGTACGTTTGGCACCCAATGAAAATCATCATGAGGAGAAGGTTTAAACCTAGTTCATTACATAGGGACTTCACTGCTTAAGCTTAGGAAACCTATCTCAGGAACTAGATCGGTAGAAGAGGTATCTGAATATCGAGGAGATGGAAACACTTGTATGCTTAGAGCTATAATCAGGAGGATATATGAACCACTATGGCTAGGTTATCATGGGCGGCCTTAAAGGGATTATCAATAGACGCGACTAGAGGTCTCATACACTATGTCCAGAAATAGGAACTCTCGCATTAAGGCTAATTATGTTCGAGAAAACAACTAAGGAAAGAACCTAAAACCGGATTAATTCTACAGGTTGCTCTTCCTAGAGAAGAATAGTCTTTTTTTGCCTAAGGACTATTAAGTCAGCCCTAAACCTAAGGAAGATGATTTGAAACTTAGGCAATAGATAAGGGTTATCAGCAACCAAGAGCTATGGGAGTTCAATGTTTTAATGTAAAGGATTTGGTCACACTACCAGAGAGTGTATCAATAAGAGGGATCCATAGTTATAAGGGTAATGGGTGAAATAGGGGAGACCAATCGGATTGAATCTTTAGAGAGAATGAAAGTTCCCTGCACAGCACGAGTCACTCTTAGTCACTAATGAGTAACTATAAACGTGCAAGCTAGCCTGAGAACGAAATGAGCAAAGAGAAAACCTATTTCACACTCGCGCCTTAATTAAGGAAAGGTTTTGTACCTAGGATTGAATGGGGGTAGTTTGTACCAATGTTGCGAGTCAACTATGGTATAGAAAGCTAGGGTTAAGGTTACTAAGATCTACACGCTATAAGTTGCAAGTTAATGATGAGGGAGAATTAGAGAGTAGAAACCAGGTCTTTAGTCCCTTGTCCGTAGGAAAGTACCGAAGATGGGTTTTGTGTGATGTCTTACCGCATGGATGCTAGTCATATTTTACCTTGGTATCCTTGCAACGGATAGGAGGGTAATGCATGATGGGTTTACAATAAGTAATTCGTTGAGTTTAGGGAAGAAGAACATCTAGTACCCTATCCACAGGAGGTCAATTAGATCAAAAGCTTGAAACAAACAAGCAAACAACCGAACCGCCAAAAAACAACCAAACAACCGCTAATCTTCAAATCTCACTCACCACAGGGAGTCACTACCACATCATGCTTAAAAATCTTAAACTAACAAGCATTCAGGATCCTAGCAACAACAACTCTTACAAGGTTGAGATTTACCCAGGACAGCCAAAAAGGCTTCACCATCTGGAATGAGAGCAACAAATCGACTCTACC
>SMJT01000023.1:270833-433472 GCA_004349715.1 Crucihimalaya himalaica | reverse complement strand
ACATATGGGTTCCTTTGTCAGATATGAATGATGAATCAAGCTCTATAAACACTAACCACAGAGATGAAGTGCAAATGATTTGGCTCAAGGTGTAGAAGAAATCTGCTGGAGACATGGGAGGCTTCTAGTTGATTGGTCAGTCTTTGGATTTTTCATTAGTCGATCTAGAACTGATTCTGTAACACTGGTCACTCAAAAGCAAAGTCAAAACAATGGATTCAAGCAAAAGTTCATAATCTCCAACATGTTTTGACTTAAGAACACAAATTTTTGACTCAAAGATGACTGACTCTAAGAAAAACAAACACCATGTCAGTAACTACCTCTCCCAGACTTAAACAACACTGTCCCCAGTGTTATCTAGCCTAGAGAAGGCAAAAGAAAGCAAAAGAACAGAGTGGCTGAAGGAGTACACAAAGGTTACCCGTGTGTGATACTGGGTATCGATCAATGTTCTAAACGATATCGACCGATGCTTGTCGAGTATCGACCGATACCAGTAATATGTCGATTAATACAGAGACATTTTGTCGTGAAACTGATGCCCAAAATCGTGTCCAGAGAACCAAATGTTAGATCGAAGCACTGTTAGATCATTGGAACACAAGTTAGAAGCAACAAAATCATAATGGAGCCACAAGTTCAACACAAATAGAGTACTGACAATGAGACCTAAGAGTTCATACTGAAAGACAAAGAAAAGAAAAAGGACAGGGAAAGAAATAACGTGAATCCGAGGAAACAGAGAGTCTAGTCATCTGAATCATCATCGTTGGAGACGGCGTATCAGGAGGAAGGGCCGAGAGTCAATGAACGGGCGTCTGTAAGGACTTTCAACTACAACAAGAGACATCGGCCCAAATGCTCTGTAAGCTCTCCACTACGTACCTCTGAAAGGTAGCAGTCTCCATCGGCAGATCCGGTTGTAGAGGAAATGAGGGTGCAGGAGCAGGTGTCAGTCGGCGCTGTGAACAGCAGGGCTGACTTCCAACAAAGTCAGCAGCGGGTGTGGCATCAGCATCTTCCGGAGTCGAGGGGATGTGTGGCGGAGCGCGTACACGTGTAGCTGGAGCAACCGAGAGTAAGCTGGGATCAAGATCGAAATGCAGCTTGGAGGGGTCACCGCTAATAGTGGTCAGAGCTCGGTTGGGGAGCGGCACAAAGAGCTTGTCGTCCGTCGTGGGTAGACACCAACGCCGAGTTGGCTTCAGCCAACGCATGTGCTATAGATGCTGCTCGTCCATGAGAGAGCGAGCTGTGACAATCGAGCACTCTAAAGTGGAGATGCCGAAATGCTCGAAGATGGGAGTGAGGAGGCGACCGACTAACTCGGCCTTCCGTGCAGTGGCGTAGTTGCGTCCGGAGAAAGGCTTGGTCTTCAGAGAGACCTAGTGGTGCGAGAAGATGGTGCCCATGTTGACCGCGAGGTTCAACTTGGGCCACTCATATCGATCCTCAGGAATGAGGTCGCCGACAGTCTTGTAGAGGAGAATCAGCTCAAAAATCCGCATCTTTTTTGGCTCTATCTTGTAGAGGAGAGTGTTGTTCAGAATGCGGACAATGCAGCGGAGAGTGGGGTGGTGAACGACCATCTGTGTGTTAGTCATGGAGTAGTAGGCTCCAAGACCTATGTGTCCCCAGAAGACCTGGACATCATGAAACTGAGTAGGCAGAGATACCTGCCTGAGGTCGCGGTCAAAGTCGTAGATGTCGCAGAGGTCAGGGATCGCCAGTCTGTAGCGGACGCCCCGAATCAGGATGGTCAGGGTACCCTCCAATGCGTCATCGTGGACCTTGTCTCTGTAGTAGACGCGTGCTATCGCGAGGAACTGGCGGACAAGTTCAGGGTAGAGGTCATACTGCTTAGTGTGCAACGTCCCCAAGCCGATCTTGTCGAGCATGGCTGAGAGCTCCACGTCGATGCCTAGACGGCGCATGGTGTGAGGGTCAATGAAGCGCGTAGGAACCACAGTAACGCGCAGCCACTCGTTGTAGAACAACGTATCGTAGTCGTCCAACTCCTCGGCGATAGGCCTATAGATGGAGGCCTCACTTTTGATCTCCTGCTTAGGAAAATCTGCCCAAGCTCGCCTCGAAATGATCCTCTGCCCTTCTACCTTAGGCTAGGGAGGCCTAGCTCGCAGCTCGCAGGTCGCTGATGTGGACCACAAGAAAGCTCTGAGGTCCCGTGTCATTGGTGAAGCCACCTTCCAGAACCTTGTAACGATCGTTGGTGAGGCAAGCTGTCACAACGCCTGTGTGCCAGAACGATCCATCGAAAGCCTCCACGGAGTCCTGCAGACTATACTCGTGGTGTGGTGGGTTGGAGCCAGAGGCTTCCGAGTGTCGTGGCTTCTTTCGTGGTGCCATCTGCGAACAAAACAAGACAACAACAAATCACCACATCATCTCAAAGTTATATTATAATAGCAGGGAGCAACTCAGCAACAATCGACACATTCAGCAATCCAGCAACTCCGCAACGTCACACTCGGTTCATTTCAAGTCATTCTCACAATTGTTTTCATACATTGTCAGGAAACAAAATTCTCAGAAAAATCAACATGCAAATCAAGCCAATTCAATCCCATCGAGGGTGTCATAATGCCCTCTAGAACTATCTAGGAAGTGAAACGATGCAGGAAAGTAAAACAGAGGAGGCAGAATCGAGTTTTTCTTCAAACCTGGCAACAAATCCATAAGTTGAGATTTCGAGTTTCATACCTTACAGATCGAGAAAATGAATGCTAGAATGACAATGGGGATGAAATTCTGATCGGAATAGGCTTTGAAATCGATCAAATCAGTAAAGAAATGAAGAACATGTGAGAGAAAATCGGGAGGGAGCGGCGACGTCGAGCGATGTGAAATGAGGAGGAAGAAGAAAAACCTGAGGGTTTTATAGAGAAACTTACCTGGGTGATGGGTATCAACCGATATCGTAAGTGGTGTCGATCGATGCACATGATATGATAGCACAGTCCTTCCCTGGTCGTAGTATCGATCGATACTGATGGGTGTCGATCGATACTGCTCATCTGAACCTGGTTCACGTGAAGACACAAGACACAAAAAATGAAAATGAAAACGAAAGAAAAGACTTATGTACTGACTCACCAGTGGGTTACCTCCTACCAAGCGCTTGTTTAATGTCGTAGCTTGACATTGGGATCTTTTAGGTAGCTGGCCATCTGGGATAGCGGCATTTTCCCAATAGTGTTTCACCCGCTGTCCATTGACAGTGAACTCTTTTCCCTCAGCATTCAGCAACACGACTGCACCATGTGGGCGGATTTCCTTGATTGTGAAGGGACATGACCAACGAGAACGCAATTTCCCAGAAATAACTGTAAACGAGAGTTATACAGAAGTGGCGAGAAAGGATCTTCTTGTCGTGATAGGCCTTAGTCCTTTCCTTGTACAGCTTGGAGTTTTCATAGGCGAGGTGTCTGATCTCATCCTACTCATTCAATTGAGCCAATCGCCGTTGAGCATCAGACTTGATATCTAAATTCATCAATTTGGTAGCCTAGGCTGCTTTTTTCTCGATTTCAACTGGAAGATGACACGCTTTCCCGTATAACAAGTGAAACGGTGTGGTGCTAAGTGGCGTCTTGAAAGCGGTCTGGTAGGCTCTAAGTGCATCGTCGAGTTTCGTGGCCCAGTCTTTCCGTGTAGCGCCAACTGTCTTCTCCAGAATCTCCTTGATCTGTCTGTTGGAGACCTCAACTTGTCCGCTTGTCTGAGGATGATAAGGTGTGGCGACGCGATGATGCACACCATATTACCTTAGTAGCTTTTCGAAAATCTTGTTGATAAAATGAGTGCCACCATCACTTATAACAATCCGAGGTACTCCAAATCAAGGAAAGATAATGGTTTTGAACAGCTTCAGGACTACAGAAAAATCGTTGGTAGGACTAGCAATTGCTTCGACCCACTTGGAGACGTAATCCACAGCAACCAAGATGTACTTATTCTGCCGTGACGGAGGAAATTGTCCCATGAAATTGATGCCCCAGCAGTTAAAAATTTCGACTTCGAGGATGAAGTTCTGTGGCATCTCGTGTCACTTACTGGTCTTCCCTCTCCTCTGGCAGACATCGCAATGCGAGATAAAAGCGTGAGTATCCTTGACCAGTGTAGGCCACCATAAACCAGCTTTAAGAACTTTGGAGACTGTATTGAACGTGGCAAAGTGCCCAGCATACTCAGATCCATGACAGTGATATAGAAACCTCTAGCACCTCAGTCTCAGCGATACATCTTCTGTAAATCCCGTCAAAACAGTGCTTGTACAAGTAAGGTTCATCCCAAAAGAACCGTCTGACATCCCGCATAAACTTCTTCTTTTCATACTTCTTGAGATGCTTTGGTTCATACTCCGCGGTAAGATAATTGGCTATGTTGGCATACCAAGGTTCAGCAGGAGAGGTTGCAGCAACTAGGGATTCCTCAGCAGGAAAGTGGTCTGGAGTCGAAACAGCTTTGGCAGATAAAATGTCGATCGACACTGTATGATCGATGCTGGAGTTCTGGACACGGGGAGATTGCAAAATCTCGTGAGAGTATCCACCGACACTGGGTGAATGTCGATCGATACTGATGTTCTGCACTGGCAGAATCGCAGCAGGATCATGTCGAATCCCAGTTTCAATGAAATAGATCTTCTCCTCAGGTAGGGAATCGTCAATAGGCATGGTTTCATCGATTCTCATGCGCGAGAGGTGATCTGCAATTCCATTTTCTACACCCTTCTTGTCCTTAATCTCAATGTGAAAACCTTGGAGCAGTAGAACCAACCGGCAGAGGCGAGGTTTTAAATCCTTGTTGTGCTGCAGATACTTGAGAGCAGCATGGTCGGTATGAACTGTCACCTTGCTCCCAATCAGATAAGAGCGAAACTTCTCAAAGGAGAAGACAATGGCGAGTAACTCTTTCTCTGTAGTGCTGTAGTTCTTCTGAGTATCATCTAATGTCCTGCTGGCATAGTAAATGACATGGAGTTTCTTGTCCTTCCTCTGACCCAGAACTGACCCAACTGCGAAATCACTCGCATCGCACATAATCTCGAAAGGGAGATTCCAATATGGTGGTTGAACAATAGGAGCAGTAACTAGTGATTTCTTGAACTGTTCGAATGAGACAAGACACTCGGGTGTAAAATCAAAAGAGACATCCTTACAGAGAAGAGTAGTGAGTGGGTGAGCTAGCTTGGAGAAATCCTTGATGAATCGTCGATAGAACCCGGCGTGACCAAGGAAACTTCGAATGTTCTTCACAGATGTTGGTGGCAGAAGGTTTGTCATAACCTGAATCTTAGCTTTGTCAACTTCGATCCCAGCCTTAGAAACTTTGTGTCCTAGAACAATGCCTTCCTGAACCATAAAGTGATACTTTTTCCAGTTCAGGACCAGATGTTTCTCCTCACATCTCTGTAGTACCTTGCATAAGTTGTCTAGGCAACCCTTAAATGAAGATCCGTAAACTGAGAAATCATCCATAAATACCTCCATGAACTCCTCGGTCATATCTGAGAAAATTGACATCATGCATCTTTGGAAAGTGGCTGGAGCGTTACATAACCCAAACGGCATTCTCCTGTAAGCGAATGTGCCGTAGGGACATGTAAACGTCGTCTTTTCTTGATCGTCTGGATGTATCGGGATCTGGAAGAAGCCTGAGTATCCATCTAGGAAGCAGTTGTACGGGTGACTCGCCAACCTTTCCAGTATCTAATCGATGAATGGTAGTGGGAAATGATCTTTCCTAGTAGCAGCATTCAACTTCCTGTAATCTATACACATGCGGTGTCCAGTGATCGTTCTCGTCGGGATCAGATCGTCTTTCTCATTCTTCACCACAGTGAATCCTCCTTTCTTATGTACCACATGAACTAGATTGACCCAACTGCTGTCGGAGATGGCGTAGATGATCCCTGCTTCCAGAAGTTTCATTATCTCCTTTTTCACAACTTTCTTTAGATTCGAGTTATGCCTCCTTTGATGTTCTATTGAAGCTTTCGACTCGTCCTCCAGATAAATCCGATGCATGTACAGATCCGATGATATACCTGAAATGTCATCAAGAGAATAGTCGAGAGCTTTGCGATACTTGCATAGCTTGCTCAGCAGTAAGGCGACCTCTGCATTGTTCAAAGAAGAATTAACAATCACAGGATAAGTGGAGTTAGGGCCAAGAAAGACATACCTCAGTGATGAGGACATCGAGCCTAATGAAGAGAATCCATTACAGGACCTGACATTCCTGTTGCTGACGACATAACAACAATGAGAGAGCCACCAAGAACAAGGTCAGGAACTAGAAGACTTAGAGGATTATTCAACATGACAGTTCAAGGCTTTCTAGCCCAAGAAGAGTTGAAATCGCCCAAGCCTCAAGTAGTCCAAGGAGAGCCCACTGAAGATTTGAAGATGCTCTTCTCAATTCAGCCCATCTAAGCCATCTAGAGTTCAGCCCATCCAAGTCATTTAAAACATCAAAAAATTCGACCAGCCCATCTAGCCTTCTAAATTCGACAAGGTATTATGTCATTTCGATTATATTGTGTTGTTCATTTTGCAGGTCCATTAGAAGCTTATGTTATTTTTATTTCATATTTCTTAGTTTGTATTAGGCATTAATTAAATTATGTCATTTATTTCATTATGTTTTAGGACTTTAGATTAGAATATGTATTAGGGTTTTTCGCCCAAGAAGGCAACAGCTGTACGAGCCCATTTATAAGGTTCATTAGAAGCAGTGTATCTTTTACCTTTGATCAATAACATAACGTTGTTCTTCAAATCTCTGAGAAAGAGTTCTTGAGTTCTAAATCGATTAGCTTTCCTTGTGAGTGATATCAAGGCGACCTAGTTGATCTGTCTTATCACAAGTTCACCATCACTTGTGTGGCGACTTCATCCCATCTATCCACTCTTCACGATCGTTTCATTTCATTCATCCACCCTTCACATTCGATCTAACACATCCGCGCTCATCCATCCATCTTGTTCGATCTATCCGGCCCATCCTTCATCACGTACGCAATCATCCGTCCATCCGTTCGCATTCATTCATCCATCTACATTCATATTCATCCATCTTGCACGTCAGTTCCAATCCATTCATCCATCCATCTCGTTCGTTTGATTCATTCCATTCATCTATTCACCTTCACGCTTTTGCTGTCCAAGAAGGGTAGTGACTTGAGTCCAACCTCCTTCGACACACTCCCATCTTGCATCCCTCAGGTTGGCTGGAAGAGGTTTAAGATCGAGTTTAGGAGCTCTTTCCTCACTCCAGTTGCCAAACGAATCAGATTGTGCAGGAGTGACAACCAGATCCTCGAGCAACAATAGCTGGTGTCGATCGATGCTCTCAGTGGTGTCGATCGATACCTCAAGGCTGTTGTCAAGTATCTTGGCGTATCCAGTAGCAACCTCACTGGAATTCATCTCTGTTTCAGCTGAACAAACCAGTGCTCTCTCGAACGGGTTCTCAGGGTGTAACCCCATGAAGTACTCATCCGTTATATCACTGAAGGTATCGATGAAGAATGTCTGCCCATCAATGGTTGACTTTTTCATCATCTTCTCTATGTTGAAGGTCATGATCAGATCACTAATGTTAAGGGATATCCTTCCATTCTTGCAATCAATCAGAGCACCTACGCTGGCGAGGAAGGGTCTGCCCAAAATTAGTGGGTCTCTCGGCTCTGTGTCGTACTCCAGGATTATGAAGTCAGTTGGGACCAAACAGTCTCTGATCGTTATTAGGGCGTCCTCGAGTAATCCTTCGGGAAAGCGAACTGAGCGGTCAGCAAGGATTAGAGAGATTATAGTGGGTGTGAAGTCTGTCATCCCAATTCTCTTAGCCACTGAATATGGCATAAGGTTGACATTGGAACCGAGATAGCAGAGGGACCGTTCGAACCTTTCAGTAAAGATTGTGCAAAACAAAACGAAACTTCTGGGATCTGGTAACTTTCTAGAATCTTGTTGAGCAGAATAGCACTACACTCGTGAGTGATCCTAAGCACTCCCTCCTCTAGATTCACATTACTCGACACCATTCGCTTGATATATCTTGTGAAAGCTGGTGAAGTCATGATGGCATCTATGAAAGGGAGTTCAACGACCAACTTTTCTAGCATTGCTTTGCATCTGGCCTCTTCTACTTCCTTCTTAGACTTGGTAGGAGGTCGAGGGAAAGGTATCTTAAGCACGTAGATTCTTCCAGTGTTCCACGTAGCTTGCTTCTTCTCGATGTCTGAACTAGTATCGACCGACACTTGGTGAGTGTCGATTGATGCTGGTGTTCGTGCAACTGCCTCTGCAGATCGTTGAACTGATGTTGATCGATGTAGGTTGGTATCGACTGACACTGGGTGAGTGTCGATCGATACTGGAGTAATTCCAGGAATATCATCGTCGTCGT
This sequence comes from Crucihimalaya himalaica, assembly GCA_004349715.1. NCBI lineage: Eukaryota > Viridiplantae > Streptophyta > Magnoliopsida > Brassicales > Brassicaceae > Crucihimalaya > Crucihimalaya himalaica. The sequence goes on along the minus strand of SMJT01000023.1, from coordinate 425,033 downwards.
CTCCAGCAAGATCGACGAGCTGCTTTGTAGAATAGGTTTTCTTCATTCCTAGACTGATTTCCTTTTCACTTCTCAAGGTGATAGCGTGAACGTGCTCTCTTGGATTCACCGTCTTCCCCGGAAGGAAACCATACTGTCTCTTGACTGTTTCTACAGTCTAGGCAACTTGAGTTTCCAGTTTCTTCTGATGAATGTTAAGGGCTTCGATCATCCCGTTCATGTCAGTGTACAAAGCATCTATCTTCCCATTGAAATCAACAGTCATCTTCTGCTGCCCCTCTAGAATCTGCTCAAACATGGATTCAGCCTGGCTTTCCTGAGTCTTGGGAGGTGGTGTCTGGTAAGATGAATTTCCATAGGTGCGAGTGTATCCGCTGTTCTGGAAAGGTTTCTGAGCAAAAGAGTTTGCTCTGAAACTTGTGGGTTTGAAGTAAAATTTGAATCCTCCTCTCTAAGAGTTATTGGTGAAACTACGGTTGTACGACGAATTCTGAAATCCATTACCACCAATGTAGTTAACATCCTCTGCTTCACCTTCATCTATGTTCTCGACTTCTTCAGCAAAGTGCACTGCTTTCTGCTGCTTGCCCATCAACAAATTGTGAACCAAATCTAGCTTCACATGTACCTCAACAATCTGAAATCCGTTGGCGTTCCCATTATGCTTCTTTCGCTCGTAGTCGGCATTCTTGGTGTTGTGCTAGATGTCAAGTTCTCGATCAGTATGTAAGCATCTTCAGGATACCTCGTGTTGAAATTTCCATTGCTCGCAGCTTCCAGAGCCATTTGATACCTCCAATTGATCCCTCGGAAGAAAATACCCAGCAGCTGAACTTGTGAGAAACCGTGATGAGGACAATCCCTCTAATAAGACCAAAATCTCACCCTAGCAGCCTTGAATGCCTCAATTGCTCCCTGAGAAAACTGGGAGATCTTGTTCCTGAGCTCTTTGGATCTCGCATCATCATAGAAATTATTCGGGAACGCATTCTTAGTCTCCTCCCAAGTAGTCAGAGTATGGGAAAAGCTTACAGAAGAGGAACTCATTGGGCACTCCATTGTACTTGATACTAGTGACCAAATCTTCGAACCTCTCGATGTGATCCATGGGGTGCTCGTGAGAAAGACCATGAAAAGGATGCTGGCCTACGAGAGTGTAGTATGCAGGCTTCAGCTCAAAGTCATTCCTCTGAAAAGTCGGAATACGAATCGCAGACCGATTGGCATAGAACTGATCGGGTCAGTTGTACTCCCCAAGCGTTCTGGCGCGATTAACTAGAGCATTCTCAACATTCGCATGCACAGCTGGTGGGATAACCTCGTTGGCTACCGGTGCAGGGAAATCGATGTTTCCTTCTGCATTAAGCCTTTGTCCTTGCTCGTCACACATGTGACCTTCCTGATCTCTCAAAATCCCAGCTTCATCACGAGCGAGCACAATCGAATTGTTCATCTTTGTTTGCTTCTTTTGCCTTCTGATCGTGCACTCTAAATCAGCTAGTTCTTTGTTGGATAGATTGGTCAACTGCTTGTTCTTGCTTTTTTTGGTCTCACGATTTTACATACACCTGAAACACATAAGTTAAAGTATGTAAGTAACAGGGAGTAAGGCGAGTATCGATCGATACTTGAAGGGTGTCGATCGATGCTTGACAACTTAGTCAAAATTCTAAACTGAAATCTAATGGTAAAATTAGAGTTCCCGGCAACGGAGCCAAAATTTGATATCCTCAAATTTAATATCCTAAGAGTACTAAAGCAGTAGCTGCAGTATAGTAGGGGTCGAACCACAAAGACTTAAGATTATCACTCAATAAATTCTAGAATATGAATTAAGCTAAGTGAAATAAATATAATTAAAAATAGCAAAACGATTACAATTATCTATGTCTAAACCTAGAATTCCAAATTTCTTTGCAAATCCTATGAATTCAAACAAGCATTAATGATGAGGTTCAATTGTTCACAAAATCCTAAACCAAATTTCTTTGCGAATAGGTCTTTTGCTCACCAAACACTAGTCCAGGAAATTAACCACACTTTCGTGCCAATTAATTAACCTAATATCAGATTCTAGGTCGCGAACCTAGAATAAGCAATAATTTCAAGTCTAGGTGAAGAACTCTATAGATTTTCCTAACAATTAAATCCAATTTAACAATCCATCAAATACCTTTGAATAACCCTAAACCTAACAAGGAATCTACTCAGACATGGTGAATGAAACAAACATCATGAATAAAATATATTTCATAAAGTAAAATAGAGTAAGAATACAAAGAGGGTTCAAGGTTCTTCTCCCAAAACTCTATTGCAAAATCTCTATCTCCAAGTATCAATTCTCTGTCTCCAAGAGGATGAAAAACCTAGTTATAAAGCTAAAAACATGTCTAGGGCTAAATTGCAAATAAGGAAAACTTCTGGTTCTTTGAACTTGCTGAGGATCGCGCGTTCTCTCTGTCTTGGCTATCGGTATCGACCGATACCATAAATGGTATCGATCGATAAAAGAATGCTGAGATACGTTTCTTCCAAATGTCGGTGTCGATCGATACTGAGCTTCAGTTTCCAGAACTGCTTCAGCTCCGAGATGCTTCTGAAACTTCGATAAATCCAATTTAGCTCCAATTGTGCCTGATTCCTGAAAAGACTCTGAAAGACTCTAAAAATACTCAAAAGACTAAATGAAAGGACTTATATCATGGTTAAAAACCATGATATATCAACATACATGTGCAAGTGCTCCCACTCATCCTCTGTTAGTCGACGCTTCTTCAATTTCCAGCTAACTCTACCGAGTTATTGAAATATATTTGGGACATCGACTGTATAATATGGTTTCTCATCTCCATAATCGTGTCGCTTAAGTCGGCGAATCTTGGTTTGTAAATGTGATGGAAAGTAATATTCAGAAAAGTTTGCGGTTTCTTCGTTGATGCGATGTGCGACATTAGAACCCTCCACTCTTTCTAAATTTTTCACCTTTTTCTTCAGATGGAACATATAACGCTTGAACGGATACATCCATTGGTATTGAACAGGGCCACCAAGTGCTACCTCTCGAGGGAGATGTATTGGTAAATGTTCTATAACATCAAAGAAAGACGGTGGAAATACTTTCTCCAAATTGCAAAGGAGCAGCTATATCTTTTCCTCAAAATTTTGAATAGCATCCACCGTGAGTATTAAGGTACATAGATCCCTGAAGAAAGCACCTATATCTGCATATTGAAAACTAAATTTTTTACAGAGTGCTAATAAAATATTTAACATAAATTTAAATATCATAATGTAAATATACCGGCAATTGCGCCGTGACCATTAGGTTGAAGAAGCTCAGCAAAAGCAAATGGAACGAGGCGCTGCATAACAACATGACAATCATGACCCAGAAAACTTTCCTTCTCCGTTATCAACACAATTACGAAGGTTAGATGCGGAATCCATCTGGAAATTTAACACTATGCAGTATCCTATCGAAAAATGCTTCCTTAGAAGCCACATCTAACCGAAAAATAGGAATTGGTCCTTTTCCATTCTTCAAAATATGAAAGTTCTGTTGAGAACAAATGTATGGCAAGTCTAATCTAGACTTCAAATTGTCTTTCGTCTTACCTTGCACATTTAGGAAGGTATTTATGATGTTGTCAAAAAAGTTCTTCTCAATGTGCATGACATCTAGATTATGCCTCAAAAGATGATCTTTCCACTATGGCAAATCCCATAATATACTCTTCTTATGCCAATTATGATTCACTCCATATCCATCAACAATATCATCATGCCCATTACCACAAAACTCTTCCATCGTTGGCGCACAAAAATCTCGTAACTAAGTTAGCAAATAAGTACCATTGAAATCTGGGGGTGGCCCATCAAAAACTTTTTTGTTCTTTGTAAACAAGGTGGAGCTTAGACGATACGGATGGTTACTCGCTATAAATCTCCTATGACAATCTAACCAACACGTCTTCCGCCCGTGCTTCAATTGAAACGCATATGTGTTATCTTGACAATACGAACACGATAACCTTCTATGTGTTGTCCATCCAGATATCATACCATATGCGGGGAAGTCACTTATGGTCCACAAAAATACCGCACGCAACACAAAGTGTTGATGGCATGAAACATCAAATGCTTTAACACCATGCTCTCATAGCATTTGTAACTCGTAAATAAATGGTTGGAGGAACACATCAAGTGATCGTCCTATAGATGTTTTTACCAATAAATCTCTCAGTCTCATATAAATGTTTTTCCAATTTCTAGGATCAGATTTATCAGATATATGTACTTTTCGCTGCTCACTTTCCTCCCTTTCTTTTCCAATGTCATCTTCATGAGTCTCTTTACGTTCATTTGATTTCATATGCTCAACATTATTCTCACCAATATCATTGACATCTTTGTTTCTTTACTTCCACTGGAATCCATTGGGGAAGGTGACCGATCGGTCCTTTTCTGGACCAATCAGTCTGTCATTCTCAGATCCCAAACTCTACAATTGCTTCAACCGCTCGGCAACATGATTGGTGTTCACTGAATCAGGTATAACCTATGAATACATTGTTATATTTTATTCAAATTACTAGGAAGCGAAAGATAACATCTCTAAGCTATCTACTCACAAATATTGATGATGATCTAACAGTAGGAAATCCTCCATATGGGGTAAAATGTCTAACCATATTGCACGGTCTTATATTTCCAAATTTGTGTTTTCATCCCGAAATGCCTCATTATCTTCTAAAGCAAACTAATACCACCGAGTCATGGTGAAAAACAAGTATCTTCTTCCGCGGATTGATGAGTTGTTGGATCAGCTGCGAAGGGCTCCTTGGTTCTAGATAGATTTGGCATCGGGATACCATCAGATTCTGATAGACCTGGCAGATATCCATAAGACGGCCTGCAGGACTCGGTACATGTATTATGAGTTTGTAGTGATGACGTTTGGGTTGACGAATGCACCAGCAGCATTCATGAGGCCAATGAACAACGTGTTTCAGGAATATTTGGATGAGTTCATGATCATTTTTATAGATGACATTCTAGTGTATTTGAAGAGTCCTGAGGAGCATGATGTACATCTGAGAGTGGTTTTAGAGAAGCTGCGGGAACAAAAGTTGTTTGCTAAGTGGAGCAAGTGCAGTTTCTGGCAGCGGGAGATCGGATTTCTGGGTCATATTGTATCTGAGGCCGGAGTTTCAGTTGATCCAGAGAAGATCCAGGCTATCAGGGAGTGGCCGAGGCAGAGGAATGCTACTGAGATCAGAATTTTTCTTGGCTTGGCAGGTTTTTATCGGAAGTTTGTTAAGGGTTTCGCGAGTATGGCTCAGTCGATGACGAACTGATAGGGAAGGATGTTCTTTTTGTGTGGTCTCAAGAGTGTGAGACAGGTTTCGCGAACCTGAAGATGATGTTGACTAGTGCACCAGTCTTGGCATTGCCAGAGCTGGGCGAGCCATATGTGATGTACACAGATGGTTCGAGAATGGGTCTCGGATGTGTGTTGATGCAGCAGGGGAAGGTTATTGCCTATGCTTCGCGGCAGTTGAGGAAACATGAGGGAAACTACCCCACCCATGATCTTGAGATGGCTGCAGTGGTGTTCGCCCTGAAGATTTGGAGATCTTATCTTTATGGTGCGAAGGTTCAGGTGTTCACGGATCATAAGAGCCTGAAGTACATTTTCACCCAGCCAGAGTTGAATCTGAGACAGAGGCGCTGGATGGAGTTAGTGGCAGATTATGATATGGAGATAGCTTACCATCCTGGTAAAGCTAACTTGGTTGCAGATGCTTTGAGTCGCAAGCGGGTGGTTTCAGCTTGGAAGCAGGGCATGGAGTCATTGGTTTGTGAGCTCAGTACGTTGAGGTTATGTATTGCATCTCAGGAACTGTTGGGTTTGGAGGCGGCTAATCAGGCGGATCTTCTGAGCAGGGTTCGGTTGGCTCAGGAGAAGGATGCAGAGTTAGTTAAGGCTTCCAGAGTTGAGGGTTCCGAGTATCAGGTCTCTGCCAATGGGACTATCCTTGTACATGGAAGGGTATGTGTGCCCTTAGACGAGGATTTGAGGCGAGAGATTCTGAGTGAGGCGAGAGATTTTGAGTGAGGCTCACGCGAGTTGGTTCTCTATTCATCCGGGGGCGACTAAGATGTTCCGAGATCTAAAGCGTTATTATCACTAGGTCGGGATGAAGAAGGATGTTGCTAACTGGGTCGTAGCTTGCGATGTGTGTTAGTTAGTGAAGGCAGAGCATCAGGTTTTGAGCGGTTTATTGCGAAGTTTACGTATTCCGGAGTGGAAGTGGGATATGATCACGATGGATTACGTGGTTGGCTTGCCGGTTTCTTGGACCAAGGATGCTATTTGGGTCATTGTTGATCAGTTGACCAAGTCAGCACGTTTTCAGGCCATCAAGAAAACCGATGGAGCTGCAGTTTTGGCTAAAAATATGTGCAAGAGATAGTGAGATTATGGGGTACCAGTGAGTATAGTGTCAGACCGGGATCCTAAGTTCACTTTGGATTTCTGGAATGCGTTCCAGGCTGAGATGGGCACTAAGGTGCATATGAGTATGGCTTATCATCCTCAGACGGATGGGCAGTCCGAGAGGACCATCTAGACTCTCGAGGATTTGTTGAGGATGTGTGTACTCGACTGGGGTGGTCATTGGGTGGATCACTTGGGCTTGGCAGAGTTTGCGTATAATAATAGCTACCAAGCGAGTATTGGGATGGCCCCATATGAGGCACTCTATGGGAGGCCGTGTCGTTCACCGTTGTGTTGAACCCATGTGGGGGAGAGGAGCACATTGGGTGCGGATTTTGTTCAGGAAACTACGGAGAAGATCCGGGTTTTGAAGCTGAACATGAAGGAAGTTCAGGATCGGCAAAAGAGTTATGCCGATAAGAGAAGAAAAGAGCTTGTGTTTGAGGTGGGAGATAGAGTGTATCTCAAGATGGCGATGTTGAGGGATCCCAACAGGTCCATTACGGCGACTAAGCTAAGTTCGAGGTATATGGATCCGTTCAAGATTGTTGAACGAGTTGGGGAGGTAGCTTATCGGCTAGAGCTACCTGAGATTATGCAAGCATTTCACAAGGTTTTCCATGTGTCGATGCTGAAGAAGTGCTTGCATAAGGATGATGAGGCGTTGGCTAAGATTCTGTTAGACCTTCATCCTAACAATATCGTTGAGGCGAGGCCAGTGTGGGTTTTCGAGAGGAAGGTCAAGTAGGATCGCCGGAAGAAGGTTCCGATGATCAGAGTTTTGTGGGACTGTGACAGTGTGGAGAAGGAGACTTGGGAACCAGAGATGAGGATGAAAGCTAAATTCAAGAAGTGGTTCGAGAAGCAAGCAGAGGCTTGAGCTTTCACCGATGGTTTCCAGTTTCAGAATTGATTATTGTGGTTGTGTTTTGTTTCATTATGTATTACGTTTGAGGTGTAACGATTAATAAGTTTTGAAGTTAATAAGATGAAAATTTCTTATGAATGTTGGTGACTTGTGTTGTCATGGTATCTAAAGGACGTTGAGTTCGAAAATAAAGTTGTTTTTATGAGGATTCAAAAACTTAGTGGTATTCGAGTAAGGAATACGTAAACACCCTAAAATGTGTTTGGGATGTTTGGAGATGACATGAGGAGATTGATCATGGATGAGGTGTTATTAAGGGTTTAGAATATGAGTGGGAGTATGACATCGTGTTGTTGTACGGGGACCACGTGAGGTAGTTTCGATAGGAGATGCTTATAGACGAATAAAATTGATAGCTATAGGGACGGTGGTACTGAACAACTCGTGGGGGATTGATTCCCTGGCCGATAGCCCGAGGGATTGTGATCCTGAGGGTGGAGTGGCGTGTTTTGCCGATAGCCCGAGGGATTATGTTCCTGAGGGTGGAGTGGCGTGTTTTGCCAATAGCTCAAGGGATTGTGTTCCTGAGAGTGGAGTGGCGTGTTTTGCCGATAGCTCGAGAGATTGTGTTCTTGAGAGTGGAGTGGCTTGTGTACGAGTTAGAGCAATGAGTCTATGACGTTGGTATTAAGCATAGGGATCAGATGCAGACCTCGGAGGTTGATAGTGTTCAATCTCGTGATTGGTTGGTGCGGCCGTATTGGCCAAGAGTTGATCAAATCATTGTGACGGTTGTGAGGTGCGATCCCCGTGAATGGACTGTGTGGTAAGATTCGAGGACGAATCTATGTTAGTGGGGGAGAATTGTAACGCCCGTGTCATGGGAAAAAGGTTAAATGTGTATGTTTCGGGAAAAGGAGACTAGATCGATCCGATTCTCGGTTTTCACCAAAAATCGCCGGTTAAGTTTAAAAATCTCCGGGTTAAGGGGATTAAACCAGAAAAAAAAACCCTAATCACCTCTATAGAAACTCGATTTTCTCTTCTCCTTGTGTCTTTTTCGTGCTGCTGAGTGAGAAAGAAAGAGAGGAGTTTATACCTTGTGTGAGGAGAAAGGGCAAAACCTTGAAGGAGAAATCACGAGACAACAGACAAAGTTTGGGGGAAAAGGAGATTCGACCTAGCAAATCATCTCCAAAGGTAATGATTTTTGGTGGAGTTGTAGTTAAGCCCTAGAACTAGATGTGCCTTTTTCGGAATTTTATTTGAGTCACTGATCTAAGAATTATGCTTGTTTTCGTGGAGGTATTCTGTTTCATACGCAGTCTGGACCAGTGGTGATTCAAAGTTTGATTGCCGACTCGTCTGTGGTTGGACCATCCCAAAATTCTGTGAGCAGCTTCAGGACATCTAAGGGCTTACTTTTAGTGGTGGGATTTGAAAGTGGACGGTTAGATTGTGAGTTGTGATTTCATCTTTCACATCGAGCGTTCTGGATTTCTGTCTGTTTTTGCCAGTTTTGTTAACTTGTGGTTTTTGTTGTTGTGGTTGGCTGTAAGGTGAGTCAGCTGTTGTGGATTGAGTGTGTGTTGTCTTTGCTGAGGGTGTAGTGTTTTCCTTGTTCCAAAAATCTCCTGTGAATCAAGGTGAGTACGTGACCATGAGCTTATTTAAGCGATTGGGATTGTTTGTTGGTCTTGTTGTGATGTTTAGGTTGGAATTGTGTTAGGCCCATAAACGAATTCATGTGGGGAATATTTCAGTGTCTTGGTGCTCATTGGTCTGGCTGTGGTTTGATGTTTATTCGTTGATTGTGATCTTAATTGCTTGTGTGTATAGCTCGTAGATGGAAGGACCGCCTCACTAAGTATTTTTGGTAATACTTACACATCTCCTTGTGTGTATGATACAAGTAAAGATAAATTGTGATTGTGGAATCATGGCGAGGAGAGGAGGATGATCTAAGTCTCGGGTTGTTATGTGTTGTTGATATATCATGGTTTTTACCCATTTTCAACCATGATATAAGTCCTTTTACTGAGTCCTTTTAGTAGTTCTAGAGTCTTTCAGAGTCTTTTCAAGAAGTAGGCACAACTGGAGCTAAATTGGATTTATCAAGCTTTTGAAGCATATTGGAGCTGAAGCAGTTTGGAGAACTGAAGCTCAGTTTCGATCGACACCTATGCAATATCGATCGACACCATCATCTAGAAGAAACACGATTAAAGATCTCAGTATCGATCGATACCATTCACGGTGTCGGTCGATACCAATAGTTAGAACGCGCATTCTTTAGAAGACCCGAAGAAAAACTTCTTATTTTTCCAATGAACTCCAAAGCTTGTTTTTAGCTATAAAACTAGGTTTTTCAGCCTCGAGAGAGGGACAATCGATTCTTGGGAGAAAGAGTTTTCTTGCAATTGAGTTTTGGGAGAAGGATCTTGAACCCTCTTTGTATTCTTACTCTATTTTACTTTATGATATCTATTCTATTCATGATGTTTGTTTCATTTAACATGTCAGAGTAGATTTTTTATTAGGTTTAGGGATTATTCAAAGGTATTTGATGGATTATTAAATTGGATAAATTGTTGGGAAAATATATAGATTTCTTCACCTAGACTTGAGACTAATGCTTATTCTAGCGTCGCAAACTAGAATCTGATATTAGGTTGTTTAATTGACACGAAAGTGTGAATAATTTCCTGAACTAGTGTTTGGTGAGCAAAAGACCTATTCGCAAAGAAATTTGGTTTAGGATTTTGTGAACAATTGAAGTTGATCGTTAATGCTTGTTTGAATTTATAGAATTTGCAAAGAAATTTGGAATTCTAGGTTTAGACATAGATAGTCTTCGCAATGACAGTTGGTTTACTTTATATTTGTGTTTCAAGTTCAAGAAAGGTTCTTATTTTATTTCCTGACATATTATTTGGTTGATAATTCTGATCTACCTGAAAATTTCCCTAGGCCTAGCTTTTTCCTCACTGATCATACTACTTTATTTTATTTGTTTTGCTATTTTAATTACACTTATTTTACTTAGCTTAATTCACATCCTAGAATCTATTGAGTGCAAATCTTGAGTCTTTGTGGTTGGACCCCTAGAATACTACAGCTACTGCTTAGATACTTTAGGGTATTATATTTGAGCATATCAAATTTTGGCGCCGTTGCTGGAGACTCTAATTTTACCATTAGATTTCGGTTTAGAATTTCGACTAAGTGTCGAGCATCGATCGACACCATTCAGGTATCGATCGATACTCATTTTAATTCCTGTTACTTACGCAATTTGATTTCTGTGTTTCGGGTGTATGCAACATCGTGAGACCAGAAGAAGCAAGAACAAGCAGTTGACCAATCTATCTAACAAAGAGCTAGCTGATTTAGAGCGCACGATCAGAAAGCAAAAGAAACAAGCAGAGATGAACAATCTAATTGTGCTCGCTCGTGATGAGGCTGGGGTTTTGAGAGATCAGGAAGGTCATCTGTGTGACGAGCAGGGACAGAGGCTTGATGCTGATGGAAACGTTGTTGCTCCTGCACCGGTAGCCAACGAGGTTATCCCACCAGCTGTGTGTGGGAATGTTGGGAATGCTCTGGTTAATCGCGCTAGAACACTTGGGGAATACAACAGACCAAACCAGTTCTATGCAAATCGGTCTGCGATTCGTATTCCCACTTTTCAGAGAAACGACTTTGAGCTGAAGCCTGCATACGACACTCTTGTAGGCCAGCACCATTTCATGGTCTTTCTCATGAGCATCCCATGGATCATATCAGAGGTTCAAAGATTTGGTCACCAGTATCAAGTACAATGGAGTGCCCAATGAGTTCCTTTTCTGTAAGCTCTTCCCATACTCTCTTGGTGGAGATGCATCTTACTGGTTGAAGCAGTTGCCTCCAAGATCTCTGACTACTTGGGAGGAAACTAAGAATGCATTCCTAAACAATTTCTATGATGATGCGAGATCCGAAGAGCTCAGGAACAAGATCTCCCAGTTTTCTCAGGGAGCAACTGAGGCATTCAAGGCTGCTTGGGTTCGATTTCGGTCTTATCAGAGGGATTGTCCTCACCACGGTCTCTCACAAGTCCAGTTATTGGGAATCTTTTTCAGAGGGATCGATTGGAGGTATTAGATGGCTTTGGACGCTGCAAGCAATGAAAATTTCAACATGAGGTATCCTGAGGATGCTTACACACTAATTGAGAACTTGGCATCTAGCAACAGCACAAAGAACGCCGACTACAAGCGAAAGAAGCAGAATGGGAACGTCGATGGACTGCAAATTGCTGAGGTACATGCGAAGCTGGATTCGGTTCACAATCTGTTGATGGGTAAGCAGCAGAAAGCAGTGCATTTTGCTGATGAAGTCAAGAACTTAGACGAAGGTGAAGCAGAGGATGTCAACTACATTGGTGGTAGCGGATTTCAGAATTCGTTGTACAACCGCGGTTTCATCAAGAAATCTCAGAGAGGAGGATTCAAGTCTGACTTTAAGTCTGCGAATTTCAAAGCAAACTCCTTTGCTCAGAAACCATTTCAGAGCAGTGGGTACACTCGCACCTATGGGAATTCATCTTACCAGACACCACCTCCCAAGACTCATGAAAGCAAGGTTGAAACTATGCTTGAGTAGATTCTTGAGGGGCAGCAAAAGATGACTATCGATTTCAATGGAAAGATGGATGCCTTGTACACTGACCTGAATGGAAAAATTAAAGCTCTTAACATTCATTAGAAGAAGCTGGAAACTCAGGTTGCCCAGACTGCAGAAACTGTTAAGAGACAGGATGGTTTCCTTCCAGGAAAAACAGTGAATCCAAGGGAACACGTTCACGCTATCACCTTGAGAAGTGGAAGAGAGGTCAGTCCAAGGGTGAAGAAAACTTACTCTCCGAAACAGCTCGTCGATCTTGCTAGATACGACGATAATGATTCCTGGAATTGTACAAGCATCGATCGATACCACTCAACATCGATCGAAATCTGCTCAAAGTTCTGCAGGACCCGTTGCACAACTACAAGCATCGATCGATACTCCCAGAGTATCGATCGATACAAGTCCAGACGTCAAGAGGAAGCAGTCCACAGGACACATTGGGAGAGTCTACGTGCCTAAGATACCTTTCCCTCGACCCCCTGCCAAGACTAAGAAAGAAATAGAGGAGGCCAGATGCAAGGCAATGCTAGAAAAGTTGGTTGTTGAACTCCCGTTCGTCGATGCTATCATGACTTCACCAGCTTTCAGAAGGTACATCAAGAGGATGGTGTCAAGAAATGTGAATCTTGAGGAAGGAGTACTGAAAATCACTCACGAGTGCAATGCAATTCTTCTCAACAAGATTCCAGAAAAACTACCAGACCCTGGAAGTTTTGTATTGGATTGCACAATTTTTACTGAGAGGTTCGAACGCTCCCTTTGCGATCTTGGTTCCAGTGTAAACCTCTGCCATACTCGGTAGCTAAGAGAATGGGGATGGGGATGACAGACTTCACACCTACTAGGATCTCCCAGATTCTTGCTGACCGCTCAGTGCGATTTCCCGAAGGATTACTCGAGGACGTTCCAATTACGATCGGAGATTGCTTAGTCCCGACTGATTTCATAGTCCTAGAGTACGATGCCGAACCAAGAGATCCACTGATCTTAGGCAGATCTTTCCTAGCTACAGCAGGCGCCCTGATCGACTACAAGAATTGGAGAATATCCCTCAACAATTGTGATCTGATCATGACCTTCAACATTGAAAAGATGATGAAGAAGCCAACCATAGATGGGCAGACATTCTTCATCGATACCTTCAGTGATATATCAGATGAGTATTTCATGCAACAACACCCTGAGAACCCATTGGAGAGAGCACTGATTTGTTTGGCTGACACAGAGATAGAGTCCAGTGAGGTTGCTGCTGGGTACGCCACGGTCCTTGACAGAAGTGCTGAAGCATCGATCGATACCACAGGGAGCATCGATCGACATCATCTATTTCTTCCCGAAGAACTGGCTATCTCTCGTGGCAGATCTGATTTGTTCGGCGATTGGAGTGAGGAGAGAGCTCCTAAACTCGATCTTAAACCACTCCCCGCCAAACTGAGGTATGTCTTTCTTGGCCCTAACTCTACATATCCTGGGATTGTTAATTCTTCTTTAAACAATGTAGAGGTCGCTTTACTGCTGAGCAAGCTGCGCAAGTATCGCAAGGCTCTCGGCAATTCTCTTGATGACATTGCAGGTATATCACCAGATTTGTGCATGCATCTGATCCATTTGGGGGATGAGTCGAAAGCTTCGAACGAGCATCAGAGGAGGCTTAACCCGAAATTGAAGGAAGTGGTAAAGAAAGAAATCATGAAACTCTTGGAAGTAGGAATAATCTATGCCATCTCTGACAGCAGTTGGGTCAGTCCTGTTCATGTTGTCCCTAAGAAAGGAGGATTCACAGTGGTAAAGAATGAGAAAGATGAGCTGATTCCAACGAGAACTATCACTGGGCACCACATGTGTATTGATTACAGGAAGTTGAATGCGGCGACAAGGAAAGATCACTTCCCATTACCATTCATCGATCAAATGCTGGAAAGGTTGGCAAGTCACCCACACTACTGCTTCCTGGATGGATACTCTGGCTTCTTCCAGATCCCTATACATCCAGATGATCAGGAGAAGACGACGTTCACTTATCCCTAAAACACGTTAACTTACAAAAGAATACCATTTGGGTTATGTAAAGCACCAGCCACATTACAGAGATGTATGATGTCAATTTTCTCAGATATGATCGAGGAGTTCATGGAGGTGTTTATGGATGATTTTTCTGTTTATGGGTCTTCATTTAAAAGTTGCTTGGACAACTTATGCAAGGTACTTCAACGCTGCGAAGAGAAACATCTAGTTCTGAACTGGGAGAAGTGTCACTTTATGGTTCAAGAAGGCATAGTTCTGGGACACAAGGTTTCTAAGGCTGGAATCGAAGTTGATAAGGCTAAGATTCAGGTCATGACGAGCCTCCTGCCACCAACATCTGTGAAGGACATTCGGAGTTTCCTTGGTCACGCCGGGTTCTATCGCAGATTCATTCAGGATTTCTCCAAGTTAGCTCGTCCACTTACTGCTCTTCTATGTAAGGATGTCACCTTCGATTTTACACCAAAGTGTCGCATCGCGTTCGAACAGATCAAGAAGGCGTTGGTTACTGCTTTTGTTGTTCAGCCACCAGATTGGAACCTCCCTTTTGAGATCATGTGTGATGCGAGAAAATTAGCAGTTGGATCAATTTTGGGAAAGAAGAAAGACAAGAAGCTACATGTCAAATACTACGCAAGCAAAACACTGGATGAAGCTCAAAAGAACTACAGTACTACAGAGAAGGAGTTACTTGCCGTTGTGTTCTCTTTTGAGAAATTTCGTTCTTATCTGATTAGGAGTAAGGTGATCGTTTAAGGATAAGGATCTGAAACCTCGTTTATGCCGATGGGTTCTACTGCTCCAAGGTTTCGACATCGAAATCAAAGATAAGAAAGGAGTGGAGAATGGAGTTGTAGACCATCTCTCACGAATGAAGATCGATGACGCTTTTCCTATTGATGATTCCTTGCCTAAGGAGAAAATCTACTTCATAGAAACTAGAATTAGACACAACTCAGATTCGGCTTTGCCACTACAGGACGCAAGCATCGATCGACACCCCAGTGGTATCGATCAATGCCCTCACGAGTTGTTGCAATCTATTAGAAATGTCAGCATCGATCGACACTCCTTCGGTATCGGTCGATACCAGCTATCTTCCAGTGTTGATTCGTCTGCAGATCATTCTACTACTGAGGAATCTTTGGCTGTCACTATTCCTACTGAGCCTTGGTATGCTGACATAGCTAACTACCTTGCTGCAGATTATGAGCCAAAGCATCTCAAAAAGTATGCTAAGAAGACATTTATGCGAGATGTCAGACGTTACTTTTGGGATGAACCATACCTGTACAAGCACTGTTCTGATGGGATTTACAGAAGATGTATAGCTGAGACTGAAGTGCCGGAAGTTCTGTACCAGTGCCATGGATCTGAGTATGATGGGCACTTCGCCACATTCAAAACGCTTTTTAAGGTTCTGCAAGCTGGTTTATGGTGGCCTACACTGTTCAAGGATGCTCATGCTTTTAGTTTACATTGTGATGTGTGTCAGAGAAGAGGGAAGATCAGCAAGAGACATGAGATGCCACAGAACTTCATACTTGAAATAGAAGTTTTCGATTGCTGGGGCATTGCCCTTAGATAGATCTGTGCAATAGGAGTTAGTAGAGATATCAAAATCTAGCCTAGGACAGAAAGGTACCTCTGCACAACGGGAGTTGGTGGAAGCTTTGTGAACATATTGATCCTTTTCTTAATGCTATATTAGAGAAATTAATAGTGAACAGGAGTTCCTGTTAGGGCATTTAGCTTAGTACATTATCACTGGGGGACCAGGGTAACTGACATTTATGATTGAATTTGAGATAGGATTTAATGCTTTCCTCACATATGATGCATGTTTGCTTGCCTAGATTTCTCAAGAGATTCTCTATTGCCTAACTATCTATCCGTGCAATTATTTATTTATTAAAACAAAAACTAAAACAAATCTTTCATTTTCTTGTTCTAGCTAAGTTTTGATTATCATAATCCATAGTGAATATGTCTTGGTCCTTGTGGATTCGACCCTTATGTATTACAACAGTGTATTTTACTTTGGCGGTAACCATTTAGGTTAAAATTTTGCATCATAACAAGTTTTTGACGCTATTGTCGGGGACCAAAAACGAGTACCTTCAAATTCGTAATTAGAACTTTTTTCTAGGATTTTTATTTTAGCTTTGGTTCATTTTCTTATTTTAATTTTATATTTCTTCATTACTGACACTTTCTCTACCTCGTCAACTGAATTGTTTTTGCATGTAGGAATCACGGTCCTGAACAAACCTAACGACGACAAGTTAGAATGAATCAAATGTCCAGATTTAGGAGATGGGATGAGAGGAAGAGGAACAAAAAGATGGGAAGCTATGATGAGATAGGTTATGCTATCGAGGAGGTCATGGAAGATAGACTTGTTGCTGGACAAGTCCATCAATCGATCAGTTCTGCACAACAACCTATCGGTTATGGTCCAACTCCCAACCGAACAGTGATACCATTCGACTGATCGGTTCACGAGCTGTCCTGGAGCCTGCTGGGGCTACTTTAAAACAATTTCCATGGGGAAAATGTCAGAAAAAGGTGTGAAAATGGATTTCAAGAGCCAAATTAGAAGGTTCGTGGAACTAGTGAGAGGATATTCTTCGAGGTTGGACTTTACAGACATGTGAGCGGAGCTACTTCAGAGAACTTTTCGGCGAGAGTGAATAGACACTCCAATATATTGAATCCATGTTTGAGGCCGAGAGAATGAAAAAGAGACTCTGAAATAAGTGAAAGGATCAACTCGCTTGGAAGTTTGTTGTGCACGTCCTTCAACATAATGTCGACATGCCTCGAAGAAGCCTTGGGATAAACAAACCCACTACCATCGTAATTGAGGCGTGTGATCAAAAATCTTGCATACTACCAAAGAGGAGAAATCTTCAATGCTACTGTTGAGATAGGTTCATGATTTTTCTATGATTTTTTTTTTGGGAACTTGGTTAATTTTTAATTTTTAGTTTTGACCTTAGAATGATATTGAAACAGGTGTAAAACGTAGAAGATGGGAATTTACAGGGGGCAACCGATCAGTGCAACTGTTGTACCGATCGGTTCTCAATAGGTCGCCGACCGATCGGTTGAGTGGTTGGACCGATCGGTTGACGAACACAGGTGAGAAATCGATTTTGGTTTAATCCGGTCAATTCATTTGAATTAAACCGGATTAAGCCGGTCCATCCTAAACCCTAAAACTCTTTCTTCTTCTCCGATCAAACAAAACATTTTTTTGTCAAAAAAAAAAAAATTTAGAAAACATTTAAAACTTCCAACAATGACAACTCTTTTAATATTCAACCGATTTTAACAAACTTTGGGTGCATTCCACTCAGTTTTTCAAACCTTATCCATTCATATAGGTTTCAGCCGCGATCTACAAAGGTAAGAGCCTCAATTTCAAGCTTTTGTTTCTTAATTTCTGCCCCTCCCATGGTGAAAATCGGGTTTTTAGTTTTTTGGCTTGTTTGGCTTGATTCTTGGATATGGAATGGTGCTAAGTTTGTTAGGAAATCATTTGAGACGAAATATTTGGATAGTATAGGAATTTTAAGGCGAAATTTTGAATTTGGCAATGGGTCAAAAATAAATTCGGGTTTTTGGACTTGGAGCTTGTTTAGAATAGTGAATCTTGAATTATCATTAACATTGGAAGAAGAAGAATTTGTGTTTGATGCCTCCTTTCATTTTATTTGGATTGATTTTGAATTTTGAGCATAATCATTCTTGAATTTAAAATAATTACATGAAATTTGATTTTAAGTGAATTTGGGCACCTATTAAGTTCTAACATTTTATTAGAATTATTTCAGGAATTTACAGAAATTTTTTTTGGAATTTTCTCTTTTGCTGTAGTTTCTTTGTAAATTTCCTACAAATTTTGTAAATGATTTATGGTTTTCTCTGGTTTTGCAGGCATGTCTCCACACACACGAGGAGAGACTTCACGTTGAGTTAGGGCCTCACACCCTAGGAATATGCACTCATCACAGAGAGAGGAGCGAGGCCGAAATTGCCAAAAGAGAATGGATGGAGAGCTGCAAACTCCATCCCATGCAATTCCTGCATGACAAGACGTTAGAACAGTTGGGCCTTAAGGAAGAGGTCCACATGATGCTGGTGAAGATAGGATTTGGTACACTTCATACCAAATTCTAGGATCTGTATCTGAAGCTAGTTCGCGATTATCTGCCTTCAGTAGAGGTATACTACCCTACGGGCCTAGAGGAGGCCTCGAGTGGATGGATAAGCTTTTTCATTGGGGAGCATCGTCACAAACAGTCCATCCATAGACTCTGCGACATTTTCAGATTCATGAGACGTACCGAGACACGAAGTGGCGTCGTCTCCAACCCTGTTGAGTTCTGTGCCATCATCGGTTCAAGCACTTACGCCTTAGGAGCCTGGAAGCAGGCTCAATTAGGAGCCCCATTCTGCTAGTGGTTGTTAAGTTTATCAGCAACACGATCTTCATTAGAAACGAGAATGGGACCCTCAAGACTTCTGAGTTATGGATGCTGAGGGAAGCAGTCCGAGATTACATCACGAGTCTCGGGGACAATGGGTATGGAGAGCCACATGTTGTGGATTTTGGAGCAATCTTGGCAGCCAAGCTTGCAGCAGCCAGGAGTAGCACGCGTAGGCGTGATGATATCTATTCAAGAAGCCTTGTCACGCAGATCTTGGAGGCCATTGGATATGTTCCCCCTCCGCCTTCTCATGAGGACTGCATGAGGTACATTGACTGAGAGCATCTATGCGCCACTTCTATCTTGGTGCGCGGCACTTCTATACTGCAGTTTCAGGACCGAAAGGGCCACTATTTTTTTTGCGCTACCAGCGCGAGATCTCATAGACATCGGCTCGCGCACTAAGATATCTTTCATGCCTCCTTGTATTGCTCTCTGTACACGTCCTACCAAGCATAGCCATGTTATTTGTCAATGACGCGCCTGCCCATCTAGTCAGGTACCACCTCACCCTTCTACCTCATCTCAGAGGCCACTGTTAGAGTACTACCAGGCAAAGTTCACCTATTTGAAGCTTCCTCCGACCGCCAGCGATCTGCAGAGGATGATGCACATCCAGAAGGTATCTAATATATTGCGTTTTATTGGTTTTCAATCTTTGTTTTCTTTCATATTTCATATATATTGTTGAATAAATTTGTGTTTTTAGAGTCTTTTAATCCTTTATCAAATTCTTACATGTTTTAGTTTGCTTTGAAAGAAAACAAGTCATTTTGGGATGAAAACATACTTTTGGAGATCTAGGGACGTGGAGAAGCGTCAGAAATTTTCCCATACATGGGCGTTTTCCCATCGTTAGATCGTCCTTAATTTCGGACACAAGATACTGAATGACGTTAGCTTTGATTTCCAAGTGGTTTGAAGGAAATCTAACAATGCATTCAAAAGTTATACCCAATTTAGTACACACGGGCTATTTTGGTGAGCGGTTGAAGTAGCTGCGAATTAAAATCAGAGAGTGACAGACCGATTGGTCGACCTTTGGATCGATCAGTCCCCTTACCAGACAAATTCCAGAGACTGTTAGACCAATTTGGGCCCATATTTGTTCTGATTCACTCCATATTCAACCTAACTCCTCCACATACATATTCCAGAGACTGTTAGACCAATTTTGGGCCCATTTTTGTTCTATTTCACTCCATATTCAACCTAACTCCTCCACTATTGTTATAAAACTTTAGACCCAAATTTTTGAAAGCGATCTTTCATACTTTTGAGTTCAAAACATTGTCGTTTTGGTTTGTATGCAATCTTGAGAGAAGAATCAATCCTCTTTGACAAATTGGAGAAGATTTCTAAACCCTATTTCTTAATCTATAGCAATTTCATTATGTTTTCTTTATCCATTTGTGTTATTTCTTTTGTCATTTCTTATTAGTCTCTTAATTGGGTTTTAGGGTTTTAAGTAGGGTTTCAATGGTTTGATGATTTGATTGTTCTAGGAAATGATGAATCTTTAGGTTTTTCAATTCATATGATCTTAATGCTTAAATTAGATTGATCTTCCTGTTTTAGATCCTAGGTTTTCCTATACATGAAACTGTTTTATAGATTGCCTGAATTGATGTGAATTGAGCAATACGCTCTTAGGCAACGACTGTTGATGTT
The DNA here is from genome assembly GCA_004349715.1 of Crucihimalaya himalaica. Lineage (NCBI taxonomy): Eukaryota > Viridiplantae > Streptophyta > Magnoliopsida > Brassicales > Brassicaceae > Crucihimalaya > Crucihimalaya himalaica. Next base: position 404,806 of record SMJT01000023.1, on the reverse strand, counting down.
AGGAAGTATTGTGAACATAGTGAACTTGATTGATAATGAAAATTTGACTAGGAGATCTCAAACGACAGTTTGTAAAATTCATTAGTCAAGTTTAGGATTAATGTCTGGAAAGAGAATTAGTCTAATGAAGTGTTCATGTTTGAGAACGGTTTATCTGTTGAGTTTGATTATTATTTTTCTGAAATACCCTATTATCCAATGTCTTTAATCTTCTAGTTTACATCGTTTATTCTCTGCATTTTTATTTACAACTTTGAAAACTAAGACAAAACTTCTACGCTTTAACTATTTACGAATCTTGCATGTCTATAGAGTACCATTGGTCCTTGTCGATTGACCCGAACATACTACTGTGCACTTCATCGTGCCTTTGCGGTTTAAGTATTTTGGGTTAATTACTCGAGCAATCAGTATCGGAGAAGAACAATAGGATGTTACGATTACTTATGGGAGTCTTCAAGAAAATTCGGCCTCATTGCGTTTCAAGCCGAAAAACTCAGGGACAGGCTCAAAACGACGAGAGTGACATCGAGAAGTGGTGCCATGTGTTCGATGATGTGCTGAAACAATAGCTTCGACAGTCAGCACAATGATGACTTCAGATTCGAGCGTACCAGGCGCGAACAAGGAGAGCTAGACACTCGAGACAAGTGTGCATTTGGATCGTAGACCGATCGGTTTGATGTTTCACTGATCGGTCCAGAGTAGGTTCTAAACCGATCGGTTACATTTGTGCACCAATCATTTCAGACTTTTTAGGAAATCCCCTACCCTTTGTATTTAAACTCACTCTTATTTTTCTATTTCAATAGGATGTTTTATTAGGAGTTTATAGTTGAAATTGTTTTACCTACCCTTCTTCCTTCTTCTAGCACCGGGACAGTGTAAACGGTATGGATGTACCATTTGGTGTTATTTGGTGAAGAATATAAAAATTTTAATAGAGTCTTTTTAGTAAATTTAGGATATTAACGATTTTTTTCAAGAGACTTTCTTTGGGATATCTTCCACCAACTTGTTCGGGACCACGTCAAGAGAAGTGTTAAAATTTGGAACGACCATGAGCAAACTCAATAATAAGGAAAGTCCCTATCACCCTGAAACTTAAATGATTTGAACTTAGCCTTACTTAGCAGAACATCAAATTTGAACTTAGTTTATCTCAATTAAGGTTTTGGTAATCTTGCTATGGAATAGATATTCGGAGATATAACTTTTTTATCACTCTTTTGACCTCTGAATAGTTAGGCTCATTTTTAGTCTAGTACCAAACCTTGCACCCTAACCCTTTGATTCAAACCTCATACATTCTTCTAAATCATTGCCATTATGTGCATTCATGTGCATTAACGACAGAGTATACAAACCGATATAGCTAACATTTCATTAGGATTAGGATGTTAGTCGTATAATTTTGGGATGATTAGTAAGCTTCTGAACGATTAAGTCTTGTTGACTGATATTTAGAGCTTGCTTAGAGAATGATAGAAAATGGTATAAATTTCGATGCTTTATCTTGTATGACATAACCGGTTCCACCTCCTCTCATCTATTTAAGAAAAAAAACGAATAAATCATTAGAAAGGAGAACAAGAAACCAGAAAAGTCTAAGTTTCACCGAAAATGCATTAAACAAAATTTTAGGATTTTCTAGGGTTAATTGTGGGTTTTTAAGATAAGTTAAAAGGTCTTAGTGAGAAGAAAACTATGTATGCATCAATTAGTCTCTGTTTCACTGTGATTATGCATAATGATTTGCATCCCAGCTGTTAGGATAACTATAAACACATGAGTCACCAGTAAATGCTTCCCTAAACAAGATCATAACTTGTTCGATATTCCCTTTGTGAGACTACACGCCTATCTTAATGAATGTTAAAAGGTTAAGTGTTAACCCCTATTTTTACTGATTTTCTTAGGTCCTTTTGTAACTATCCTTGCGTCTTTTAACCAAGAACAATATAGTTTTGAGTCTTTTTGTATTTTATTGGGAAATAGGCTTGAAGACAAAAAAGAAGGGATTTACAGCTAAATTGGTCTTCCAGAAGATTAAGTGGACTTCCAGATGAAAAGGACTAAACACGAGTGCCTTTGGATTCATAGTTAGAACTTCTTCTAGGGTTTTATTTTCTTGTTCTGTATATAACCTCTTTTTGTGCGTTCTTGTTTGTTTTGTATATAATTTTATCTTTTACTAACATGTATAAAAAACATGAGACTCTGGATGTCATATATTGAGTCTCATGTTTTGTGGTCCTAAAAAGCTTTTGAATTAGGTGCTAAACACAGAAAATTTGAATTTAAGGAAGGTCAGCCGATCGGTGTTGCGGTTGCACCGATCGATTCTGCGGTTGCACCGATCGATTCTGTAGACCTCGTCAACCGATCAATTGTTGGCAGCACCTATCGATTGACACTAGGTAAGTTCTCGAAACTTGGTTTAATCTAGTCAATTCACTCGAATTAAGACGGACTAAACTGATTTGATGCCCTACAAACTCACCCCTTTTTCTTCCTCCCAATCCCACCACCTTTTCCTTTTTAACTATCCCAAAACCTCAAAAATTTTAAAACCTCAAATCTCTTTTGATTTCATACAGTTTTCTTTTGATTCCCTTGCTTGTTGGCTTGGATGTTGAATGAATGGTGCTTAGGTTGCGAGAAAATCGATTTGGTGGTTAGCATTTGGCAGTTTTGGATTTTTTTTGGTGAAATTTTGAAAATTTTGAAAAATGGTGTGTGGTGGATTTTGAATTTTGGAGCATGGATGATAATTAGGCTGATTGATATTGAATTATCCATGATTTTAGAGGAAGAATTCGATGAAAAAAAAAACTCAATTAATTTTGATTTATTTTGAATTTAGGGCATTAGAATGATTTTCATTTAGAGAAAATTTTCATTTTAATTGATTTTCATTCATTTAGGGAGTTTTAGGATTTCCATATTTTGCTATAATTATTTTGGAAATCTACACAAATTTTTTTCTAAAGGTTTTCTGTTTCTGAAATTTTTTTGTTAAAATTCCTGTAATCCTGACGAGATTCATGCCTTTTTTTGCTTTTGCAGATATTGCTCCAAAAACATGAGGGGAGAGCTCACGACAAGCTAGGCCTCATTCCCAAGTAGTAGGGATTCTCATTACATCGAGATGAGTGATTTGGACGTCGCCTGCAGAGAACGGATGGAGAGTTGCCAACTGCATCGAGGCTTTAATGATTGCATTGGTAAAGTAATTAGTTTTCAATGGTCTTGTTCATAAAAATCTAATGGAGCATATGTAGAACTTCGAAGATCTTTGTAGCACACAAAGGGCGAGTGGTGTTTCCCGAGACTATCAATTCCTGACCTTGTTCAAGTTTTACTTGAGAAACAAAGCTATGACATAGCCAAGAATTCTAGAGCCAGAGTCCATCACCACGTGGGAGTAGTGTCATGACCTATTCATCAACCACGTGGGAGAAGTTCAAGACTACTCAGTTAAGGAACAAGATTTTCACGTTCCAACAGACGAGTGAATACGAAGAGATGAAAGAGAAACTTGATCTTTTCTGAAGCCTCATACAAAGGGGTTAGGTGATGAGCAAGGCGCTGATATTGATGATGGGAGGAAACATGCTGGTTTCGAAGGCTACAACAATGGGCAAAGCAGGTTTTAAAGATCTTCAACAAAAACCCCCGGAGAGCAAACTCGAGAGTATGATGCATTGGCTGATGGAGAGTCACAAGGAAATAGCTGATATCACCAATGCCAAGGTAGATGGTATGTTATTTCTCTTAATGAGAAGATTGAAGCTACGAGTACTCGTGTCCGGGTTTTGGAGACTCAAATCGCCCATGTTGGTTCCAGTGCTAAGGTGCCTCCAAGAAAGCAATAAGGGATCCCTAGGGAGCATGTGAATGCTGTTGAAGTTGAATCAAAAGTGGTTTCAGGCTCAACGATCAGTGCGGCCTTACCACTGATTTGTCTGTTCGTAAGGACCACCAAAACCGATCGGTGCATCACATTAACCAATCAGTTCGTTTCCTATATCTGGGTTAACACGGTCTAGCCTTAATCCAAGACATCAAGAGGTGATTTGATATATCAGGGTTTTTACCCGGTTTTAGCCATGATATAGGTCTTGTTTTCAGAATCCTTCTAGTGTTTTTGTAGTTTTTTTGAGTTTTTTCAGGTTTTAGCACGTTTAGAGCTTAATTGGAGCTCTTGGAGTATTCTGGAGCTTTTTGGCGTCCGTTAAATAATTGCCCACCGTTGGATTGAGCTAAAATTTGGATACAAGAGAGATCAATGGATTAGCTTTCATTTGGAAGTGGTTTGAGGCCATTCTAACGGTGCGATCAAAAGTTATGCTAGTTTTCGTGAAGACAGTCCAGTCTGGCAAGCACAGAGTCCTGGCGTCGACCGACACCAACCCAGTAACGATCGATACCGACTGCAGGAAAAGAAAGCACGCGATTTTACAAGTTTGAAGATTCTGCAACTTGGTCCAGAAGATTCAATTATTTACAATTAAGCCGAGAACGTGTTTTAGCATTATATTTAGGGTTTTTAGCCACTTTTAGAGGAGACTGGATTTTATTCATTATTCAGGTTTTGAGAGAGGGAGAGAAGCCAGAAACTCTGTTCCTGAGAAAGAAGATTTTGAACCCTTGTTACTCTTAAGTCTACTCTTTTATGCAATATATTTTATTCATGATGTTTGCTTCATTCACCATGTCTGAGTAGATTCCTTGTTAGGTTTAGGGTTATTCAAAGGTGTTTGATGAATTGTTAGGTTGATCTGAATTGATAGCTTCATGACCTAGAATCTAATCTTAGGTAGTTTGATTGGCACGAAAGTGTGATTGATTGCCTGAACTAGTGTTAGATGAGCAAAAGACCTATTCGCAAAGAAATTTGGTTTAGGATTTTGTGAACAATTGAACCTGATCATTAATGCTTGTTTGAACTCATAGGATTTGTAATGAAATTTGGGATTCTAGGTTTAGACATAGATAATCTTCGCAGCGACGGTTGGTTGATTTTGAATTTGTGTTTCAAGTTCAAGAACAGTGCTTAATATCCTCCTGACATTCTATTTGATCTGCATTTCTGATTTACCGAAGAATTTCTCTAGGCTTAGCACTTTCCTCCATTGATTTTACAACCCGTCTTTAATCGTTTACTATTGCTGGTTTTAATTACATTTATTTTACTTAGCTCGATTCGAATTCTGAAATCTATTGAGGGATATCTTGAGTCTTTGTGGTTCGACCCCTACTATACTGCAGCTACTACTTTAGGGTATTAAATTTGAGCATATCAAATTTTGGCGCCGTTGCCGGGGACTCTAAATTTGCCATTAGATTTTAGATTAGAGTTTCGACTAAGTTCGTCGGTATCGATCGATACCCAGCTCGTATCGGTCGATACTCGTCGTAATTTTTTTTTTATTTTTTTTGTTACTTACGTGTTTTTAACTCTTGTGTTTCAGGAAAGCAAATGAGCCAACAGAGATGAACAACCCATTGGTTCTAGTTCGTGATGAGGCTGGTGCTTACAGAGACCTAGAGGGTCGTTTGTACAATGAGAGAGGCAACGTCTAGATGAAGAAGGAAACATCATTGTCCCTCCAGCTGTTGTGAATGTTGGGAATGCTGGGGTTAATCGTGCAAGGACGATTGGTGAGTATAATAGGCCTGATCAATTCTATGCCAATCGAGCAGCGATTCATGTTCCTGCGTTTCAGAGGAATGACTTTGAGCTGAAACCTGCATACTTCACTCTTGTGGGTCAGCAGCTTTTTCATGGTCTTCCTCATGAACACCCTATGGATCACATTAAGAGGCTTGAGGACTTGGTCACTAGCATTAAGTACAATGGAGTGTCCTATGATTTCCTCTTTTGTAAGCTTTTCTCATACTCTCTTGATGGGGATGGAGCTTACTGGCTGAAGTAGTTGTCTCCGGGATCGCTGAGCACCTGGGAAGAGACGAAGAACGCATTTCTGAACAACTTCTACGACGATGCGAGATCCGAGGAGTTGAGGAACAAGATCTCCCAATTATCTCAGGGAGCAACAGAGCCGTTTAAGGCTGCTTGGGTGAGATTCAGATCCTATCAGCGAGATAGTCCACATCACAGGTTCTCACAGGTTCAATTGCTGTGTATTTTCTCCAGAGGGATCGATTGGAGGTATCAGATGGCTCTGGATGCTGCGAGCAATGGTAATTTTAAAACGAGATATCACGATGATGCTTATGTGCTGATCGAGAACTTGGCATCCAGCAATAGCACCAAGAATGCAGATTGCGAGCGGAAGAAGCAAAATGGGAACATTGATGGATCGCAAATTGATAAGGTGCATACAAAACTGGATTCGGTGCATAATCTTTTGATGGGCAAGCAGCAGAAGGCTGTACACTTTGCTGATAAGGTCGAGATTGTAGATGAGGTTGAAGCAGAGGATGTTAATTACATTGGTGGTACTGGTTTTCAGAATCAGCGGTATCAGTTCAACAACAACCGAGGCTTCACCAACAACGCTCAGCAAGGGGGATTCAAGTATGACTTCAAGCCCTCAGGTTTCGGAGCAAATTCCTTTGCCCAGAAACCGATGCAGAGCAGCTATTACACTCGCACCTACGGGAGTTCATCTTACCAGACTCCACCACCAAAGACTCAGGAGAGCAAGGTTGAATCCAAGCTTAAACAAATTCTTTAGGGACAACAGAAGATGACAAAGGATTTTAATGGGAAGATGGATGCCATGTACATAGGTCTAAATGGGAAAATCGAGGCTCTCAACATTCATCAGAAGATGCTGGAAACTCAAATAGCTCAGACTTCAGCAGCTGTCAAGGGAAAGATGGTTCATGCACACAATGAACACGTCAATGCAATCACCACAAAATGTGATTTTGAACCTGATACGTTATTGTCGACCGACACCACCCAGTGTCGATCGAGACCAGTGCATATACTTTCATCGAGCAACACCACTACCTGTGTCGATCGACACCAATCTGGTATCGGTCAACACTCCTCTCAGACTGAGCCGGAAACGAAACAGATGAGCTGTAACGCCCTTATCACCACCTTTCAAATGGGTCCATGTCCGTTCTCTGCCCATTGGGCTCTCTGCCCATTGGGCCCACCTTCATCTGACGGTCGGTCCGCTACGTCCGGAGGCTTTAAAGACTTGATTTACCGACCCTACAAATAACCACGTAATCTTTCCCTGTGCTTTATCCTCACTCGCACGGTCCCGGCAATCACTTCCCGGAAGGTCACCCATCCTGAAATTGTTCCAGCTCAAGCACGCTTAACTCTAGAGTTCTCTCGGGATGTTTGACCGAAAAGATAAGTGCACTTTGGTGACATAGGTGGCCAAATAAATTGTTTTAACCCTCTCCGCATGCACCACCATATTCGTGAAACCGGGATGTTACAATCACCCCCACTAACAGACAGCAACGTCCTCGTTGCACACCAGATCCTTACCCCCGATAGTGTGAGCCATCCTGACTCCATACTCATCTGGGTTCGGCTCTGATACCACTTGTAACACCCTGACCGCCACCTTTCAAATGGGCCCACATTTGTTCTCGGCCCATTGGGTCCACCTTTGTCTGACGGTCGGTCCGTTACGTCCGGGAGGCTTTAAAGACTTGATTTACCGACCCTACAAATCACCACGTAATCTTTCCCTGTGTTTTCTCCTCACTCGCACGGTCCCGACAATCACTTCCTAGAAGGTCACCCATCCTGAAATTGCTCTAGCTCAAGCACGCTTAACTCTGGAGTTCTCTCAGGCTGTTTGACCGAAAAGATAAGTGCACTTTGGTGACATAGGTGGCCAAATAAATTCTTTTAACCCTCTCCGCATGCACCACCATATTCCTGAAACCGAGATGTTACATGAGCAGTATTGTTGAGGAACGTGTCTACAAGCCTAAAGTGCCATATCCTTTACCACCTAGACATCTCAGAAACCCCATCACTGCAGAGAAGTTGCTTGCTTTTGAGAAGATGGTGAGGAAAGTTCCTAATTACATCTCATTTGAAGAAGTGGTGGAAAACTGCCCTCTGCTTGGTTACTTCCGAGATTGTAGAGAGACTCAGGAAGAGATTCAGGCACTCTTCATCAAGGCAAGAAGTACACCACCTCCAATGAAGCAGTTGACTAAAACGGAAGACTCAGGAAAATTTTTAGTTCCATGCTCTATCTCTGGAGTTGAATTCAAAGAGTCTCTCGTTGACTCTGGGTCTAGCGTCAATGTCATGTCAAGGGAAATTGCAGAGAGATTGGGAGCTGATATTCGATCTCCTAAGACGCCTCTTACATTCGCGAACTCTTCCATCTGGCTCCCATACGGAACAATCCCTGATTTGCTCGTTAAAGTAGGAGATTGTCTGGTTCCTACTGATTTTCAGGTTGTGGAAATGAGTGCAAGATCTAGTACACCTTTGATTCTTAAAAGACCGTTTATGGCTACAGCTGGTGCGATTATGGACACACCCAGTAGGCGAATCTCGTTCTCCTACATTGACAAAGAAGTCTACTACAAAGCAATTCCTACTGGAGGAGCTCCCACACATGTCTCTTGCATCACTGTTGTCACGGAAGAGACATTGGTGATTGATCTATTGGACCAGCCATATGATGAGCCAACTGTCAAAGATGTTTTAGATAGCCCTTCTATCATCACCAAGAAAGACATCAAAACAGCTACGGAAACAAAGAAAGTGCAGAACAAAGGAGTCAAGGGTGTTACCCATGTGACTCTAACCCCTCAGAAGTGTGATGGAGATACGATTGAATATAAGGTGAAGTGCACGAGAACCTCGAAACCATTCTCTAAGGTTAGAGTTATCCTCCCTTCAAAGCTGAAAGATAAAGGAAAGGATGTTGTAAAGGGTATGTTGAGCAGAACCCTGAAGCTGGAAATGTCTGGTTGTGGAGTTTACTTCAGGGTTAGTTCTCAACCCTATCCTGACTGATAGCTGAGCCCCCACACGGTCAAGCTAATGACATTAAACAAGCGCTTGGTGGGAGGCAACCCACTGGTAAGTCTGTATACAAGTTCTTTTATTTCTTTTGTTTTTATGTTTTTGGTTTTGTGTCTTGTGTTTTGTATGAATCAGCAACTAAGGAGCGATGAAAAGGAGTCCTTGTGTCGACCAACGTCTGGTATCGATCGATACTATAGTGCTGTGTCGATCGACACTCATCACCATCTCGGGTAACTTCTTCGATTTTCCCCAATTCACACAGTTCTTTTATTTCTTTTGCCAACTCTAGACTAGATAACACTGAGGACGGTGTTGTTTAAGTCTGGAGGAGGTAGTTGCTGACAACGTGATTGTTTTTCTTAGAATTTGTCGTTTTTGAGTCAAAATTTGTTTTATTGAGTCAAAACCTGTCGGAGAGGGTGATTGGAGACTCTCATGTCATCTTGGTACCATGGAAATGTGTTGGTGACAACATTGAGTATAAGGTGCGGTGTAAGGAGACATCAAGGTCTTTCTCTAAAGGTAAAGCCATCCTCTCTCTGAAGTTCAAAGAGAAAAGCCAGGAAGCAATGGAGGGCATGATCAACAAGCTCTAGTAGCCATCAACTACAGTCTTACACCAGACTGGTGCGGACCAGACATCAAACAGGCCAGGCCATAACGGCGCAGACGAGTTAGCCTCGGATTAGCCAACTGATCGATTTTAAGGCTTAACCGATCGGTTCTGGGCAGATTGGTAACCGATTGGTTGCAGCGATCGGTTTGCGTTTCATCTTAAAATCCCTTATGCTATGTATTTTTCTTTTTCTAGGATCTTTTTCTTGAAAATTTTCACCTACCTTCCTTCACTCTATTATACAACGAGACATTGTAATGTCTGGGGGAGGGTAAGGATGTTTAAAAACTTATACCAAATAAAATATTAAATCAAATACTTCAAACTAGGTAGTAGAACCAAGATTTGAATCTGCGGTCGATGCCTTCTACATTTTCCTCTGCTTCAATGTTTTGTAAATCCTTCTCGTCATCAAGATCTACATATAAAAAAAATAGAGGATTAAATTTTTATGAATTTTAACATGTATAAATCATATAAAATATTGTTTATAACGATTTTAAAAAATATTAAATAAATATGAATGACATTATTACCTGGATCATGAAATGTAAATCCATCCAACCAAGTTCGTGTGCAAATCAGTACTTCAACATGTCTTGGTAGAACACGACTTCTATAGTTATTTAAGACAAGCGCACCAATACTAAATGAAAACTTTGTAGCCACAGAAGTTTAGGGTTAGGGTTTCAACACAGATGTTTAGGGTTAGGGTTTCAACTTATTTTAAAAATAAATCCTTAAATAAATATCCCAATTAAACTAAAATGTTAGCTAAGATAAATAGAAAAAAAATTTTTAGGGTTTTTCGGACCAGCCCAAGCCCGGCCAAACAAAGCCCTAAAACCCCTTTAGCCCGAATGGGTTTAGCCCAAAAAGCCCAATTTGTTTTGGGCATAGACACTGAAACCCGAGCCCGGTGTTTTAAAGGGCTGGACCCGACCGGTCCACGGGCTTTAGCCATAATTTACATGCTTACGGATGTACCATTTATTTGATATATTTGGTGAAAAGTTTAAATCTTAACCGAGTCATTTTTAGGGGACAATGAGCTCTTTTAAGAACTTACTTGGAGATGACCTCCTAGCGACGTATTCAGGATTACGTTAGAAGCAGAGTAACAATTTGGAACAACCATGAGCAGACACAATATCCAGGAAAGTCCCTATATCTTTAAAACTTGAATGATTTGAGCTTAGCCTTATCTAGTGAACATTGAACATGCATTTAGTATATCTCACTTAGGGGTTCGGTAATCATGTTATTGATAGATATTCGGAGCTGCCCTGTTATTACCACTCTCTTTGACCTCGGAATAATTAGGATCATACCCTAAAAACCCCTTTTTGTTTAAATTACTGATCATCGCCATATGTGCATTCATGTGCATGAACTATGGAGTATACAGACCAACATAGCTAACTATTCACTAAGATTAGGGATGTTAGACGTAGGATTTCGTGGTGATTAGAAAAGTCTCTCTAAGTTTAGTCTAGTTAACATAATTCTAAGACTTGTTAGAGACTGCTAGAAAATGTTTAGAAAATTGTTTTGATGCTTAAGTTTGTATGGCAGAACCGGTTCTACCATTCGCTAAAAAAAACAAGACAAAAAAAAAGATCGAAAATAAGAAGAAAAAGGGAAGTAGAAACAGGAGAAATTCTGATTTTTATTATAAAAACATCAAAAATATTTCTTACGGTTTTCTCTGGGAATTTGTCGGGTGTCAAGGAAAATAAGGTAGTCTTAGTGAAAGGAAGGTTATGTATCCGTCAATTGGTCTATGTCTCACTGTGATTATGCATAATAATTTGCATCCTAGATTTTTAGGATAAAACCATAAACAGTTGAGTCACCCTAAATGCTTTCTTTAGATGGCTAAGTTCATTGACTTCGAGAGTTCTTTGAGATCTCGGGATTCAGAGTATCAGATATAGACAAGTTCATGGTTAAGTACATAAAGTAGGTTTTGCTCTAACAAGTTTTGATGCAGTTCCCAGAAGGAAGACCCTATGTATGTATTTCTAGCTCCTATCCTTTTAACCATTTGTCCGGGCTCGAGTTTTTATTGTTCTTTACTTGAGGACAAGCAAAGTTTCAAGTCTGGGGGAATGTGTTAACCCCTATTTTTACTGATTTTATTAGGTCCTTTTGTAACTATTCTTGCGTCTTTTAACCAAAAACAAGATAGTTTTGAGTCTTTTTGTATTTTATTAGGAAATGGCTTGAGGACAAAAAAGAAGAGATTTATAGCTAAAATGGGCTTCCAGAAGATTAAGTGGACTTCCAGAGGAACAACAGACTTCAAGATAGACCAAAAAGAAGAAGAGCTTGGAGCCGCGTAAAAATATCGTAATCTAGTCTAGGAGCAAGGCAACTTCGCGAAACAAGAGTTGGTGGAACGCCTGTGAACATATCAATAATTTTCTTAATGCGTGCTAAAAGATCTTACTAATAAAAGATAGTTTTTATTAGGATTTTTTTAGTTTAGTACGTTATCGCTAAGAGATTAGGATAATGTCATTTATTTTTGAGTTCAAGACGGGATGTAATGCTCTCTCATCAATATTGCATATTGCTTGTTTAGATATCTTAGGAGATTCCCTTTGACCAAATATTATATCCATGTATTTCATTTTATTATTATAAAAACAAAACACAAATCATTTGCATTGTGCTAGCTATGTTTTAAATATCATAGTCCACAGTGTAATCGTTTTGGTCCATATGGATTTGATCCCTAAGTAGTACAGCGGTATATCGTACACTTGCAGTAATTATTTGGGGTAAAATTTACACTCTCCATAATTTTTATATGAGGTTTTAGTTGGAATTATGCATGTTATTATTGAGAATGAGGTTTATATTCTTCTCCTAATTTGTTTATAATGCTTATTTTAGACGAAAGTCTAGATATTGCCTCTAATGTTTCTAGACAACGACTGTTGCAATGAAATAGTGGACTCTTGTATAGGTGAGCAAGGTACCTTTAAACAACGGTAGTTGGTAGAAGTCTTGTGATCATATCAATCATTTGCTTCATTCTTGGTAATAATCTTGATAATAAATGGTAGTTTTTGTTAGGATTGTTCAACTTAGTAGTTATCACAAAGAAATTAGGATAACTAACGTTTATGATTAAGTTCGAGAATAGATCTTAATGCTTTCTTCACGACAAGAAAACAGCCACAAATCGACGGGCATTTCCGTCGGTAAGCCATCGGCTTAGGGCTTAATTGATGGTTTAACAAACACATCAATTTGTTAAATCTATGTTGTCGTTAACCTAGAGCCGTCAATTTTCCGTCGCGTAATCGAGAACCGTCAGTTTTCCGACGGATTACCAATGGCCTAATTATCCACGGGTTTATTGAAGGTTTAAAATTGTGGGTGAAAATCTAAGATAACTGACACCTATCAGCCCCAGGTAAAAACCGATGGATGTAAAAAAAAAACTAATGAGATACAGACAATATAGCGATAAATAAATCGACGGACTAAGCGACATATGTGTTTTAAAAATAAAAAATAAAAAACAAATTTTGAAATGGTTTTTAATCAAATCAATTATTAATCACATTGTAATTAAATTTGAAACTACATAATAATAAATCAAAATTCTTTGAAATTAAAATTTAATAATTTTCATATTCATAAAAAAAATTTTAAATATTTAATTCCAACCAAATTGAAAGTAAATCGAAAAACCAAAATTTAAAGTCTACGGGTTTGTAGGATCTCTTGGGAAACCCTAAACCCTCAAAATTGAAATAACTCGTTTGGTTATTACATTTCCCTCCTTAATGACAAGATTCTGTAAGTATCTTTTTGAAAATGCAATCTTTTAAGTATCTTAGGTACGAGTCTTGCTATTATTCTTTCGTCGTAATGAGTCTTGTTGGTTACTTGTTTTGTCAATTTCTCTTAAGTATTGTGCGTGGCTATCCCCTTGCTTGAGGATCGATTGTTATTTTCCTTTCTAGTGCGTGGATATTCCTAGAAAAGTCAATTAACACCCCTTTGCCTCATTTCAATCCGTCCCTGAGCCAGAGTTCACCTCTTCCATCACTTCACCCCTTCGACAAGCCTCTTTGAGCATCGAGGCCTTGGTAAACAAGTTGGTGTGATTCCAGGACGTGTATCATTGGTATAAAAGCTTCAAAATTTCTTATCTATCAGGTTATCTCGTTCCCTTTCATAAGTTTCAATTATGTTTTCAATTTCTTCACTAAAATCCATTAAAAAAACAATTGTCATCTATCTTATTGTTTCAATTTTATAAAATCAAACAAAAATCAGAAAATTATATTCCTTCTGTTATAGTTCTTAGAGACACTGTAGAGTCCAGGAAAATTGTCCTCCTTAATTCAAAAATTCGGTTGCTATTTTTGGTTTGAAGTATATTGGTAGCTGTTTCTGTTTTCGTCAGCTTTGTTGTTTGAATTTTATCAAAATCCACAAAACTTATAAAAAAATTTCTCTTGCTGTTATAGTTATTTTAAACCCTAGAAAACCGAGAAAAATATTCTTTGTTAATTTTGGAACTCATTTGCTATTTTAATCAAAGGAAAACTCAGACTGCATAATTATATTGCATTTTCTGTTTTGGGTTTTTGATTCGGATAGAACTTTGATTTGTTGTTCTGATTTTTGTGAAAGGAACCATGAGGGAAGTACTACCAGTTGGCCCCATTGCAGCTATGACACAAGCATTCACTCAGTTCCAAGAAGAAGTGAGGGGAATGGAAGATCGACTAGGGCAACGTATCACCACCATTAGTGAAAGAGTTGGTCAACTAGAAAGACCACAACAACGTATGGGTGCAATCCATAATCCACTACACCAAGAAGCTGCCCCACAAGATGATGATATGTATGAACTTGAAGAGGATCCACAAGATCAACATCAAGCGCCTCAAAATAACCAACAAAACCGGAGAAGGGATCCTAACCCAAGGAACCGGATTTGTGATGGAGGAGGATACGTGCAAACTACCTCCGACTTGAATTACCCACCTACTTTTACTGGAAAATTAGATCATAATGCTTATCTCGATTTGGAGAGGCGTATGGAGTCCATATACGAGCACTACCGCTATCCTGATGCCAAATAGGTTACTTATGCGACAAAATCAACTAACCGACCATGCCCTTGCTTGGTGGGATTGAGAGATGGCTGAGAGGAGACGCTACAGATATGGACCCCTTACCAACTGGAAAGAGATGAAGGCAGCCTTGAAAGAAGATATGTGCCACCTTATTATCTTCAAGACCTTCAAAAGAAATTAAGAAAATTGTAGCAAGGCCCGAAATGAGTATTATAATGAGTTTGAGATCATAAGGAACATACTGGAGATGGAGGAAACTGAGGAGACACACATGTGTCACTTCCTTGAAGGCCTTAATGATCGAATTGCAATAAAAGTGGAGAAGCAACCATACCACCAACTCCATGAGCTCTTACACCTTGCCATTCAAGTAGAGCAACTGATCAAGAAGAAGACATCTACTGCTCAAAATACAAAGCCTACTCCACCACCATGGAGTGCACCAACACCACATCCAATTGACAAAGGGAACTCAACTAAAATTGAATCTCAATTCAAGAATTCCTATAGAGATGCACGCCAGGAGCAAGGTAAGTCTTTTACCCCTTACCAGACACGTGAACTAACTTGTTACAGGTGCAAAGGGAGATGACACATTTCACGGGACTGCCCAAACCCGAGAGTGATGGTCCTTTACCTTCTGGTGATTATGAATCACAAGATGAAGAGGAACTGGAAAATAATGAGGAGACCATTGAGTAGGCTGAAGAAGGCGGGTCACTTGTCATTCTTGGGACTCTAAACACTCAGGTTGTTGAAGAGGAAACAACCCAATGGGAGAATCTCTATCACACTCATTGTTCCATGGAAGACAAGGTATGTCATTTGATCATCGATAGTGGCTCTTGTATTAACATTGCGAGTTGTTAGATGATTGAGAAGCTAAGGCTGGAAACCACCAGTCATCCACATACCTATAAGCTTAAGTGGCTAAATGATAAGGAGGATTTAAACTTGTCAAAACAAGTTCAGATTCCTTTCTCCATCGATCAGACGCTACAAAGATGAATTGTTGTGTGATGTAGCCCCAATGCAAGCTGGCTATATCCTCTTTGGGAGACCATGGAAATATGATAGAGAAGTATCACACAATGGACGTACCAACGAGTACTCATTCAACTTTAACAACCAGAGGATCACTTTTGCCCCATTAGTCTACTCCGAAGTCAGTTTGATGCAAGCAAGAGCCAAAGAGAAAAGGCAACAAAAGGTAAGTCTATTTCTAGAAAAATCTAATCAATTATCTTTGTTAGAACCCATTCATGCTTGTCTTTTCCAACTGAGTCACAAACAGGTTCAAAGAAGCTTAAACACGTGGAAACACCCTATAAAGCACCAAAGAAGAATCTGAAGTTAAATAAAAAACAACACCATACTTGAACAGACCACGATGACATGGATTTATCCACTCCATTCTGATCCAAGAAGATCCACCAAAGCATAGCCCAACACCAATTGCACCAAAATTGCAAGGTAAGATCCTAAACCAATATTCAAAGTATAAGCCTAACTTGCTTTCTCTTGGTGCAGATTGTATGGTTTCGTGGACAAAACTTTCAAGAGAGAGGGTATGGTGTGGACATCAGTACCAGTAAGCATGGAGAGGAAGGGTGCAATGGACATGCGAATCTAGATAAGGGTAAAGGAGAGATGAACTCCCTTGTTGAGAAAGTCAGTGGCGAAGGGGAGACGACTGTCATTAATTTGCTCTCCTTAGCCTCCTATCCCATCACCACAAAGCCATCAGTGTACTCAGCTCACTTACCAATGAAAGTAGACCAGAAACTATCACATTGTTCAAACCAAGGTCGAGAAACTTCACCAATATGGACCAGAGTAGAAGCTGCACGAACCATGGCTGAGATATTGAAGTTTCACTCAAAAAAAAAACCCTAAGAAGACTTTCCATCGAGAAAAACCACCTTACTGTCGACCACATTCAAGAGATGGTCGAGACCCTTCATTTCGTCCATACCACGAGCTTAAGACTTTATCCGAATGCAAGATCTTTTGAAGCACTTATTTTCAGCTTCAAGATTCACCTAGAAACCCCTAAAATGAAGCTTTGGATCAAGAGACTTCACCTCATTGTCATGCTAGATTCAAAGATAGTCCAGTTCTCGACACTTAAGCCACCCGACGATCAGTTTAAGGTTGAATCACTTATTCTTGTTAATGCTGCGATTTCTCAGCCTTTCAAGAACAAAAGAAGACATTTTGAGAAGAAGAAATCCAGCTCAGAATCGCTCAAGAGTGTTCACACTAAACAAAATGTCAACTGGACCAAGACTTGCTTTAAACGGATCTATTCACACTCAACGTTCCTACTGCTTCAAGTCGTGGAAAAGAAGGCCTCCTACGCTTTAAGAAACACATCTCATTCCAGCCACGAGTTTCCTTTTTAGCAAATCTCATTAAAATGGAAACGGCTCCATATTTTCCATTTATTTCACAAATCTTTGTTACTTTTTTCTTTTCTTTGTGAATGTTGTGCGAACTCTTTATATCACCTCGTGTTCTTCTTTGTTTCACACGAAAATCATCAATAAGCTATATTATTCAGTCAAAAGCTTTGTGCAATTGTCTTGAGTTTGGTTACTTGTTGTGTCGATTTCTCTTAAGTATTGTGCATGGCTATCCCCTTGCTAAATGATCGATTGTCTTTGCCTTTCTAGTACGTGGATATCACCAGGAAAGTCAATTAACACCCTATTGCCTCAGTTCAATCCGCCCATGAGCCAGAGTTCACCTCTACCATCACTTCACCCCTTTCGCAAGCCTCTTTGAGCATGGAGTCCTTAATAAACAACTTGGTGTGATTCCAGGACGTGTATCATATATATATGTTAGTAAAATATCTTGAAAGGAACATAAAACATAACTTAGTAGCGGAAGGTTCATATCCTAAATCTTTGCCTCAACTTCAATCTCTTGGTTATGACCTTCAGATAGCTTAATCTGAAACAACACTGTCAATTCAATCAGGTACTCGAGTCTAAGTTCAAGAAGGTTTACCCAAAAGATCCACTAGAAGTCTAGATTCTTAGTCTGAATTAAGGTCTATTCCTTAGACAAAATATTAGATTTTATTTCGCAGATTCATGTACTTTATTTTTATAATTAACGGATTCGATATAACTTGAGAGTTTGCATATAAAATTATTTCCTTGAATACATTTCGCAAAGTTAAATTTTGGTTTCTAACTTAATTTGATGTTTGTTGCATGTATCCTTACCTATCAAATTATGACGCTGGTTTTGAAAAATGTTATTTATTCCCAAGATATGTAACTGTAGCAAATGCTTGAAAGTGAATGGTTTAATTCAGGTAAATGAGATTATCTTTAACATCAAGATGATTTAATTTATGAGAACCCCAAGATGATTTTTTTGTTAACATATATTATATATATGACATGTTACTATAGGACTACTGTCTTTTGAAATTGAGGCAACTCACACTAGCGACATTGGTGAATGCATATTCTTGTAAGTAAACTTAAGTTAACTAATACATAGTTAGTATTTTTATTTCGGTAGAGAGAGTTCGGTTTACCACTTTGGTTTGTCTATTTAGTTGTGGATGACAAGTCATAGAGAACAGAACTTTGACACCTACTTTCCTCCAAATGGTTCTCCAAACATGATTCAAGAACTTAGTGTCACAGTCAGAGACTTTAGTCCTTGGGATTCCATGGAGGGGCACCACTTCCTTGATGAACAACTCCGCAATTTGTGTTGCATCATTGGTCTTGTCACACGAAATGAAGTGAGTCATCTTAGAAAACCGGTCTACAACCACAAAAATTGAATCCTTTTGTTAGATTTTCGATAGACCTAAGAAAAAGTCAAAAGAAATATCTATCCAAGGGGCGTTAGGTATGGAAAAAGGTCACCGTGAGAATTTAACCTAGTTTTGGCCTTGTGGCACACAATGCAACAGCTAGAAAACCTCTCAACATCCTTCTCGAGGTGAGGCCAAAAGAAATGCTCCATCACTATAGCCAAGGTTTTGTCCATGCCAAAGTGACCCATTGAACCTCAACCATGGGCCTCAGTAAGTATCATTTCTCTTATGGAGCCTTACAAAATGCATAACCTTTAGTCCTTGAACATAAACCCATCTTGCAAGTAAAATGCCTTGTAGGCTCCTTGACCACGATCTTGGTAACACTCAGCTAGCTCCGGATGATCCTTGTACAGTTCCTTACTGTGTTCAAACCCATCACTTTAGCTTCTATTGTGGTTTTAAGAGTATACCTCCTTGACAAGGCATCGACTACCTCATTTTCCTTTCCCTTCTTGTACATTGTTGCGTAGGTAATTATTTTAGTAAACTCCAACTACTTAGCATGTCTCTCCTTAAGAAAATTCTTACCCTTTAGATGCTTAAGCGTCTTATGATCTAGGTGGATGATGAATTCCTTAGACAACAAGTAATGTTGCCTTGTCTTTAGAGCTCGAACCAAATCCTAAAGGTCCTAGTCATAGGTCGGATAGTTCAATGCAGTTCTACTCAACGTTTCTCTAATTCCCAAACAAAAAGCATCACACTCTACCTCGAACATGACTTCAAAGTCCGGTAAAGCTAGGATTGATGCTTGTGTGAGTCATTCCTTTAAGATTTTGAAAGACTGAATTTGAGCTTCTCTCCATGAGAATGACACGTTCTTTTTGATCACGACAATCATTGCTGCAACCACCGTGCTAAAATCTCTAAGAAACCTCCAATAAAAGCTTGCTAATCCAAGAAAACTCTGGACATGTCCTATGGTTGTGGGAGTTGGCCAATTTTGGATTACATTGATCTTCTCCTCATCTACCTCTATTCCCTTTTTACTCACTACAAAGCCTAAGAAGACATACTTGTCAATACAAAACGTACACTTCTTCAGGTTGGCATAAACAACTTCCTTCCAAAGCGTTTTTAAAACTAGCTCAAGATGTGTTACATGATCAACATATCACTTACTATAGATTAGTATGTCATCAAAGTAGACAACAAAAAAATTACCATTAAAAGACCTTAGAACATGGTTCATCAAGCGCATGAAGGTGCTTGGTGAATTGGTTAGTCTGAAGGGCATCACAAGCCAATCCTAGAGACCTTGCTTAGTCTTGAAGGTTGTCTTCCACTCATCCCCTTTTCTCATCCTGACCAGGTGATAACCACTTCGCAAATCAACCTCAGAGAAGATGGTCGCACTCGTCCAACATGTCATCTAGCTTTGGAATGTTTTGACAATATTTGATGGTGATGTTGTTGATTGATCGACAGTCCACGCACATCCTCCATGAGCCATCTTTCTTTGGGACCAACAAAATAGGCACGACACACGAGCTGAAGCTCTCAATAGCACCCAATTCTAATGATTTAGTCGAGGCTTGGCCAAGGATCATCGATAGGTTGCGAATATTGTCAAAGCCGGTAAACAGGAATCTTAATGATCTAGGAAAATCAGTTCGGAGCTGATTCTGACAACTTTGGTTCAGACAGTGTTGATCACGTTCAGACAGAAATGGAAATGTGCAAACAAAAATGGTTTATGTTCGGACATGATCAGATATGTTCGGACATAAATGGATAACGTTCGGAAAAAACAAAAACTATTCAGACAAGTGTGGATAATATTCGAAGAAAATAAGGAATGTTTGGTAGAATCGGTTAATGTTCGGATGGAATTGAATAATATTCAAGGATTGATGAGCGAACGTCGAGGATTGGTGGACCACGTTCGGATTTATAGATCAGGATTGAAGCTTACTGGTTTGGTCCAACCCAATTCGATAAATGAGTAAATTATTAGGGAAAATATTCACAAAACCCGAATATTATAAAAAGATGTTATCGGCTTTCACCATGTAGTCGTTAATATTGAGTTGCTAAAATAAATAGTCGTAACATTAGTCGCCAAATGGCGACGATTTTACGACTACACCCAGTCGTCGTTCACTAGTCGCATAGTAGTGGCAAATTTTGCGACTAATATGCGACTAATTTGGTGACTAGTATGCGACTAAAATTTAGATCTTGATGCAGTCGGATAGAGTTAGTCGCTAAATAGTCGTAACTGTTTGACAACCAATAGACTACTGTTTGGCGACTAAAAGACTACTATTTAGTGACTATTTTGTTATTAAAATGAGAATTTTGTTTATTAATGATTTGAATTGGTTTGTATTTCAAATTGACGAATTGGTAATCTTTGATAATATACCTTGTTTAACTGTAACAAGTTTAAATAACATTTGATTCTAAAAATTCACAAGAACATCTACAAATGGAAACATTCAAAACAGTCACTTATGTTTTGTCAAACTCTAACAGATGCCAATAATACAAAAAAAAGAACTAAACTAGCCAAAAAATACCAAAAAAAAACTAAACTAGAGCTTTAGAAGATGCTTCAAGCCTTCTTGTAAAACACATTGTACTCCTTTTCAGCTTCCTTTGGATTTTTCATCTATTCAGCGGCACAAAGCAATAATCAAGTGAGCATGTTGAACATCATAAAGGACGTAGGCAAAACACTGTTTAAATTACAAGGCTGTTTTGAGATTCAGACACAAGAATACGATCAGCTATTGAAAGAAATTTTAACTAACGGGGTGCGTGTGTGTGTAGGGCTTTACCAGATCCGATTGCTAGAATATTGAGGAGGATTGATAATGGCACAGAACTGTTTGATGCCAAATGGTCCCCCCAAGTTTGAGACTGAATGTTCCTCCCTGTCAAAAGAAACAGTTTGAGCTTCTGGAGCGAAAGATATTAATGAGCACTAACCTAATTCTAATCTAAACTTATAATCTTCACGCATCAAGCTATTTCAAACCTCTTCTCCAATTGTGGACAGTCCATTCCTGTCTGCGTCCTGGAATCAAGAAATTTGATGAACTGAGTTTTCAATAATCTTAAGAGGAGCACATGATTCAATTTTCCTTACCAGACAATGTAGGTAGCATTTAGCTTCAATTTCATATAAAGTGAATCAGAAATTCAAAAATAGCATATAGATATGAACATAAACCAAAATCTGTGTTTGTGCTTTAGATTATATTATAACATCTCAGTAGAAGAAAAATAAGTGAGAAAGAATACACCTAAAAGAGAGTCTGAAACAAGCTATACGCTAAGTGTTTCATAAAATTCAGAGAACTAAGCAATCTCATACACCTAAACCATAAAGCAGCATCTAATGTATCATCTGCAACTAACTAGACAAGTATCATTCAGTTCTTCCAATCAAGAGAGTCAACACCCCCAATGCATTTCTAAGTCAAAAATCAAGACTTGGCTAAACTAAAATTCGTTCGGCATCATCACTAATAACATAATTACACATCAGAATTTGAAATTCGACAGCTCCTTTAGTTATAACCATCAAAGGAGAAACAAACTATCTCATGGGTGATCAAAGTTTAATTAAGAGCTAAAACAATGACATAAACCTCAACTCCAATGGAAAATCTAGAAGTCGTGAATACGAGAGCTTCCATTGTTTAAAAATCAGAGCAACATAGGTCCATGTTACAAGAAGCATCGCAGATTTTTAAGAAAAAAACCCTAAATAGATCTAGGACTAAAGAGAAATGTAATTCCTGCTTTGAATGGCATAAAAAAAGAAAGAGATAGAAGAGACGGATGAACTACCTATCGGACCTGAATCAGAACCGGAGAGAGGCTAGTTGCGGCGACGGCGATGGTCATGACCGACGAGAGGCTGCTTCAAAGTGGAAGAGATTGGAATGTCCTCTGTGTTTTTTTGCGAAGTCTGAAGAGATTAGGTGATAGGTTAAGCCTATCGTTAATGACCGAGAGGTGAAGAAGAGAAGAGGAGAAGAGTAAGATTGAGAGAGGGAGAGAGAAGAAAGGGGAGAAATCTGGATTTGTTGTAATTGATTTTTCCATCCAAAACCCTAAATTGTTTGGGGACGGCATCATCAATGGGGAGTTCTTAAATATGGGGTTCTTAAGATTGTATGTATATAAAATAATAATTAAATATTAAAGAGGTTTTTAAAAGAAGAGAGAAGAAAGAGGTTGTTAAGATTGTATGTATATAAGATAATAATTAAATATTAGAGGGGTTTTTAAAAGAAGAGAAAGAAGTTCTTAAATTTCTTATTTAAGAAACTTTCATGGTGGAGTTTTCAATGAAGAGAGAGGAATTGAGTTGTTAAGAGTGTATGTATATAAAATAATAATTAAATATTAGAAGGGTTTAAAAAAAAAAGAGAAGAATGAAGTTGATAAGATTGTATGTATATAAGATAATAATTAAATAATATTAAGAAACCCAATTTAAGAAACTTGGGTTGATGATGGCCTAAATACAGAGTCTTAAACGACATAGTCTAAGTAAGTATAGACCCTCTAACTCGTCTGGTGTCTTTGTTTCTCTCTAACCCTCTTTTACAAACATAAATTTCTTGACAACAAATAAAATTTATCAAAATATAATAATTTCATTGTTAAAAACAAATATTTATTAATTTCATAATATATTACAATGTGATACAATATAATAAAAATATGACAACTTATTGAATGTAAAAGAAATAATTCAAACTTCAAAATATAATAAAATGTTTGCCACGAGTTTATTTATTAACTAATTGGTGGCTACGTAGTTACAATTTACTTATTGTTTTTGCGGCTACTAAGCTACTAATCGTCTGTGACATTTTCGTGACAATTTTTGTTAAAACATAGTTTAGTGACTAATTGGTGATTAGGTAACCACGAAATTGCCACTAAATATCTACTTTCTTTTCGAGTTTTAGTAGATATTTGGTGGCTAGATATATTTCAGCCACGAATAACATGTATTTTTTACCGGTATTTTAATACTGTTTACCGACTATTTTGCGACCAGCCCAAAATATAGTCGTAACTTTAGTCGTAAATAACCAAACCGACAAACGAGTCGCATTTTAGTCGCTAAAATACGACTATTAAGCCACTATAATTTACTGTATGAAATGTAGTCGTAAATGAGTCGTAAAATATGATGACTGAAAACTTTACGACTATATGATGACTGAAAACTGAAGTCGCATAATAGTCGCCATTTTGGCGACTTATATGCGACTATTTGGGCGGGTCGCAAAATAGTCGGTAATCAGTAGTAAACTACTTGTAAAAAATACATGTTATACGTGGCTATTTTAGCGACTGCGCTCATTGGTCGTAAAACAGCGACTCAGTTGCAACCAAATTTTATTAGTCACCATATAGTCGGAAAGTAGTGGCTAATTAGTCGCCATTTGTAGTCGGTAAAACGTTGGTTTCTTGTAGTGGTCGTTTCTTGCATGATTTTCTATGTCTTTGATATTGTGAATGTTGCTTGTCATGTGTGAATGTTTATAGCATTATATTAAGAATGTTAAGTGATTATTCTATGTGAACGATTGCTATGTAAATATTAAGAATGTCATGACTTGCATTTTAAACTTAGAAATTGATTGTTTGATGAAGAGCAATGACTGAAAACCTAGTGAGACGGAACAACTGCTCTACTAAACAAATTAGTTTGCTTATGCCTCCTATTTGGATGCAGGAAAATAAACTAATGTCGATAATAACTATTGTGACTGACCAGCTCGTGGACACTAAGGCAAAAAAAGGATGGATGGTGGATGTGGGTAGTTTATATTCGTTGGTTTATTTAGGTTTGTTTAAAAATGATGTAATACTTTGCATTATACTAGAACCCCTTTCAAATCCTATTAATTCAGTTTATACATGGTTCTGACTTGTCTATTGAACAAACGCTAAGAATGTTAAGTAAAAGTTTAAAAATGGCGAAGTGTAAAATTGAGAAAAATAACTTAAGTTGTTTCAATTTGGTATTAGAATGTGTTCGGTTCTTGGACAGTCTAAGCATAACTAGGTTAGTTGGGTTAAATCCATCTTTCCAATACCAAGGTCTTATAGTAAGTCTGGTTTATATAACTAAGTTAGTATGGAAAATTAACTTACTAAAAGTTTCGGTAAATGCAGATGGCCAAAGGTAATAAGAGAATCGTTGTAAGGAGAGAGGCTCCGAATGAGAGCTCAGTTCATGATTTAACAAGTAATGATCATGAATAAGTTCAAAATGTGGCTGATGGTGCTGCAGAGAATGTGGCTAATGCAGCCGGTGTGGCAGCTGCTGCTGGTGGTCCAGCTTGTGGTGCTGCTGCTACTATCGATAATGCCTTTGGTGCTGCTGCTCCAGAGGCTTTGGGGAAGGTTTTGGGTGTGCTAGCACATATTTTGGCAAGATTTCTGGCTTTTGCACCTGCTCCAATGGTACATCCTAACATGATGGAACCGCTAGTGGTGGATGGACAACCTGTGTTGGGTGTACCTCCAGTGGCAAACGTACTGCCAATGGCGAATGTGGAGAATGAAGTGGTGTTGCCAAGGCCTCCACCTTACCTAAAGGCAATGGATCATATGCAGAAGTTGGGTACTAACTACTTCTCTAATGGTGCTAAGCCTATTGAGGCAGATGAGTAGAGGACCCAAAAGAAACGAAACTTTGCTTCTGTTTGTTGTCCGAATGAGTACAAAAAGGAAATTGATGTCCACTACTTGGAAGGTAATGTTCATACTTGGTGGGAAGGAATTTCTGGAATGTTGAGGAATCTGAATTGTTCATGGGAAACCTTTCGCGAAGAATTTTGAACTAAGTACTTTCCACCAGAACCTTTGGATAGGTGTGAGGGTGCCATCTTGGATTTGCGTCAAGGATCCAAGAATGTGAGGGAGTATGAGGCTCAGTTCAACAATCTCAAGAAGTATGATGGACGTGAAATTGAGCATGAGAGTGTCCAAGTTCGTCGGCTTATACGTGGATTACAGATTGAGCTTTGAAACCGTTGTCTTGATTGCAGCTATCAAACTGTTTCTGAGATAGTGGAAAAGGCAGCTATGATTGAAACTTGCATGGAAGAAGAGACCAAGTTGTTGGGTGAACAAGCGGTTGCATGGGTGATACCACAAAAGAAATTCGGAGGTGGTGCTGTACAAAAGAAGGGTTGGGTGAAGACGACTTTTCTGGAGCGTCGTGCTTGTGTGACGTGTGGGAAGATACACTAGGGTGTGTGCAGACTCTTGATATGCTCAAATATAATACCCTAAAGTATCTAAGCAGTAGTTGTAGTATTCTAGGGGTCGAACCACAAAGACTCAAGATTGTCACTCAATAAATTCCAGAATGTGAATTAAGCCAAGCAAAATAAATGTAAACAAAAATAACAAAACAATTAAAATCAAGTAGTAAGATCAGTGAGGAAAACGCTAGGCCTAGGGAAATTCGCAAATAAATCAGGATTGTAAATCAAATAAAATGCCAGGAATAAATTAAGCATCGTTCTTGAACTTGAAACACATATGTAAAATCAACCAACTGTCGTTGCGAAAACTATCCATGTCTAAACTTAGAATTCCAAATTTCTTTGCAAATTCTATGAATTCAAACAAGCATTAACGATCAGGTTCAATTGTTCACAAAATCCTAAACCAAATTTCTTTGCGAGTAGGTCTTTTGCTCACCAAACACTAGTTCAGGAAACTAATCACACTTTCGTGTCAATTAATCAACCTAATATCAGATTCTAGTTCGCGAGGCTAGAATAAGCATTAATCTCAAGTCTAGGTGAAGAACTCTATAGATTTTTCCTAACAATTAAATCTAATTTAACAATTCATCAAATACCTTTAAATAACCCTAAACCTAACAAGGAATCTACTCAGACATGGTGAATGAAACAAACATCATGAATAAAATAGATATCATAAAGTAAAATAGAGTGAGAATACAAAGAGGATTCAAGGTTCTTCTCCCAAAACTCTATTGCAAAAACACTATATCTCCAAGAATCAATGTCTGCCTCCAAGAGGCTGAAAAACCTAATTTTATATCTAAAACACGCTTTGGAGTTCATTGCCAAAAATATGGAAATCTTCTGTTTCTTTTCGGGTCTTCTGAAAAATGTGCGTTCTGACTATCGGTATCGACTGACACCATAAATGGTATCGATCGATAGTAGAATTTCCAGTTGTGTTTCTTCTGGATGATGGTGTCGATCGACACTGCATGGGTGTCGATCGATACTGAGCTTTCAGTTTCCGAAGTGCTTCAGCTCCAAATTGCTTCAGAAGCTTCGATAAATCCAAACTAGCTCCAATTGCACCTAATTCTTGAAAAGACTCTGAAAGACTCTAAAAATACTTATAAGACTCAATAAAAGGACTTATATCATGGTTAAAAACGGGTAAAAACCATGATATATCAACTCCACCAGACTTAGTCTTTGCTTTCCCTCAAGCAAACAGAAAACCAAACCAAAGAAAGATGTTAGAAAATGCAGAGACTCACATGTTCTTGAAGAATTGTAATGACCCCTTTTTCAAGCTCTCCAGATGTCACCTAATCAATTTCGGATCTAACCACCATGTACTTCTCCGTAGACATTCGCAACTTCCCAGATTCCACACATTATCTCACAGCATCAACATACTAAATCCTTCATTGCCGTTTCATCACTGTTGCTGATGTTCAAAAACCTTCTAGATTCTTCCTCATGCGATATCATGACCAAGGAACTACCCAAGTTTCATACTTTAGTATTGTTTTCCTCTCCCCCAGACTTATCTCTTTTTATGCTCTTGATTTTGGATTAAGCTTCGCATATACAAATCAAGGTTTGAGACGCGAGTATTGATGGTAATTGCCACCGAATCCCCGGTTCTCCCCCTCAAAGTATCAAAGGTCTTAGGCGAACAACAAGGTCTCAGGAAATGTTCCTACCCCTCGCTCCAAACCTTTGCGTGATTATTCCTTATCCAAGTAGAACAATGTGATCACAGGAAGTGTTCCTAGCCCTCTACTCAGCGAAAATCATCTCATCTTTCATGCATTTTATGTATCATCGTTTGTCAAGGGAGAGGTATAACAAAATTTTCATACGCATGGGTTCCTTTGTCAGATATGAATGATGAATCAAGTTCTGTAAATACCAACCTCAGGAATGAAGTGCATAATTTGGTTCAGGATTTAGAAGAAATCTGCCGGAGACATGGGTGTCTTCTAGTCAACTGGTCAGTCTTTAAATTTTTTATTAGTCGATCTTAGAACCGATCTGTAACATTGGTTACTTAAAAACAAATTCAGAGCAATTCATTCAAGCAAAAGTTCATAATCTCCAACAGGTTTTGACTCAAGAAAACAAAGTTTGACTCAAAAATAAACACTCAGTAACTACCTCCGCTAGAGTTAAACAACAATGTCCCCAATGTTATCTAGCCTAGAGAAAGCAAAAGAAAGCAAAAGAACAGAATCGCTGGAGGGTTTCGCAAAGGTATCATGTGTGATTTATGGGTATCAATGGATGTAGTAACCGGTATCGACCGATGCTTGATGAATATCGACGATACCAGCAGTGTATCGATTGATACTAAAATCCTGTTTCGTGAAACTGATGCCCAAACCGTGTCCCGAGACCAAATATTAGATGAAGCACTGTTAGATCACTAGAGCACAAGTTAGAAGCAACAAAATCATAAGATAGCTACAAGTTCAATGAGTACTGACAATGAGATCTAAGATTTCATAGTGAAAGACAAACAAAAGAAAAAGAACAGGGAAAGGGAAATCGTGAAACCCAAGAAACAAAGTCTAGTCATCGGAGTCATCAGTGTCGGAGACAGCGTAGCGGGATGAAGGGCCGGGTGTGGAGTGGTGGGCATCCGGATGACATGCAGCGGCAACGAGAAACAATGGTGGAGGAAAGGAGGTGGTCTCCCTCGGCAGATCCGATGGTGGAGGAAATGAAGGGGCAGGAGTAGATGTATGGTGGCGCTGTGAACGGCGGGGCTAACTTCCAGAAAAGTCAGATGCGGGTGTGGCATTAGCATCAGTCAGAGTAGATGGGAGGCGTGGCGGAGCGCGTACACGTGTGGCCGGAGCAACCAAAAGTAAGGTGGGAACTAGATCAAATCGTAGCTTGGAGGCATCGTCTTCAATGGTCGTCAGACCTCGGTTGGGCAGGTACACAAAGAGCTCATCGTCAGTCGTAGGAAGACACCAACGGCGGGTTGGCTTCAGCCAACACATGTGCTGCATATGCTGCTCGTCCAGGAGAGAGCGAGCGGTGACAATCGAGTACTCTGAAGTGGAAATGCCAAAATGCTCGAAGATGGGAGTGAGGAGGCTACCAACCGACTCGGTCTTCCGCGTAGAGGAGTAGTTGTGTCCAAAGAATGGCTTGGTTTTCAGAGAGACCAGGTGGTGTGCAAAGACGGCGCCCATGTTGACCGCGAGGTTCAACTCGGGCCACTCATATCTATCCTCAGGGATGAGGTCGTCGACACCCTTGTATAGTAGGATAGCTCTGATATCCTCAACTTGTTCGGCTCCATCTTGCAAAGGAGAGTGTTGCTCAGAATACGGATGATGCAACGAAGAGTGGAATGGCGAACGTCCATCTGCGTTGTAGTCTTGGAGTGATATGCTCCGAGACCGATGTGTCTCCAGAAGACCTGCACATCATGAAATTGGGGAGGCAAAGCTACCTGCAAGAGATCGCGGTCAAAACCGTAGATGTCACAGAGGTCGGGGATTGGTAACCTATAACGGATCCCTCGAATCAGGAAGGTCAGAGTGCCCTCCAAAGCATCGTGGTGGACCTCGTCCCTGTAGTAGACTCGTGCTGTAGCGAGGAACTGGCGAACAAGGTCAGGGTAAAGATCGTACTACCACGAGTATAATGTTCCCAAACCGATCTTATCGAGCATGGCGGAGAGCTTCATGTCGATACCCAGACAGTGCATGGTGTGAGGATCGATGAAGCGCGTAGGGACCATAGCAACACACAGCAACACACAGCCACTCATTGTAGAACAACTTGTCATAGTCGTCCCAGTCTTCGGTGATATGCCTATAGATGCAGGCATCGCTCTCGGTCTCCTCTTTCGGAAATCCTGCCCAATCACACCTCGGGATAATCCTTTTCCCTTCCAACTTAGGCCAGGGAGGCCTAGCAGCAACAACAGGGGCAGAGGGAGATGGTGAGCAGTGTGGCGCAGCTCTCAGGTCACTGATGTGGACCTCAAGAAAACTCTGAGGACCTGTGGCATTAGTGAAACCTCCCTTCAGAACTCTGTAACGATCTCTGGTCAGGCAGGCTGTCACGACGCCGGTGTGCCAGAAGGATCCGTTGAAAGCTTCCACCTCGTCCTGGAGACTTAACTCACGGCGTGGTGAGTTGGAACCGGAGGCTTCCGAATGACGTGCTTTCTTGTGGGGAGCCATCTGTCGACGAATCCAAGAGATAGAATTTTGAGTTTATTACCTTGCAGATCGAGAGAGTGGATGGTAGGATCACAATGGGGACGAAAATCTGAGTGGAATAGGATTTACAATTGAGCAAAACGGTTAAGAAACGAAGAAATGGTGAAGAGAATCGGAACAAACGGCGGCGTCGATCGATGTAGGAGTGAAGGAGTGAAGAAGAAAACCCGAGGGTTTTATAGAAAAACTTACCTGGGTGCTGGGTATCGACTGATACCGTAAGTGGTATCGATCGATGCTCACGTCATGATAGCACCGTTTTTCTATAGTCTCGGTATCGATCCATACTACCTGGGTGTCGATCGATGCTTGTTGTGTGAATCTAGTTCACTTAAAGACATAAGACAAAAACAAAAAACGAAAATGAACGGAAAAACTTATGTACAGACTCACCAGTGGGTTGCCTCCCACCAAGCGCTTATTTAATGTCCTTAGCTTGACATTGGGATCATTCAGGCAGCCTGTGGTTCAGCTAGAGGCATTAGGTGGCCATCTGGAATGGTGGCTTTCGCCCAATAGTATTTCTCCCGCTGTCCATTGACAGTGAATTCTTTTCCCTCAGCATTCAGCAACACTACTGCACTGTGCGGGTGGACTTCTTTAATTGTGAAGGGACCTGACCAACGAGAACGCAATTTCCCACGAAATAACTGTAAACGAGAGTTGTACAGAAGTACCTGTTCATTCGGGTCAAAGTGGCGAGAAAGGATCTTCTTGTCGTGATAGGCCTTAGTCCTTTCCTTGTACAACTTGGAGTTTTCATAGGCGAGGTGTCTGATCTCATCCAGCTTATTGAGTTGAACCAATCACCTTTGAGCAGCAGACTTGATGTCAAAATTCATCAACTTAGTAGCCCAGGCTGCTTTGTGCTCGATCTCAACTGGAAGATGACATGCCTTCCCGTACAGCAAATGGAATGGCGTGGTGCCGAGAGGTGTCTTGAATGCGGTCCGGTAAGACCAAAGAGCGTCGTCGAGTTTCACTGCCCAATCTTTCCGTGTTGCGCCAACTGTCTTCTCCAAAATCTCCTTGATCTGTCTGTAGGAGACCTCAACCTGTCCTCTTGTCTGAGGATGATAAGGTGTGGCGACGCGGTGATGCACGTCGTACTTTCTCAGCAGCTTTTCGAAGATCTTGTTGATAAAGTGAGTGCCACCATCACTTATAACAACTCGAGGTACTCCAACTTGAGGGAAGATAATGGTCTTGAACAGTTTCAAAACTACAGAAGAGTCGTTGGTAGGACTAGCAATCGTTTCTACCCATTTGGAGACGTAATCGACAGCGACCAAGATGTACTTGTTATGTCGCGATGGAGGGAGCGGTCCCATAAAATCGATACCCCAGCAATCGAAAACTTCTACTTCAAAGATGAAGTTATGTGGCATCTCATGTCGCTTACTGATCTTCCCTCTTCTTTGACACACATCGCAATGTGAGATAAAAGCATGAGCATCCTTGAACAGTGTAGGCCACCAGAAACCAGCTTGCAGAACCTTAGAAACCGTCTTGAATGTGGCGAAGTGTCCAGCATACTCAGATCCATAGCAGTGATACAGAACATCTGGCACCTCAGTTTCAGCGATACATCTTCTGTAAATCCCATCAAAACAGTGCTTGTACAAGTACGGTCCATCCCAAAAGAAACGTCTGACATCTCGCATATACTTTTTCTTAGCATAATTCTTGAGATGCTTTGGTTCGTATTCTGCAGCCAAATAATTAGCTATGTCAGCATACCAAGGCTCAGTAGGAGTAGTGACAGCCAGAGATTCCTCAGCAGGAAAGTGATCTGCAGTCGAAACAGCACTTGCAGATAGCTGGTATCAACCGATGCTTGATAAGTGTAGATCGATGCTGACATTTTGGACACAGGGAGATTGCAAAATCTCGTGAGGGTGTCGATCGATACTACGGGGTTGTCGATCGACGCTTGCGTTTTGCACTGGCTGAGTCACAGCAGACTTGTGTCAAATCCCAATTTCTTTGAAGTAGATTTTCTCCTCAGGTAAAGAATCATCAATAGGAACGGTGTCATCGATCCTCATTCGTGAGAGATGATCTGCAACTCCATTCTCTATTCCATTCTTATCCTTAATCTTGATGTCAAAACCTTGGAGCAGTAGAACCCAACGACATAAGCGAGGTTTCAGATCCTAGTTCGGCAGCAAATACTTGAGAGCAGCATGGTCAGTATAAACGGTCACCTTACTTCCAATAAGATAAGAGCGAAATTTCTCAAAAGAAAACACAACGGCAAGTAATTCTTTCTTTGTAGTGATGTAGTTCTTTTGAGCATCATCCAACGTCCTGCTGGCGTAGTATATGACATGAAGCTTCTTGTCCTTTCTCTGACCCAGAACTGATCCAACTGCGAAATCACTCGCATCGCACATGATCTTAAAGGAGAGGTTCCAATCTGGTGGCTGAACAACAGGAGCAGTAACCAACGCCTTCTTGATTTGTTCGAATGCGACTAGACACTCCGGTGTAAAATCGAAGGTGACATCCTTAAAGAGAATAGCAATAAGTGGACGAGCTAACTTGGAGAAGTCCTGAATGAAGCTACGATAGAATCCGGCGTGACCAAGGAGGCTTGTCATAACCTGAATCTTGGCTTTATCAACTTCGATCCCAGCCTTTGAAACCTTGTGTCCCAAAACAATGCCTTCTTGAACCATAAAGTGACACTTCTCCCAGTTTAGAACTAGATGTGTTTATTCGCAGCGCTGAAGTACCTTGCATAGGTTGTCTAGGCACCCCTTGAATGAAGATCCATAAAATGAAAAGTCATCCATAAACACCTCCATGAACTCCTCAATCATATCTGAGAAAATTGACATCATACATCTTTGGAAGGTGGCTGGAGCATTACATAACCCAAATGGCATTCTCATGTAAGCGAACGTGCCGTAGGGACAAGTGAACGTCGTCTTCTCTTGATCGTCTGGATGTATCGGGATCTGGAAGAAGCCTGAGTATCCATCCAGGAAGCAGTAGTATGGGTGACTTGCCAACCTTTCCAGCATTTGATCGATGAATGGCAATGGGAAGTGGTCTTTCCTTGTAGCAGCATTCAACTTCCTGTAATCAATACACATGCAGTGCCTAGTGATCGTTCTTGTCAGAATCAGCTCATCTTTCTCATTCTTTACCACAGTGAATCCTCCTTTCTTAGGTACGACATGAAGTGGACTGACCCAATTGCTATCAGAGATGGCATAGATGATTCCTGCTTCCAGAACTTTCATGATTTCTTTCTTCACAACTTCCTTCAGATTCGGGTTAAGCCTTCTCTGATGTTCGATTGAAGCCTTCGACTCGTCCTCCAGATGAATCCGATGCATGCACAAATCTGGTGATATACCTGAAATGTCATCAAGAGAATACCCGAGAGCTTTGCGATACTTGCACAGCTTGCTCAACAGTAAGGCGACCTCTGCGTTGTTTAAAGAGGAATTAACAATCACAAGATATGTGGAGTTAGGGCCAAGAAAAACATACCTCAGATTGGCGGGGAGTGGTTTAAGATCGAGTTTAGGAGTTCTCTCCTCACTTCAGTCACCAGATGAATCAGATCGCATGGGAGTGACAACCAGTTCCTCGGGTGGAAACAGCTGGTGTCGATTGATGCTCTCAGTGGTATCGATCGATACCTCAGTAGTGTTGTCAAGGATCATGGTGTACCCAGTAGCAACCTCGCTGGAATCTATCTCTGTTTCAGCCAAACAAACCAGTGCTCTCTTCAACAAATTCTCAGGGTGTAACCGCATCAAGTACTCATCCGATATCTCACTAAAGGTATCGATGAAGAATGTCTGCCCATCAATGGTTGGCTTTTTCATCATCTTCTCCATGTTGAAAGTCATGATCAGATCACCAACGTTGAGGGATATTCTCCCATTTTTGCAGTCGATCAGAGCGCCTCCTATGTCCAGAAATGGTCTGTCCAAAATCAGTGGATCTCTTGGTTCAGCATCATACTCTAGGACTATGAAATCAGTCGAAACTAAGCAGTCTCTGATCGTAATTGGAACGTCCTCGAGTAATCCTTCGGAAAATTGGACTGAGTGGTAAACAAGAATTAGGGAGATCCAAGTGGGTGTGAAGTCTGTTATCCCCATTCTCTTAGCTACCGAGTATGGCATGAGGTTGACACTGGTACCGAGATCGCAAAAGGAGCGTTCGAATCTCTCAGTGAAGATTGTCCAATCCAATACAAAACTTCCAGGGTCCTGCAGCTTTTCTAGGATCTTGTTGAGTAGGATTGCACTGCACTCGTGAGTGATCCTCAGCACTCCTTCCTCAAGATTCACATTACTTGATACCATCCTCTTGATGTACCTTCTGAAAGCTGGTGAAGTCATGATAGCATTGATGAAAGGGAGTTCAACAACCAACTTCTCTAGCATTGCATTGCATCTAGCTTCTTCTATTTCTTTCTTAGTCTTGGTAGGAGGTCAAGGGAAGGGTATCTTTGGTACATAAACTCTGCCAGTGTTCCCCGTAGACTGCTTTTTCTCGATGTTTGGACTAGTGTCGATCGATACTAGAGTAGTGTCGATCGATACAGGAGTAGTGTCGATCGATGCTGGTGGTTGTGCAAGTGTTTTTACAGATCGTTGAACGGGTGTCGATCGATGTAGGTTGGTATCGACCGACACTGGGTGAGTGTCGATCGATACTGGAGTAATTCCAAGAACCTCATCGTCGTCGTCTCCAGCAAGATCGACGAGCTGCTTCAGAGAGTAAGTTTTCTTCACCCCTGGAATGACCTATCTTCCACTTCTCAAGGTAATAGCGTGAACGTGTTCCCTTGGATTCACCGTTTTTCCTGGAAGGAAACCATCCTGTCTCTTAACAGTTTATGAAGTATGGGCAACTTGAGTTTCCAGCTTCTTATGATGAATGTTAAGAGCTTAGATTTTTCCATTCAGGTCAGTGTACAAGGCATCCATCTTCCCATTGAAATTGACAGTCATCTTCTGCTGCCCCTCAAGAATCTGCTCGAGCATGGTTTCAACCATACTTTCCTGAGTCTTGGGAGGTGGTGTCTGGTAAGATGAATTCCCATAGGTGCGAGTGTACCAACTATTCTAGAATGGTTTCTGAGCAAAGGAGTTTGCTCCAAAATTCGTGGACTTAAAATCAGACTTGAATCCTCCTCTCTGAGAGTTGTTGGTGAAACCGCGATTGTACGACGAATTCTGAAATCCATTACCACCAATGTAGTTGACATCCTCTACTTCACCTTCATCTACGTTCTCAACTTCTTCAGCACAATGCACTGCCTTCTGATGCTTGCCCATCAACAAATTGTGAACAGAATCCAGCTTCGCATGTACCTCAGCAATCTGCAGTCCGTCGACGTTCCCATTCTGCTTCTTTCGCTCGTAGTCGGCATTCTTGGTGTTGTTGCTAGACGCCAAGTTCTCAATCAGTATGTAAGCATCTTCAGGATACCTCGTGTTGAAATTTCCATTGCTTGCACCGTCCAAAGCCATCTGATACCTCCAATCGATCCCTCTGAAGAAGATACCCAATAACTGAACTTGTGAGAAACCGTGGTGAGGACAATCCCTCTGATAAGACCAAAATCGAACCCAAGCAGCCTTGAATGCCTCAGTTGCTCCCTGAGAAAAATGGGAGATCTTGTTCCAAAGCTCTTCAGATCACGCATCATCATAGAAATTGTTAAAAAACACATTCTTAGTCTCCTCCCAAGTAGTCAGAGAACCAGGAGGCAACTGCTTCAACCAGTAAGCTGCATCTCCACCAAGAGAGTATGGGAAGAGCTTACAAAAGAGGAACTCATTGGGCACTCCATTGTAATTGATAATGGTGACCAAATCTTAGAACCACTCGATATGATCCATGGGATGCTAATGAGAAAGACCATGAAAAGGGTGCTGGCCTACAAGAGTGTAGTATGCAGGGTTCAGCTCAAAGTCGTTCCTCTGAAAAGTGGGAATACGAATCGCAGACCGATTGGCATAGAACAGGTCTGGTCTGTTGTACTCTCCAAGCGTTCTGGCGCGATTGACCAGAGCATTCCCAACATTCCCACGCACAGCTGGTGAGATAAACTCATTAACTAAAAATGCAGGGACAACAAAGTTTCCTTCTACATCAAACAACAGTCCTTGCTCATAACAAAGATGACCTTCCTGATCTCTCAAAACCCCAGCTTCATCACGAGGGAGCACAATCGGATTGTTCATCTCTGCTTGTTTCTTTTGCTTTCTGGTCGTGCGCTCTAAATCAGCTAGCTCTTTGTTAGATAGATTGGTCAACTGGTTGTTCTTGCTTCTTCTGGTCTCACGATGTTGCATACACCTGAAACACAGAAGTTGAAACGCGTAAGTAACATGAATTAAGACGAGTATCAATCGATACCTGAAGGGTGTCGATCGATGCTCGACAACTTAGTCAAAATTCTAAACCAAAATCTAATGGTGAAATTAGGGTCCACGGCAACGGCGCCAAAATTTGATATGCTCAAATATAATACCCTAAAGTATCTAAGTAGTAGCTGTAGTATTCTAGGGGTCACTCAATCAATTCCAGAATGTGAATTAAGCCAAGCAAAATAAATGTAAACAAAAATAACAAAACAATTAAAATCAAGTAGTAAGATCAGTGAGGAAAACGCTAGGCCTAGGGAAATTCGCAAATAAATCAGGATTGTAAATCAAATAAAATGCCAGGAATAAATTAAGAAACAATCTTGAACATGAAACACAAATGTAAAATCAACCAACTGTCGTTGCGAAAACTATCTATGTCTAAACTTAGAATTCCAAATTTCTTTGCAAATTCTATGAATTCAAACAAGCATTATCAATCAGGTTCAATTGTACACAAAATCTTAAACCAAATTTCTTTGCGAGTAGGTCTTTTGCTCACCAAACACTAGTTCAGGAAACTAATCACACTTTCGTGTCAATTAATCAACCTAATATTAGATTCTAGTTCGCGAGGCTAGAATAAGCATTAATCTCAAGTCTAGGTGAAGAACTCTATAGATTTTTCCTAACAATTAAATCTAATTTAACAATTCATCAAATACCTTTAAATAACCCTTAAACCTAACAAGGAATCTACTCAGACATGGTGAATGAAACAAACATCATGAATAAAATAGATATCATAAAGTAAAATAGAGTAAGAATACAAAGAGGATTCAAGGTTCTTCTCTTAAAACTCTATTGCAAAAACACTCTATTTCGAAGAATCAATGTCTGCCTCCAAGAGGCTGAAAAACCTAATTTTATATCTAAACACGCTTTGGAGTTCATTGACAAAAATAAGGAAATTTCTGTTTCTTTTCTGGTCTTCTGAAGAATGTGCGTTCTGACTATCGGTATCGATCGACACCATAAATGGTATCGATCGATACTAGGATTTCCAGTTGTGTTTCTTCCGGATGATGGTGTCGATCAACACTGCATGGGTGTTGATCGATACTGAGCTTTCAGTCTCCGAAGTGCTTCAGCTCGGAATTGCTTCAGAAGCTTCGATAAATCCAAACTAGCTCCAACTGCGCCTAATTCCTGAAAAGACTCTGAAAGACTCTAAAAATACTTTTAAGACTCAATAAAAGGACTTAATCATGGTTAAAAACGGGTAAAAACCATGATATATCTGCTCTATCAAAGGACGTGTTTTGTATGTGCTAGTAAGGACCACAAGTACGATGCTTGTCCTAACAAGAAGAAGAATGCGCAAGTGTGTTACCATTGCGGTGACGAAAGACATATCAAACTGTATTTTCCTAAGTTGGTGTAAAAAACTAGGAAAAAAACAAATGAGGAGCGGCCAACACCACCAAAGAGGCAAGCAATCATTATGCGGATGTATGCAAGGACTGAGGAGTCAATTAGGCCAAGTACTTCTCGTCCAATCACTAGTAAATCCTATAACTTGCCTTAGTAAATTTCTATGTGAAATTTGAGTGTTGCATGTTCAAATAGGTTTTTATGATTCTAG
The DNA here is from genome assembly GCA_004349715.1 of Crucihimalaya himalaica. NCBI lineage: Eukaryota > Viridiplantae > Streptophyta > Magnoliopsida > Brassicales > Brassicaceae > Crucihimalaya > Crucihimalaya himalaica. Next base: position 366,754 of record SMJT01000023.1, on the reverse strand, counting down.
ATCAATGCGTAGGGGCCATTTACATGGGTGGTGTGGCAATCCATGTTATGTTTGATTCCAAGGCAACTCCATGTTTTGTTAGCTCGGAAATTATTGAAAAAGCTTGGTTCCAAAAAGAACCTGGGAATGACTTTTGATTAGTCAAGGCAGCTGGTGGACAAGTGATGATGACCTATGGAAAGGTGAAGAAAATATTCACGATGATTTGCAGAGTGGATATGCCAGCTGACTTGGTAATTTGCCAAGTAAAGTCGTACGATGTGATCCTTAGAATGGATTGGCTTGGAGATCACAAGGCACATCTGAATTTTCATCGAGGGAAAGTGAACTTTGATACTCCAAAAGGGATGTTGGTTTACCATGGAATTAGACCAACGTTTGGTAGCTTGATTGTCTCGGCAATATAAGCAGAGAATATTATGGAGAAGGGATGTGAAGAATATCTTGCCACGATTACAACAATATGGAAGTTAGATCGGATGTCGTACTTGAGAATATTCCGGTGGTACGGGAATATGAGGACGTGTTCGGAGCTTTAAGCAGATTGCCACCATCACGTTCGAATCTGTTTACTATTGAGCTTGAGCCTGGTACAACTCTAATATCTAAATATCCATATCGAATGGCACTAGCAGAGATGGCTGAGTTGAAAAAGTAGTTAAATGAGCTGATGAAGAAAGGTTTTGTAAAGCCAAATAATTCCCATTGGGGTACACCGGTTCTCTTTGTAAAGATGAAAGATGAAAGTTTTTGGTTTTGCATTGACTACCGCGCATTAAACCTAGTTATAGTGAAGAATAAGTACCCTCATCCAAGGATTAACGAGTTGTTGGAACAACTTCGAGGTGCAACTTGTTTCTCGAAGGGTTATTTGACTTCAGGTTACCATTAGATTCCGATAGAAGAGTTAGATATTTGGAGGAGGTGCAACTTTCGGACAAGGTACATACACAATGAGTTTGTTGTCAAGCCGCGGCTGACAAATGCTCCTGTAGCTTTTTATGAAGCTCATGAACAATGTATTCAGGGAATACTTGGACGAGTTTGTGACCATCTTTATAGATCCAGAAGATCACGCGGTTAACCTTAGGAAAGTGATGAGTAAACTAAGGAAGCATAAGTTGTTCCCCAAGCTTAGAAAGTATAACTTTTGACAAAGAAAAATCAGATTTTTGGGCCATATTGTCTCGGATAAAGGAGTGTCGGTTGATCCAGAAAATATAAAGTCAATCAAGAATTGGGCAAAGCCAAGGAATGTTTCGAAGATAAGGAGTTTTTTTGAATTGGCAGGTTACTATTGTCGGTTTGTTAAAAGATTTGCGAGCATGGCTCAACCAATGATTCATGTAACGGGGAAAGACACTCTGTTTATGTGGGCAAAAGATTGTGAAAAGAGTTTCTCTAAGCCTAAAGAAATGCTTATGAGTACTCCAGTATTGACATTGCCGGAGCGGAACATACCTTTTGCGGTAACACCAATGCATCGAGGATGGGTTTGGCTTGTGTTCTAATGCAACAAGGGAAAATGATTACTTATGAATCAAGACAATTTAGGAAGTACGAAGGTAACAACCCTATCCACAATATTGAAATGGCGGTAGTGGTGTTCGCCTTGAAGATTTGACGTTCTTACCTTTATGGTGGAAAAGTTTAGATTTTTACGGATCATAAGAGTTTGAAGTACATCTTCACTTACCCGGATTTGAACTTGTGGCAAAGACGTTGAATGGATCTTAAAATTCCCTACCATCCGGGTATGGTAAAATTGGTGGCAGATGTGTTAAGTATAAATAGAATGGTTGTGGATGTCGAGAAAGACATGGAAATCTTTGTTAACATGGTTGGAAACTTGCATTTAGTAGCTTTGTTCGATGAATTGGAACCTGTGTGATTAGGTGCTGCAGACCAAGCTGATTTGCTAAGGCGTGTTTGGTTATCACAAGAGAAGGATGAGGATCTTATCAAATGGTCAAAGAATGATAAGACTGAATGTTAAATTTCGAACAATAGAATCATTTGGGTGCATGGTTGAGTGTGTAATCCAAAAGATCAGAAACTTTCGAGAAGAGCTTTCTTACGAAGCACATCAGTCCAAGTTTTCGACACATCCACTAAAATGTATCAAGACTTGAAGCGGTATGACCATTGGAAAGGTATGCCAATCTTGCTAAGTGGGTGGCTAGTTGTTAGACATGTAATCTAGTTTAATCCGAACATCAGAATCCGGCTGGATTGTTACAAAGTTTACCGATTCCAGAGTGGAACCGTGACATGATCACAATGGACTATATCACGGGATTGCCATTACGTGACAAGAAAGATGCGATTTGGGTCGTTGTGGATCGGCTTGCTTAAGTCAGCACACTTTCTTCTCGTAAACAGAAAGGATAATGCGGAGAAACTTACATAGTTATATGTAAAGGAGATAATATGGTTACATGGAGTCCCACCAAGTATAGTGTCAGATTGTGACTCCAGGTTTGCTTCAACAGTTTGGAGAGCACTACAGAAAAGTTTTGGAACAAATGTCCACATGAGTACAACTTATTATCCACAGACGGATAGACAGTCCGAACAAATAATTTAGTCACTTAAAGATTTGTTGCGAGCAAGTGTGTTGGATTGGGATGGTAAGTGGGAAGAACACTTACACTGAGCAGAATTCGCTTATTACAACAGTTATCAAGCAAGCATTGGGATGTCATCTTTTGAGGCACTGTATGGACGACCGTGCCGAGCACCACTATGTTGGACACAAGTTTGGAAGCGCAGTGTCTATGGTCGGGACTTTATGGACGAAACAATAAAAAGAATCAAAGTCTTAAAAATCAAGATGAAAAAAGTTCAAGATCGGCAAAAAAGTTATGTAGACAAGCGGCGAAAGGAATTGGAATTCCAATTGGAGATAAGGTCTATCTTAACACGGTCACTTACAAGGATAAGGATCATGCAGTGTTGAACACAAAGCTAAGTCCGAGGTACATGGGACCGTTTTATATTTTGGAAAGGATTGGTCTCAGTAGCTTATAACTTGGAATTGCCACAGGAATAGAAAGCTTTTCACAAATTGTTTCATGTGTCGATGCTAAGTAAGTACGTGACACATCATGAGAATGTCATATTGAAACCTCCACCAGATTTTCAAGAGAATATGATGATTTTTGGGAGACTAGTTCGGGTTATTGGAACAAATTTGAGGACAGATCGAAGTTAAAAGGTCAAGTTGATTCCAGTTGTGTAGGACTATGGTGGGCAAGAGGACACAACTTATGAACCGGAAAAAGTGATGAAGGTGAACTTCCATAAGTGGTTTAAAAAGCAGAATGGGACTAAGGATAAAGCATAGATTCGAGGACGAATCTATTCTAAGTGGGGGAGAGTTGTAACACCCGCTTCTAATCACTTGGTCGAGGATTGGCCAAGGATCCTCGATAGGTTGGTTAAAGTTGGTCGACAGGAACCCGTATGATCGACGAAAATTGGTTTGAGAATTGATTCTGACAACTTTGGTTTGGACATTTTTGATCACGTTCAAACATAAATGGAAATGTTCAGACAAAAATGGATTATGTTCGGACAGGATCAGATATGTTCAAACATAAGTGGATAACGTTGGGACAAAATAAGAATTATTCGGACAAGTGTGAATAATGTTTAGACAAAATCAGATATGTTCCGACGAAGTGGATAATGTTTGAAGAAAATAAGGAATGTTCGGTAGAATTGGATAATGTTCAGATGGAATTGAATGATCATCGAGGATTAAGGGGCCAACTTCGAGGATTGATGGAACATAATCGGATCTATGGATCCATGTGTCAGGATTGAGGCCCAATGGTTCGGTCCAACCCAATTTGGTTAATGAGTGAATTACTAGGGCAAATAATCATGAAAACCTAATATTATAAATAGACATGATCACCTCTCACTCTAAACACACTTAAGAACCCTGAAAGAGACCCTAATTACCATTTTTTAGCCTACGCCTTTTGTGATCGATAAAGTTGGTTCATTGTGAGGTATTGTTAGAGATTGCGGTGTTTTTCGAGAGACTGTTGTTTATGCTCGAAGATCTGTTCGGATCTATGTAAGTGATTGAAGATTAAACATCAAGAGGTGTCTAGAAAACCTAAGTCTGTCAGTTAGAGGAGAGTGTGTGACTGTGGCTAAGTCCAGATATCGTTTTCTTGCATGATTTTCTATGTCTTTGATATTACGAATGTTGGTTGTCATGTGTGAACATAGTGCTATATTAAGAATTTTAAGTGATTGTTCTATGTGAACGATTGCTATGTTAATGTAAAGAATGTCATGACTTCCATTATAGACTTAAGAATTGATTTTTTTTAATGCGGATGTATTACTAAAAGCCTAATGAGACGGGACGACTGCTCCATTAAGATATTTTTTTTGCTTACGCCTCCTATTTGAATGAACGCAAAGAAGGGAAGGATGGTGGATGTGGGTAGTGTATGTTTGTTGGTTTATGTTGTTCTAGTTTAAATTGATCTAATAGATTATGAGCGGACTTACCATTCACCTAGAACCACTTTTGTACTAATTGGGTAACTGTCAAGTATCCATTGTGATGGATCCGTGAATTACGTTCTCTCCAAACTAGATATAATTTAGTTTGAAAACAGAGCCGAAAAAGATGTCGTGTTGACCGTTTTCCGTGTCCACTATCAAGCTATTTAAAGTTATGTCCCAGTCCAGGTCTAGATGTTGTCGCAGTATATAACCAGCCCTTTCGACCATACTGTAAATGAGTTTGACCTTCATTAGTAATAGAATACAGATTCTCAACATAGTGATGCCTAAAACAAATAGGATGCTATCAAATTATCCACATAAATTAAAATGTAAGTGCTTACATACAAATTACCATTCAACTTTTGAAATTTAGTCTATTTGCTTGACAATTAATAAAAAAAAATTAGGTATATATAGTTTTGTATGCATACAAATATAGGAACTTAATATGCACACTGAATGCTTTTGCAATAATTGTTAACATCATAGTTTAAATTTTTATTGGTAGCATGTAATAGTTTTGTAAACCGCTCTAACTCTAGGCTCTGTTATTTGAGAATTTACGATAGTGGATGGTGAATAAGTTAGAAAAATATATTTCTCAAACATATTACATAGAATATTTATTAATAATATAAAAAATTGTAGTTTTTTTTATTAAGTTCTACTCCCCGGGTTTCATAAAAAAAGTTATTTAAGGTTTTTCACACATATTAAAAAAATAATTAAATTTTCTATTTTAATCTCTATTTATATAGGAATCCCATTTATATATTATAGAATTTTTCTACACTTTTTGTGTTGTGAAACAAAAATAAAATCATAAAATGATATTATTTGTAAAATAGAGGTAGTATAAAATAATATCAAATCATACTGCAAAACGAGATACATATCTTAATAAAAATAATTCATATTTTTTGTAATTATGAAAGAGTTTATTAGATTTAAGCTAATGTTTCAAACCTATTTAAATTAGAATTTTCACACAATATATATATATATATATATATATATATATATATATATACAGTAAAACCTCTATAAATTAATACTGTTAGGACCGTAATATTTTATTAATTTATCGAATTATTGATTTATTGATATATTAATTAAACTAATTTGGGACCAAAAAAATTTATTGATTTATCAAGATATTAATTTATCGAGTATTAATTTATAGAGGTTATACTTGTATTACAATATAACTTTTTCTTTAGTATATATGAATTATATATATATATATATGTATATATATAATGTATTTGATATTTTTGTGTTAAACCATTCACGCATCTACTAATATTTCTTAAACTCCCAGAGTAACTGCAACATAAACATACACATAGACATCTACTAAAAATGCTCTGATGTTTGGCGATTGCAAAGGCAATTTGGTAGTTACCTCTTAGTCATCATTTTCAAAGGATTCAGAGAGTTATTGGCGACGGTTTTGGGTGTGATTTTCTCTCCCACGATCAAGCGGTTCTTTTTGGTAAAGGAGTGACTGCTTTACACGATGTAGCATTCAGCCACCGATGGAATCATCTCTACTTAAGAAATCGAATATGGGAATGTTGGTTCAAAATCTTCAAGCGACTTCTTCTTCTTCTCTACTTACTTCGATTCATCTCTTTCTGGTTTTCAATGGCAGATGGTATTAGACGTGATCTGCAGAATATCGATTTGGGCATTGATGAAGCCCCCTTCATTCTCCCCCAAACGGTGGTTCAAAACGTGATTGATGATAATCGCTTCTTCCTCATCGGACGTCCTCTGATTCCCTGAAAGCAAAATCTTTGACAAATAATAGTGAGTCTCCCTCGATCTTGGGGCCTTGTCGGAGTGGTTCGTGGACGCATTGTCGATCAACGGCGTTTCCAATTCGTGTTCCCATCGGAAGAATCCCTTGAAACTGTACTTCGCCGCGGCCCTTGGGCTTTTGCTGATTGGATGCTAGTGATTCAAAAATGGTCTCCATCAATGGACCCATTGGCTTTGAATTACATCCCCTTTTGGATTCAATTTCAGGGAATCCCACTTTAATATCTTAACCTGAGAGTCATCGCTAACATTGCTTAATCCTTAGGACACGTTGATGAATTGGATTTTGATGCCAATACGGTGAGACGAGTCCGATTCGCTCGGGTCAAAATCAATTGGAATGTGGATATCAACATTTCTTCCACCGTAACTTTCAGTTTACTCCGGGAGAAAACATGGTCCTTAGCTTATTTTACGAATAATTGTGCGGCTTTTGTACAGTGTGTGGCAGACTTACACATGACTTTGGTAATTGCCTCATTCAAAATGGTGGTGGCCCAGAAGATTTCGATGAACTGATCCTGATGCTGGTAGTCCTCCTTCCTCTGGTAATCATGGTAACAGGGGAGTTCAAATCCAAGAAATCGATGACAATGGCGATCCAGTCATTGATGTGGCGATTGATGAGATTTCATTCCTCGAGAGGACAATGTTTCTAAAAACATTCAAGATGGTGATGAGGATCCTGAAGAAGATACATAACTATCTGATATCGATCCTCTCCATGATGCATTGGCACACACCCATTCTGGAGGATGCGAATGATACTGCAAATTATGGAGATAGCTAAGAAACTGATGAGGAAACGAGGCCTAACATTATCCCTTTTTTTTGTTATTAATTCAGGTACTGGGGTTCCTCTCGTTGTTAATCCAATGAAAGTCATTCGCAAATGCAAACAGGAGAGCCTTAATGACGATGTCGATCACAGCCCACAGAAGAAACGGTCTCTAGCCACAACTTTCTTTCACAATGCTGACTTTGAGATCGGAAGCGAATCAGGTGTATAGACTTCTGATGAGGATCAAGACAGAGCTGTGGTGGGGCCGGTATCACCACCAGTTCCATGAGAGTTAGCTTTTGGATCTGTAAAGGTGTAGGACAACTCTTGACAGTTCGACGCCTAGAAGAGATACAACATTTATATATGTTGGACATGTTGTTCTTAGTGGAGACGAAACAAAAAGATGATTACGTTAGAGATCTAAGTGTGAGCTTGGGTTTTTCAGATTTGTGTATTGTTCTTCCTAGAGGCTTAAGTGGTGGATTGGTAGTAATGTGGAAAGAACATGTTTCGGTTGTAGTTAACTCGTATGATGTAAGACTTGTAGATCTCCATAATGAATATAAATCTTTTAATTTTTACTTGTCTTGCATTTACGGTCATCCAATACCAAACGAACGCCATCATCTATGGAAAAAACTTCAACGAATTTCAACTACTAGATATGGTCCTTGGTTGATGTGTAGTGACTTTAACGAGATATTAAAACCTGAGGAAACAAAGGGTGGACGAATTTGGGGACTAACCAGTTTTAAGAATTTTCATGATATGGTCAGTTGTTGTAATATGCAAGATATGCACTATAACGGTAACCTGTTTAGTTGGGTTGGTAAACGACATCAATTGTTTGGATAGGGTTTTTATGAATTTAGATTGGTAAGCAATATATGCAGCTTCGAAATAAGAATTCCTTACTTTAGCTGGCTCGGATCATGCCCTAGTATTTATAGATATTGCCGAGGAAGTCAACACTAAAACAGGTCAGTTCCGATATGATAAACATTACTGCCGAGAGATGATTCTTTTATTGAAGCTGTACGTAAGGGATAGAGATCAGGGAGTTCTGATGATCATCAAAGTCTACGTGATAAAACTCATCATTGTCGTAAAGAGTTGGCTAAATGGAAGAGAACGGCTAAATCAAATTGTCTTGAAAACTTCAAACTCTGAATTATCACCTTGATGTTGTGGAGAGAAGTAACACAACTCCTCTTACTGTGGTCCAGAAACTCCGATACGATCTTAATCAAGCTTATCAAGAAGAAGTCCAGTTTTTGCAATTAAAGAGCATAAATAGTTGACTTCGTTTGGGTGATCGCAATACTAAATTCGTCAGGATGTAGCAAATTCGAGAAAATCCAAAAACCGTATTAAGTCTATTATTGATGATCAGGAATTATAACATTTTCGTGATAACGCCATCGGCCTTGTGGCGGAAAATTATTTTTCAACGCTTTTTACCACAAATCAACATATGGATCTTACAGATATTATTGTTGGTCTTGAATGTAAAGTAACAAGGAAAATGAACAACGATCTTCTCCGTCCAGTTACTAATGATGAAGTCAAAATAGTTGTGTTCTCTATTGGAGCATATCTCGCCCCAGGTCTGACGATTTCTCGGCTTCCTTTTATCAACAATTTTGGCACATTGTCAGAAACAATGTGTGTACTATGGTCCAACATTTCTTTTCAACCAGACAGTTTGATAAGAATATCAACACAACTCATTTTTCTTATGCCAAAGATCACTCCTCCGAAACACATGGCAGATTTTCGACCTATAAGCCTTTGCAAGGTTAGTTATAAAATTATTTCGAAGGTTTTAGTCATGAGGTTGAAACAGTGTTTGGGTCTTGTGATCTCGGATTCTCAAGCTGCATTTTTTCGGACTTTATTCCCTGAAGTCCAAACAAAATTGCCAAACTGACTAGTTAGCAATCAAACCCGATATTAGTAAAACTTATGAATGGATTGAATGGAATTGTTTTGTAACAAGTTATGTTGAAGATTGGTTTTGATCAGCGATGAGTAAATTGGATAATTAATGCATTGCGTCCGATCTGTTTCATTCGAAGTCGTAATCAATGGCTCTCCTTATGGCAATATTATTCTGACAACAGGCCTTCGTGAAGGTGATCCTTTGTCACCCTATCTCTTCTTGTTTTCCGCTGAGGTACTTAGTCAAATGCTAAATAAAGCTGAAGTTCAGAAAATGTTTCATGGTATGAAAATAACGACAAATTGCCCTTCGATATCTCATTTATTTTTTCAGATGGCTCGTCATTTATGTTTCATGGTTATTTAAAACTTATGAAGCAGCTTCCGGTCAACAAATTAACTAGTCCAAATCTTCAATTATTTTGGTATGAAAATTTTCAAGATTTTAAGAGACGTCGGTTACACAATATTTTGGGTATAATGTCGACAAAGGTGGTAAATATTTAGGATTTCCGGAACAATTTGGAAGAAATAAGGTTGCGCTATTTTTAAATATTGTTACTAGGGTGAAAGAAAGAACTACAGGATGGTCTATAAAGTTTTTATCCCATGTAGGAAAAGAAATTTTGATTAAATTAGTGGCTTTGGCGTTACCAGTCTACTCGATGAGTTGCTTTCTCCTTCAAGCTACCATTTGCGATAAAATTAATAGTGTTCTTACCTCTTTTTGGTGGGGAAAAGAAAATGGTAAACGAAAAATTCCCTGGGTTGCCTGGAATAAAATGTCTCTTCCAAAGAAAGAAAGCGGTTTGGAATTTCGAGATCTTAAAAAATTTAATGAATCTATCCTCGCAAAACAGGCCTGGTAGATTCTCTACTCCCCAAATTTTCTTCTCGCTCGTCTTTATAACGGTTTATATCACCCAACATCCAATTGTCTTTAGGCTTCGAATCGTCATGGCACCTCATATGGGTGGCGTTCCATTCAAGTGGGTAAAACCCTTCTTCAAAAAGGTCTCCAGGTTTGTATCAGCAATGGTAAAAATACTAAAATTTGGTCAGGTCCTTGGTTACCAACTATTCCCTCTATACCTGCCTTTGGCTCCATAATTAACTCGAATATCACCGTTTCAGATTTGTGATTTGAGAATAAGCGCGAATGGGATCCTGTTATCTTTGAAGGATTTCTTTCTCCGGATGACTGTAAACTTGATTTGGAGATCTATCTCTCTAAATTTACAGTCCACAACGTTTATGAATGGGCATACACAACTAATGCTCAATATACGGTTCGTTCGAGATATTGGATAGCAACTGATATATCATGGTTTTTACCCATTTTTAGCCATGATATAAGTCCTTTTTGTTGAGTCTTTTCTTTGGTTTTAGAGTCTTTCTTCTTTTCAAGTTATAGGCGCTATGGAGCTAATTGGAAGATTTGGGAAGCTTTTGAAGCAATCTGGAGATGAAGCCGTTCGGGAACAAGCTCAGCATCCATCGACACTGGCTAGCATCGATCGACACCGTTCGTTTGGAAGAACCACGACCAAAGAACCTGGCATCGATCGTAACCACTTACAGCATCGGTCGATGCCAGTGACCGGAACGTCAACAAACCCAAGATTATCCAGAAGTTTTCCTTATTTTTCGAATAGCTCCAAAACATTTTGATTAGCTATTTAATTAGGTTTTACAGCCTCTAGAAGAATACCTTGTGATTTCTGGAGATAGAGTTTTTCTGCAACTGAGTTTTTTTGGATATCTATTCTATTCATGATGTTTATTGCTTTCACCATGTCTGAGTAAAATTCCTGTTAGGATTAGGGTTACTTAAAAGTATTTGATGAATTGTTAGATCTGAATTGATTGTTAGGGAATAATCTATAGAGCTTTTCACCTAGACTTGAGATTAATGCTTATTCTAGCCTCGCGAACTAGAATCGGATGTTAGGTTGTTTGATTGGCACGAAAGTGTGATTGAGTGCCTGATCTAGTGTTTGGTGAGGAAAAGCCCTATTCGCAAAGAAATTTGGTTTAGGGATTTTGTGAACAATTGAACTTGAACTTTAATGCTTGTTTAAATTCATAGAATTTGCAAAGAAATTTAGAATTCTAGGTTTAGGCATAGATAGTTTTCGCAACGACAGTTGGTTTACTTTACATCTGTGATTCAAGTTTGAAAGCGGAGCTTAATTTATTCCTGACAATTGATTTGATTTGATAATTCTGATTTGCCTGCAAGTTTCCCTAAGCCTAGCGTTTTCCTCCATTGATTTATATCCTTGATTTAATTGTTTTGTCATTCTTAATTTCATCTATTTTGCTTAGCTTAGTTCATATTTCTGAATCTATTGAGTGTCATCTTGAGTCTTTGTGGTTCGTCCCCTAAAATACTGTAACGAGTGCTTAGATACTTTTAGGGTATTAGATTTGAGCACATCAAATTTTGGCACCGTTGCCGGGGACTCTAATTTCACCATTAGATTTCGGTTATAGAATTTCGACTAAGTGTTGGGCATCGATCGATACCCCTCAGTATCGATCGATACCCCTCAGTATCGATCGATACTCGTTGTTACTTTCGTCACTTACGCGTTTTGCCCTTGTGTTTCAGGTGTATGCAGCATCATGAGACCAGAGGAAGCAAGAACAAGCAGTTGATCAACCTATCTAACGAAGAGCTAGCTGAATTAGAGCGTACAATCAGAAAGCAAAAGAAACAAGCTGAGATGAATCATCCGATTGTGCTTGCTCGTGATGAGGTTGGGGTTTTGAGAAATCAGGAGGGTCACCTGTGTGACGCGCAAGGACAGAGAATTGATGCAGAAGGTAACGTTATTGCCCCTGCACCGGTTGCTAATATGGTTATCCCACCAGCTGTGCGTGGGAATGTTGGGAATGCTCAGGGTAATCGCTCTAGAATGCTTGGAGAATACAACAGGCCAAATCAGTTCTATGCCAACCGATCTGCAATTCGTATTCCTACTTTCCAGAGGAATGACTTTGAGCTGAAGCCTGCCTACTACACTTTTGTAGGTCAGCATCCGTTTCATGGTCTTTCTCATGAGCACCCCATGGATCATATTGAGAGGTTCGAGGACTTGGTCACCAGTATCAAATACAATGGAGTGTCCAATGAATTCCTCTTCTGTAAGCTCTTCCCCTACTCTCTTAGTGGAGATGCAGCTTACTGGCTGAAGCAGTTGCCTCCTGGTTCTCTGACCACTTGGGAGGAGACCAAGACTGCTTTTCTGAATAACTTCTATGATGATGCGAGATCAGAGGAGCTCAGGAACAAGATCTCCCAGTTTTCTCAGGGAGCGACTGAGGCATTCACGGCCGCCAGGGTTCGATTTCGCTCTTATCAGAGGGACTGCCCTCACCATGGTTTCTCGCAGGTTCAGTTGTTGGGTATCTTCTTCAGAGGGATCGATTGGAGGTATCAGATGGCTTTGGACGCTGCAAGCAATGGTAACTTCAACACCAGGTATCCCGAGGATGCTTATGTGTTGATTGAGAATTTGGCTTCTAGCAACAGCACTAAGAATGCTGATTTTGAGAGGAAGAAGCAGAATGGTAGTGCTGATGGTTTACAGATAGCTGAGGTACATGCGAAGCTGGATTCAGTTCACAGTCTGTTGTTGGGTAAGCAGCAGAAGGCAGTGCACTTTGCTGAGGAAGTTGAGAACATCGAAGAGGGTGAAGCAGAGGATGTCAACTACATAGGTGGTAATGGGTATCAGAATTCATAAAACCGCGGCTTCACTAACAACTCTCAGAGACGTGGATTCAAACCTGATTTCAAGACTGCGAATTTCGGATCTCAGAAGCCATTTTAGAACAGTGGGTACACTCGGACTTATGGGAATTCGTCTTATCAGACACCACCTCCCAAGACTCCAGAAAGCAAAGTCGAGACTATGCTTGAACAGATTCTTGAGGGGCAGCAGAAGATGACCGTTGACTTCAATGGGAAGATGGACGCCCTATACACTGATCTGAATGGGAAGATTGAGGCTCTGAACATCCATCATAAGAAGTTGGAAACCCAGATTGCTCAGACGGCAGAGACTGTGAAGAGACAGGATGGTTTCTTACCATGAAAAATAGTGAATCCGAGGGAACATGTTCATGCTATCACGCTGAGAAGTGGAAGAGAGGTTGCTCTAAGGCAGAAGAAGGATTACTCGCCTCAGCAACTCATCGATCTCGCTGGAGACGACGATGACGACGATCAGTTTATTGCTAATTCGCCAGCATCGATCGATACTCATCTAGTATCGATCGATGCCCCCCTTCCACGATCGTCACCAACTCAGATTTCTACAGAATCGGTTGAAAAATCGAAGGCATCGATCGATACTCCCCCTGTATCGATCGATACCCCTCTTAAGGTCGACCAGAAGCAGACAACAGGTCATGTCGGCAGAGTATATGTACCGAAGGTTCCTTTCCCTCGACCCCCTGCTAAGTCAAAGAAAGAAACAGAAAATGCTAGATGCAGAGCGATGCTAGAAAAGATAGTGGTCGAACTCCCGTTCGTCGATGCTCTCAAGACTGCACCAGCCTTCAGACGGTACATCAAGAGGATGGTTTCGAGTAATGTGAACCTTGAGGAGGGAGTACTGAGAGTTACCCATGAGTGCAGTGCGATTCTTCTCAACAAGATCCCAAAGAAATTACCAGACCCTGGTAGTTTTGTTTTGGACTACACAATCTTCACGGAGAGGTTTGAACGTTCTCTTTGCGATCTTGGTTCGAGTGTGAACCTTATGCCATACTCGGTGGCTAAGAGAATGGGGATGACAGACTTCATACCAACAAGGATCTCCTTGATCCTTGCAGATCGATCAATCCGGTTCCCTGAAGGTTTACTTGAGGATGTTCTGATCACAATTGGGAACTGCTTAGTTCCAACCGACTTCATAGTCCTTGAGTATGATGCTGAACCTAGAGATCCATTGATATTGGGCAGACCGTTCTTAGCTACAGCTGGAGCCCTAATTGATTGCAAGAATGGGCGGATATCTCTCAACATTGGTGATCTGCTCATGACGTTCAATATGGAAAAGATGATGAAGAAACCAACCAGTGATGGTCAGACTTTCTTCATTGAAACCTTTAGTGACCTCTCCGATGAGTACTTCCTAAGATTGCATCCTGAGAACCCATTGGAGAGAGCTTTGGTTTGCTCGGCTGAGACAGAGACAGTTTCCACAGAAGTTGCTGCTGCCTATGCAACGATCCTTGACAGCCAAGCTGAGGCATCGATCAATACTACAAGAGGTATCGATCGATACCAACCCCTTCGTCTAGAAGAGCTGCAAGTCTCTCGCACCAGATCCGATTCTCTGCCTGATTGGAGTGAAGCGAAAGCTCCTAAGCTTGATCTTAAGCTACTCCCAGCTAGCCTAAGGTACGTATTCCTTGGCCCTAACTCTACTTATCCTGTGATTGTAAATTCTTCTTTGAACAACGCTGAGGTCGCCTTACTGCTGAGCAAGCTGCGCAAGTATCGCAAAGCTCTCGGCTATTCTCTTGATGATATTTCAGGTATCTCACCAGATCTGTGCATGCATCGGATTCATCTGGAGGACGAATCGAAGGCTTCAATAGAGCATTAGAGGCGACTTAACCAGAATCTGAAGGAAGTGGTTAAGAAAGAGATCTTGAAACTGCTGGAAGCAGGAGTCATCTATGCCATTTCTGACAGCAATTAGGTCAGTCCGGTCCATGTTGTTCCTAAGAAGGGAGGCTTCACAGTTGTTAAGAATGAGAACGATGAGCTGGTTCCGACGAGAACAATCACTGGGCATCGGATGTGCATCGATTACAGAAAGCTGAACGCCGCGACAAGGAAAGATCACTTCCCATTGCCCTTCATTGATCAGATGCTGGAGAGACTGGCTAGTCATCCTTACTATTGCTTCTTGGATGGCTACTCAGGCTTTTTCCAGATCCCGATACATCCAGATGATCAGGAGAAGACGACTTTCACTTGTCCCTATGGCACATTTGCCTACAGGAGAATGCCATTCGGGTTGTGCAATGCTCCAGCTACATTTCAGAGATGCATGATGTCCATCTTCTCAGATATGATCGAGGAGTTCATGGAGGTATTTATGGATGACTTTTCTGTATATGGGTCTTCGTTTAAGGGATATCTGGATAATTTGTGCAAGGTACTTCAGCGTTGTGAAGAGAAGCAACTAGTTCTGAACTGGGAGAAGTGCCACTTTATGGTCCAAGATGGCATTGTTCTGGGACATAAGGTCTCTAAAGCTGGGATTGAGGTTGATAAGGCGAAGATTCAGGTCATGACAAGCCTCCTGCCGCCTACATCAGTGAAGGATATTCGGAGTTTCCTTGGCCATGCTGGGTTCTATCGCAAGTTCATTCAGGAATTCTCCAAGCTAGCCCGCCCACTTACTGCTCTGCTATGCAAAGAAGTCGCATTTGATTTTACACCAGAGTGTCTTGCTGCATTTGAGATGATCAAGAAAGCATTGGTTTCTGCTCCTATTGTGCAACCACCAGATTGGAGCCTACCTTCTGAGGTCATGTGTGATGTGAGTGACTATGCAGTTGGATCTATTTTGGGACAGAGGAAGGACAAGAAGCTACATATGATCTATTATGCCAGCAGAACGCTGGATGACGCCCAAAGGAACTACAACACCACTGAGAAGGAATTGCTTGCTGTTGTGTTATCCTTTGAGAAGTTTCGATCCTATCTAATAGGAAGAAAGGTGATTGTGCAAACTGAACATGCTGCTCTAAGATATCTGCTGCAGAATAAGGATATGAAGCCTCGATTGTGTTGATGGGTTTTACTGCTCCAAGGTTTTAACATAGAGATCAGGGACAAGAAGGGAGTAGAGAATGGCGTTGCAGATCATCTCTCGCGTATGAAGATCAGTGAAGAGGTTCGCATTGATGATTCTTTGCCCGAGGAGAAGATATACTTCGTTGAGACTGGTTCTGCTTCAATTCTGTCGATGAAGAAGATGAGCATCGATCGATACAATGGGAGTATCGATCGATACCCTCACGCGTGGTTGCCTTCAGTCCACGATTCCAACATCGATCGATACCATCACTGTATCGATCGATGCCAGAGACTTCCCATCAACGATTCCTCTACAAATCACTCTGACTTTGAGGAATCTTTGGCGATCACTTCTCCTGCTGAACCTTGGTATGCCGATATCGCCAATTACCTTGCTGCTGATCTATAACCAAAGCACCTAAAGAAGTATGTGAAGAAGAAGTTCATGAGAGATGTCCGACGCTACTTCTGGGATAAGCCATATTTGTACAAGCACTATTCTGATGGGATTTACAGAAGGTGTATAACCGAGTCTGAGGTACCAGAGATCCTTTTTCACTGCCATGGTTCTGAGTATGCCGGGCATTTTGCAACATTCAAGACAGTCTCTAAGGTTCTGCAAGCCGGTTTCTGGTGGCCTACGATGTTTAAGGATGCTCACACTTTCATCTCCCGCTGTGATGTGTGTCAGAGACGAGGGAATATCAGCAAGCGTCATGAGATGCCACAGAACTTTATCCTGGAGGTTGAGGTCTTTGATTGCTGGAGTATTGACTTCATGGGACCATTCCCTCCATCGCGACAGAACCGCTACATATTAGTCGCTGTCGACTATGTCTCTAAGTGGGTAGAGGCAATTGCTAGTCCTACCAACGATTTTGCCATGGTCCTTAAGCTGTTTAAGACTATCATCTTCCCATGATTTGGAGTACCCAGAGTTGTCATCAGTGATGGAGGTACTCACTTCATCAACAAGATCTTCGAGAAGCTGCTGAAGAAGTATGGTGTACACCACCGCGTTGCCACGCCATATCATCCTCAGACCAGTGGACAGGTAGAGGTCTCCAACAGACAGATCAAAGAGATCCTGGAAAAGACAGTTGGTGCTACAAGGAAGGATTGGGCGCTGAAACTAGACGACGCTCTTTGGGCCTACAGAACAGTGTTCAAGACGCCACTCGGGACAACACCATTTCATTTGCTGTATGGAAAGGCATGCCATCTTCCTGTTGAGATAGAGCACAAAGCAGCCTGGGCTACAAAACAGTTGAATTTCGACATCAAGACTGCTGCACAAAGGCGATTGGTTCAGTTGAATGAGTTAGATGAGATCAGACACTCCGCCTATGAGAACTCCAAGCTGTACAAGGAAAGGACCAAAGCTTATCATGACAAGAAGATCCTTTCCCGACACTTTGAACCAAATGACCAGGTACTTCTGTACAACTCTCGTTTGCAATTGTTTCCTGGGAAATTGCGTTCTCGTTGGTCAGGTCCCTTCACGATCAAGGAGGTCCGCCCTCATGGAGTTGTTGTGTTGCTGAATGCTGAAGGCAAGGAGTTCACTGTCAATGGACAAAGGGTGAAACACTATTGGGCGAAAGCCACCATTCCAGATGGACACATTGTGCCTCTGGCTAACCACCCGCTGCCTGACTGCGAAAGCCACCATTCCAGATGGACACATTGTGCCTCTGGCTAACCACCCGCTGCCTGACTGATCTCCATGTCAAGCTAATGACATTAAACAAGCGCTTGGTGGGAGGCAACCCACTGGTGAGTTTGTAAATAGTTTTTATTTTGATTTGTTTCGTTTTGTTTTTGTGTTATGTTTTCACGTGGAACCAGGTCCAGACGACGAGCATCGATCGATACCAAGGGGTATCGATCGATACCATTAGCTGAAAGAGAGTTGTGCTAAACGCTGGGCATCGATTGATGCCACCTACGGTATCGATCGATACCCAGCACCAAAGTAAGTTTTTCTATAAAACCCTCGGGTCTTTTTGCTAAACCTCTCATTCTATCCTTATCGCTCGACGCCTCCTTTTCCTCTCACCCTCCCACATCTTTCTCAGTTCTTCATCATTTTCTTTGATTTCAAGTCCTATTCCACTCAGATTTTTGAGTACATTGTCATTCTTTCATTCACTCATTCGATCTACCAGGTATTGTACTAGATTTCATCCTTTTAGATATGTTAGCAGATTCGATTTGGGGTTTCCTTTGTTGTGAAGCTTTGGCTCTGTTTCTTGTCACCATTAGCTATAGGTGAATGAAGTTGCCATATTAGGATGAGAATGGATATAATAGGGATATAGTAGACTTAGGAATTCGAATTTAGGGTGATAGATTGGAAATTGGGTGATCTGTGGAATGAAATTCGCGATTTTGCCTCGAGCATCGATCGATACCCGACCTGTAATAGAATTGAATTTTGCGATGTCATTTGTCGAACCTGTGTGCCTCTATCTCAAGCATCGATCGATACCAGGGGGTATCGATCGGATCCTGCACTCACTAGACGTAGGAGCTATTCTAACTTCTGTTTTCGTTTTTAATTGTCTCAGATGGCTCCCCGCAAGAGGACACGACAGGATGACACTTCCACTTCCAATCGTCCACGCAGCAATTATGATCTCCAAGACGAGGTGGAGGCATTCCATGACTCACAGTGGCACGCTGGAGTCATCACAGCCATTCTTACTGGCGATCGCTACAAGGTACTAAAGGGAGGTTTCACAGAGGATACTGACCGTCAGAGATTCATAGAAGCTCACATCAGCAACCTGAGGCCTGCGCCACGACGTTCACCATCTCCTTCTACTCCTGCCCCTGTTGCTAAGCCTCCCTGGCCTAAGTTGGAGGGGAAGAGGATCGTTCCACGACGTGTTTGGGAAGAGTTGCCCAAGGATGTGACTGAGAGTGAGGCTTGCGTTTACAGGCCCATAGCTGAGGAGTGGGATGACTATGACACTCTGTTCTACAATGAGTGGCTACGTGTTGTCATCCTGCCTACGCGCTTCATCGATCCTCTCACCATGCGTCGTCTGGGCATCGACGTTGATCTTTCTGCCATGCTCGAGAAGATTGGACTGGGCACTCTTTACTCACGGCAGTATGACCTCTACCCAGACCTCGTGCGTCAGTTCTCGGCACCGCTCGAGTGTACTATAGAGATGAGGTCCACCGCACTGCTTCTGAGGGGACCCTGACTTTCTTGATCAGGGGGATTCGCTACAGATTACCCATTCCTGATCTCTGCACCATCTACGGGTTTGATCCTTCTCCTTAGCAGATTGCTCTCCCTTCTCAGTTTTAGGATCTGCAGAACTTTTGGCGACACATTGGTCTTGGCACCTACAGTTCCAAGAACTCTACCCAGATAGATATCCGCCACCCGACTCTGCGTTGCATTGCCCGGATTCTGAGCACCACTCTCCTCTGCAAGATGGAGCCGAACAAGTTGAGGATCTCAGAGCTGATGTTGATATACAAGGCAGTTGGTGACATAATCCTTGAGGATAGGTTTGAGTGGCCCGAGTTGAACCTCGCGGTCAACATTGGCGCTCTCTTTGCACACCACTTGGTCTCTCTGAAGACCAAGCCCTTCACTGGCCGCAACTACGCCACAGCGCGGAAGTCCGAGTCAGTTGGCAGCCTCCTCACACCTATCTTCGAGCACTTTGGCATCTCCACTGCAGCATGCTCGATAGTGACTACTCGCTCGCCTCATGGATAGTAGCACATGCAGCATATGCGTTGGTTGAAGGCCACTCGCCGCTGGTGCCGCCTACGACAGATGGAGGCTCTTTGTGCAGCTCCCAACCGCGCTCTCACCTCTATTGGCACTCACACCTTCTCGGCTGCACTTCGATCTAGACCGAGTTTGCTTTCAGTCGCCCTCTTCTGCTCTGTGTCCAGCACACATCAGCTTCCATCCGCTCATGTCGCTGCAGCGAGGCACCAGCCGCTGACTCTACTGGGAGTCAGCCTCGCCATTCACAGCGCCGCCAGACATCTGCTCCTGCTCCTTCATTTCCTCCACCACCAGAGCTACCCATGGAGACAGCTACCTTTCAGAGGTACGTGGTGGAGAGTCTTCAGAGCATCTAGGCCGCTGTTTCTCGCTGCCGCCAGCATGTCGTCCACTGACGCCGATCCCTCTGCTGCTGGCCCTTCGACCAGCTACCCCGTCTCTAAGTCCGATTCTGATGAGGATTCAGACTAGCTTCCGTTCCTAGGTTTCACATTTCCCTTTATTTTCTTTTCTTTTGTTTTGCTTTCTTTTCTGAACTTGTCTAATCTCATTGTCAGTACTTGTTGGAACTTATGGCTATATATTATTCTGTTGCTTCTAACTGTGTTCTCTGATCTAACAGTTACTTCACTTAACTTTGGCTTCAGTAGGACACTATCTCGAGTTTCAGAATCCGACACAGACCCTGGCATCGATCGATACTCCTCAGTATCGATCAATACCCATTACCTTTCCACGGTATTGTCGCGCTTACTTATAGCCATCTTGTTCCTGTGCTTTATTTTGCTTCCTCTAGGCTAGATAACACTGGGGACAGTGTTGTTTAAGTCTGGGGGAGGCAATTACTGACATTGTGTTTGTTTTTCTTAAGAGTCGGTCCATTTTTGAGTCTTTTTTTAGTCAAATTTTTGTTTTATTGAGTCAAACTGTTGGAGATTATGAACCTTTGCTTGATTTCAGTGTCCTGACTTTGTTTTTGAGTAACCATTGTTACAGAACCAGCCTTAGGATCGACTAATGAAAAATCCAAAGGCTAACCAGTTGACCAGGAAACACCCATGTCTCAAGCAAATTTCTTCTAAATCCTGAGCCAATTTTGCACTTCACTCCTGAGGTTGGTATTCACTGAACTTGATTCATCATTCATATCTGGCAAAAGGAACCATGCGTTTGATAAATATGGTAGACCTCTCCCCTAACACATAAAGATTACATAAAAGGCATAAAAGATGATATGATTTCCGCCGAGTAGAGGGTTAGGAATATTTCCTGTGATCCCATTGTTCTACTTGGATAAGGAATGATCACACAAAAGTCTGAAGCGAGGGGTAGGAACATTTCCTGAGACCCCATTATTCGCCTAAGATTTTTGACACTTTGAGAGGGGAGAACCGGGGATTAGGTGGCAATCAGCATCAATATCTCGCGTCTCGAACCTTGATTTATGTATTCAAAACTTAATTCAAAAATCAAAAATATAAAAAGAGATAAGTCTGGGGGAGAGGAAATCAATACCAAAGTGTAAAATCTGAGTGGTTCCTTAATCATGATATCGCATTCGGAAGAATCTAGAAGGTTCTTGAATATCAACATCAGTGATGAAACGGCAATGAAGGATTTAGTATGATGATGCTGTGAGATTAAGAGTGGACAATGGGAAACTACAACAGCCTAAGGAGAAGTACATGGTGGTCCGATCTGGGAGCTTGGAAAATGGTCATTACTATGTCTCAAGAAAAAGGTGAGTCTCCATGTTTTCAAACCTCTTTCTCTGTTTAGTTTTATGTTTGCTTGAGGGCAAGCAAAGACTAAGTCTGGGGAAATTGATATATTCATGGTTTTTACCCATTTTTAGCCATGATATAAGTCCTTTTTGTTGAGTCTTTTCTTTAGTTTTAGAGTCTTTCAGGTTTTTTCAAGTTATAGGCGCCTATGGAGCTAATTGGAAGATTTGGGAAGCTTTTGAAGCAATCTGGAGTTGAAGCCGTTCGGGAACAAGCTCAACATCGATCGACACTGGCTAGCATCGATCGACACAGTTCGTTTGGAAGAACCCGACCAAAGAACCTGGCATCGATCGATACCACTTACAACATCGGTCGATGCCAGAGTGACCGGAACGTCAACAAACCCAAGATTATCCAGAAGTTTTCCTTATTTTTCGAAAAACTCCAAAACGTTTTGATTAGCTATTTAATTAGGTTTTACAGCCTCCAGAAGAATACCTTGTGATTTCTGGAGATAGAGTTTTTCTGCAACTGAGTTTTTTTGGAGAAGAATTCTTGAACCTCTTTGTATTCTTACTCTATTTCAATTTTATATTATGATATCTATTCTATTCATGATTGTTTATTGCTTTCACCATGTCTGAGTAGATTTCCTGTTAGGATTAGGGTTACTTAAAGGTATTTGATGAATTGTTAGATCTGAATTGATTGTTAGGGAATAATCTATAGAGCTTTTCACCTAGACTTGAGATTAATGCTTATTCTAGCCTCGCGAACTAGAATCTGATGTTAGGTTGTTTGATTGGTACAAAAGTGTGATTGAGTGCCTGATCTAGTGTTTGGTGAGCAAAAGCCCTATTCGCAAAGAAATTTGGTTTAGGATTTTGTGAACAATTGAACTTGAACTTTAATGCTTGTTTAAATTCATAGAATTTGCAAAGAAATTTGGAATTCTAGGTTTAGGCATAGATAGTTTTTCGCAACGACAGTTGGTTTACTTTACATCTGTGATTCAAGTTTGAAAGCGGAGCTTAATTTATTCCTGACAATTGATTTGATTTGATAATTCTGATTTGCCTGCAAGTTTCCCTAAGCCTAGCGTTTTCCTCCATTGATTTATATCCTTGATTTAATTGTTTTGTCATTCTTAATTTCATCTATTTTGCTTAGCTTAGTTCATATTTCTGAATCTATTGAGTGTCATCTTGAGTCTTTGTGGTTCGACCCCTAAAATACTGTAGCGACTGCTTAGATACTTTTAGGGTATTAGATTTGAGCACATCAGCAATTCACATAGGTTTGCCGAAGAATGAAGTAATCCATCCTCTCCATGGTTCTGCAGCTTTAAAGAGAGAACTATGGCACATGAAAATTGCCCCTAAAATTCAGCACCTTTTATGGCGTTGTTTATCGGGAGCTTTAGCAACACATACTCAACTTAGGTCTCGGAATATTCAGGCCGATCCAATATGCCAACGATGCTGCATATTACAACAAACGCCAAAACATATTTTGTTCACATGTCCTTATGCTGTTTTAGTTGGCGTTTAGTCCAACCTTATCTCGGACGCCAATTTCCTTTGACAAACAATTTGGAGAACAACATACGTTTGTTGTTAACTACTCAAAAAGATCCTTTGGTTCATCCGGAGAACAGACTCTGATATGATCCTGAGTAGCATCATGGAGGAGCAACTTGAACCAGAACATATTGCTGAGAATGAACGTGAAAGAAAGCTTGTAGCTGAGGAAATGCCCAATCTATTTGGTACAAAGTTCATCAAGGATGATTACTCAAGTGGGTATGTGACCCATTTGTACTCTTTTTCCCTTACCTTTGGTTTTCTCCCAATGGGGTTTCCAAGGAAGGTTTTTAATGAGGCAAGTGGGCTCACATTTCCTCAATCCCATCTTGTTTTAATCATGCCTTTGCACAACAACAAATCCAATCATGATCTCAGGCCCAACAACAACATGATTTTCAAGAAGAAGGAGACTAAGGGGCTAACTTTCTGAATTCAAACTTCAGATTAAATGATGCCACCAAGTTCTACATTACCAAAGCACTTCTCTCTCTCTCTCTCTCTTCTCTTTAATGGACGTTTTTGTGTGTTTTTGTGACCCTTAGGGTTTATGTTTTCTATTTATACTCTTGTATCTCTTTTCTGAACTTCATCCTGGATTTGGATCACAAAACAATCAATCAAACTCTTGTCTTAAAAATATCAGAATTATCTCTCTTATGGTCTTATGATTGATTGTTGTTTTTACAACATCTCTATTGTGCCATCTATCTCTCTTGTGAACGTGTTGCTTGTCTCTCCAAGTCACTCTCTTACGTTCTACACTCTCAATCCAGAAGTGGATTCCGCACAATTCTGTCTCTATCCAACACTCTCACCAGCTTCGTTGAGCGAGTCCTAGGGAGATCGTATCAGACTCCTCCCTCTGTGGATGATATGGCGTTTGTGGAAGTCGAGGAATGCTTTTCTTTTTCAACAGATTCATCGTCTACCGGAATGGGAAGTCTCTAAAGCGTTTCAAGACGTCAAAGAATGGCTACAGGCTACTCAAAGTATTGATCTTAATAATGATATAATTTCAATCCCGAGATAAGCAATGCCCAGTGACCGGTGTAGTCAATGGTGTCCTCCTCCACGAGATTGGATTAAATGCAGTTTTTATAGTGGCTATATGCAGGGACGCAGTTTAACAAACACATGATGGATTTTCCGTGACTCTTTTGGCAAAATGATCAATGCGCAGTTTGCAAATCTCCAATCTTCGTCCTCAGTACTTCAAGTTGAAGCCTTAGGTTTCCTACAAGTACTCCTACTATCATGGGCTAAAGGCTTCTGTTATGTGTGGTTCGAAAGTGATTACAAGGAGCTGGTCCGGTTGATTAATACAAGAGCTGATCATATACAAATATGTTTCTCTTAATACGTTATTCGTCATTGGATGTTGAAGATTCCCCATTCCTCCTTGGAACATGTTCATAGAGAACGGAATGATGTTGCCGATGCTTTAGCTCGGAGAGCCTCTTCTTCTACATCTTTGTATAATACTTTTCGACACCACCTTTTTGGTTGGCTCGATACTTGTATTCACCTTATACTTAGTTAACAACAAAGTTATCCATATGTGTAAAGAGTCTTAGTCGGAATAGCTTTATAAATATTGTTTTTAATAGGAAAATGATCATAGTTTCTTATGTCATTTAATATTTTGGCTTTGATGCTTTTATCAGCATCTTCCAAAAATTTCCCTTTGAAATTTAAAATGAAAGTAACATGAAAAGTTTTCGGGTATAAATATTTGAAAAAGGAATATTCAAAACCACAAGAGATAGTTTAAAGTAACGATGAAAACGTATAGTTCTGAAAAATTAACAGTAATTAAACAGTATTTTTAAATTTCGTGAACTAGCTAGGGCAGTTGCATCTACGAAGGTAAGATAATTTTTTTGGTATGTTAATATAATTTTTAAATTTTATCCCGAAAATTATAGTTAACTTTTGATTAAAAACTAAACATTGTCATTGAAGAAGATGATTTAGTCTTTGGTTAAATCGGTTTAACCAATTCAAGAAAACCCTAACATTGCCATAAATGTTGCTACGTCTAACCGAAAGGCCACATGGATACATAGTGACTCATCGATACTTTATTGTAAGGAAGGCATTTTCTGATTATTCTAATGCCTGATTTAGTATACACTTCATTAGGCTCATTATTTCGAGCATAATTATATTTTTATATTTATAAACTAATGAAGAATTACTCTTAAAGCATTCCTCTTTTCATTAGTTTATTACACAGATGGTGAAATTGTAGTGGCTCATAAGTTCTTTTCGATCAAATAAAGACAACCCACTAGTATATTAAAAAAATATATATTTTCCCCCAAGAACTGAATCCAGAACAAAGTTATGCCTCTGATGATGTCTATAAGAAACTTTTTAAGTGTCCAAAGACAAAACATTGTTGTTCAAGAATATATTATAGTGATGACGAATTTATTTATTGTACGGATCTATGTATGGATTTGGTAATTGGGTACTTGTAAATTCTTAATTGGGTAAGAAAATAATGAGCTGGTTCTCATTATGGTGTCGACACTTGTCCGAAGAATAGTGGCTTCTCAAGATTGTTTCCGTGATTGAGAAACTCAAGTAAAATATTTTATAATTGATGAGGCTAATGGTAATGCATATGCTACATGGTTAACTATAGAGTCTTTAGCTAAAGCAAATGAAATAAAGTATATAGAATCAAACACCCACAAAAAGTAAGAAGTGGCTGTTGTCAAGCATATATAGATTAATAGGTAGACTTACTATTTATATACACACGCACATGTTCAAACATAGAAACATACACACAGAAGAGCAAATTAAGCACAGTCTCACAGAGAAAAAAGTTGTAGTATTGTTTGTGTGTTAAAAGAATTTGTGAGAATTGAACAGGTATGCTTGATTGGGGAGTTCAGGCCCATCATCAAAAGCATGATCATGATCCTTATCAACAACAACAGAAACAACAAGGATGTAGAAAGGGACCATGGACACTTGAAGAAGACAAGCTTCTCGCTGAGTATGTTACTTTGCATGGTGAAGGAAGATGGACCACTGTTGCTAAGTGTGCAGGTAACTATTTTGATTCAATCATGGCTTTCATATATACATGTATTTTACGTAACTAATCTTCATCTTTGCTAGTTCATAATCTCGTGACATATTAGTAAGGTAATCTATATTAATTAATACTAGTTTTCTCGATCTTCTTTCTATTTGAGTTTTGATTTTTTAAAATTGAAGTTAGATTTAATTTATAATCATTGTATAGAATTATTTAACACATGCTTTTATGACGCTTAATAAAGATAAGTGTGAGATCATATACTGTACATGAGGTATAGTTGACCTGATTAATTAAGCTCTTGATTATATATTTCATTCTTGTTTCTTATTTCCTTTTTTCATCTTTTTTTTAATCTGTAAGCAGTCTCACACTTTTCACAAAAATATAGTAGACAATGTCATGGTGGAAAACTAAAAAAATGATCTTATGATTCTGTGTTTCTGGAGTTGACTTTAATCAATTTGGGAACATTTTTACTTATATTATACCTTATTATTCCAGCATTTTCGTCAAGATAATGTTAAAATAGGAAACATTCATACTCGTATTATATATATAGTTAAAGATCATCAAATTGCATTAAATTTTTACATATCAATGTTATATCAAATCCATTTATAGTGCCCCATTTTTTCATGGAATTGAAAAACTAGGGCTGAATAGAAGTGGTAAGAGCTGTAGATTAAGGTGGGTGAACTACTTGAGGCCAGGACTTAAGAGAGGACAAATCACTCCTCAAGAAGAAGGAATCATCATTGAACTTCATTCCCTTTGGGGTAACAAGTATGCTCTTCTTTTTTTTTTTTTTTTGAGTAACTGGTAAATATAAACGCAAACTACATGGTAGCTGATATTATATAATAAAAATGCTTTGCTTTAAAGAAACAATAACAATTAACTCAAAGTTCAAACTAAAATATCATAATTTCAACTATTTGTTCATGGTATCACCATATCTTCTTTTGATCCTCTTTATTATCATACACCTACGTTTAGTTTATGTACGTATTCAATATACTTCATGGAAATTTACATATTATTTTCACAAATTATATATAGGTGGTCTACAATCGCAAGATATTTACCAGGACGAACAGATAATGAGATAAAAAACTATTGGAGAACACATTACAAGAAAAAAGAAAATTCTTCTTCGAGGCAAGACAGAGCCAAAAGATCTCACTCCCGAAAACAACAAGTACATCTGAAACCGCAACCACAAGCACAACCGCAGAATCACCCGTCTCAGCAAGTGTCCCGAGACCACATAAATCTCGACAACGAACAAAACATAGCTTCCTCTTTGTATTACCCGACCATTGTCTTCAATGACCAATTTTCTATGCCTCAACGTGTTGCAGCAACCTTATCCGACCACTCTATGATCGATGAAAGTCACTTGTGGGGCAACTTGTGGAACCTAGACGACGATGATCCCCATGGTTTTGGTGGTACCTCAGGACAGAGAATTACTGCAGATTTATCTGACAAGTTACCCGATGGCGGAATTGAGGCCCCGTCGTGTGGTTCAGGGGATTATACCTATACTGGATTTTATACGGGTGGTTATATTTTTTAATTAGTTTGCTCGAAGATATCAAGAAGTTGTGTCTTCGTATGTTTAATAGAAAAATTAAAAGACCTCATTGTGTATTTTTAAAAAACTTTAGTAGTAATCTCCTACTAAATAGATCGGAGTGAGCCTAATAAACGGTTTGGAATACATGTCTCGAAAAATATACCAATGTTTGTATAAGTTTATGGAATAAATAGCCTCAACACGTTCTTTCCATTTATTAATTTCATAAACCTTAAAAGCTTGTAGACATCTTGCATATTACCATTTTAGTAAAACCTTGACTCCACCACATATTATTCTTATCAAAACATATTTGGTTTACATCTCTCAATAATGATACCGATTAATTTCGACGGAAGAATAAAGTGAAAAACAAATTTATATAACCCCAGATTGTTTTCGGCGTATTGAAGTTACGACCAGAAAATGACATCACTAAAATTAAAAGATGTTACTTATAGTAAATTTTAACCATAGGGGTGATATATTTAAAACTTTAACAACATTTAAAAGTTTCCACAACTATTTTTTACCCAATCACAATTTTACTTATTTTTTATTTTTAAATTTTCAACAATTCTTTAATTTTTTCTAACTCTTTTTACTTCTATTTAAAGAACCTACACAAACGTGACATTTAGAAGACTTTGATCTAAAACTTTTTTTCTTACCGCAATAGGAATTAAAAACTGTCTATAAATTTATATGAAATTTATTACATAATACTTTTTAATGTATTTTTTAAGAATTCATAATTTATATGAATGGAATGGACAAAAACTTATTGAAGACTCAATATGTTGAAGAAAAAAAGAAAGACTCAAAATTTTATATTGAAATTCAGTATACATTACACTATTTTAAGTCATAATTTTTATAGACATATTTTTTTACCAATCGATTTTAAAATTTTAACAGTAAGTTTTTACATAAAAAGTCTCTGCAGACAAATTCTTGATAGTTAAAGTGTTTACGGCTTGAACTAACAATCGTTACCAAGCAACTCCTATTTTTTAATTATATAAATTAGAATTCAATTATTCACTTTTTATGGAATCTTTTGTAGCTTATGTATGATAATTTTTCAGTAGCTTGAAAAACAAATATTTAAGAATATTATCAAATGGTAGTCCACTACAAGATAACATATTGTTCCCGATGAGCAAAACCGTCGGTAAGTCGTTGACAACATGCCTAACCAACAGTTTACCGACGACACTAAACCGTGGGTAGTCAAAATTCATCGGTAATATGTCGGCAAAAACCGATGATTTAAGGTTGTCAGGAAAACTGTCGGTTATATACCGATGGTTTGTGGACGATATTATGTGTCAGTAAAACCATCGGCAACTAGCGAGGAATCAATGGTTCGTCAGAGTTTTTACCAACATGCTGTCGGAAGATAGCCGAAAAATTTCCGACGGTTATTCAATGTAAAACCGATGGATTTACCAACATACGGTTTAAATAATGAATTACAATTAATAAGAAATTAGTAAAAACTGTAATTAGATAATATTAAATTTTAAATAAAATTAGAAATAAAAAATAATATTTTATTAAAGTACAAATTTAAAATAATCAAATCCAAAACACAAAATAACCATGTAAAATAAAAACGAATCTACCGGTTTGGGTTGCTCGGGAAATGTTACCTCATCTCTGCCATAAAAAGTTTCATCTCTTAGACTCTCCGCTCGGTCTCTACTTGCTCTTCTTACATCTCTGCGCTCTCCACTTGTTTTCCACTCGCTCCTCTTCCATCGCCTTCTCTATAGCCACAATTAGATTATCCTTTTTTTAGAGACTCAGCGACCGGGAAAACGATATAATACGAAGACGAAGACCGACCAAGAAATCTTATAATTTGGGTTAGATTTCCCAACCTAAAAATGTGACCCTTGCTCTTTGGAGTTTCCTACAAGTTGAAGACAACTATTAATAAATTTAAGAAATAGATCATATAAAAATATGCAAATTCAACTTAAATTAAAACACTTATCTCATAAACAATTTGGATAACCAAATTCATGCGTAGGTCGTTAGTAGTTGATCTCTGAAATAACGCAACATCCATCACACCCTTCCTCGAATATTCAATGACTTCCTTTTCGATAGGATCTTGAATTCCTTTTGTTAGTTGGTTGGTGTGCATTACCTCCATCAAAGTTAGATGATCCAGATGCACACGTATCGAGAAGCTATTAAATTAAAATATTAATAATTATTAAAACATTAATAATAAAAGCGAATTTAAAAATCATAAGTTTAGAACTTACAACTTCTTAAAAACGTTTGTTGGTCCCGAGTTGTGTATAACATCTCGGGTGCTCAAACGATTCTTGTTGTTTTTTTTTGTGGAAGTTGCATGTACGTATACGAGTTCTCCCAATGAAGATCCAACCACTGTAAGACAAGGTCATTCACCTCGTGGCATTTTTCTTTTTTCTCGTTGTTGCTTCCACTCGTTAATTATGGTCATTCGCCGCCTTATCGAATGCCTTATAGACCTCGTAAATGTGATCTCTATCCCATCAAAATCTTGATACAAAGAAAAAAAACTATTGTTAATATACCTAAGTAAAAAAAATTCAGAAAAATAAACAAAATTAAAAAGTTTACCGCAAAATATTTGAACCAAATAATTTTCTCTTTTTTAGGGTTCCTTGACGAGTCCTTGTATCATTTACAAGATCGACTTACTGATACCGTTTTCCGAATATCTAAACCTAAAAACATTAAACAAAAAAAGTTAGTAATTTTGAAATTTAATAAAAGAGTATTTAACTTTTTTAAATATGTATTAATCATTTCGAACTGACTCGTAGGGTTAGGGTTGAGAAAAGGGAGATAGGTTGGTCCCGGGGAGATACAAAATCTTCGATACTCATCTCCTTTTGTCAGACGGATCTCGGGGACTATGGGACATGAGTATCATAAAAAGTAGCAAACCCTAAACAACTAGGTCTATCCCCCGGTTGAGTCAAGCGGACTGATTGGTAATCTCGATAAGCTCTTTTATCCCTTAAAAAACAAACGTTAAATAGATATAACTCATTAATTTATCTACATATTCATAAAATCATTGAAAATCCTAAAACAAAATCGAAAAAGAACACAATAAATTCAAAAATACATTAAAATTGTAAATCTTCATAAAAATCATAAAAATCCTTAAAATTCCTAAATTCATGAAAATTGACTTTAAAATCTTTAAAAACCAATAAGTTCATATTAATGAATAAAAGTACAAAGAAATTCATAAAAATTCAAAAATTCATTAAGAATCCTTTTTTTTGTTTTGTCACGAAACATCTCGTTTTATTATTTAAATAAATTGCTACAAGGCTGATTTGGCCAGTCCATCTGCATCGCAGTTATTTAAACGCGGAATAAACGAAAAGCAAATAGATTGAAAAGAGGCAGACATCTCTCTGATATCTTCTAGCAGGTCGTAGATATTGTTATGTGACTCAGCCTAGTTCAATACATGTATAAGTTGAAGAGAGTCTGAGCAAATCTGGATATCATCTAACCCTCGAGACTTTAATTCAGTTATTGCGTTCCACATTGCCTAGGCTTTAGTAGTTAAGAGAAAGACCACATTTGAACGAACAGCTGTAGAAGCTGCTTCAAATCACCCCCCCCCCCCTTTGATCAGATAATCTACGTTAGTCCGCATCTCTGGGTTGGGGAATTCCATTAGTCATATATAAAACATGAGAAATTTCTCTGTGTTATAGTTGCCCTTGACATCTCTTTCGGCTTTGCCGAACTCATAATCTGAGAAGCCTCCCAAGCTTTTGCATCTGTGATCATTTTCGAAACCACCTCAGCTATTGTAAACTCTCGACCAGTAAAGACTAGATTATTCCTAGAATTCCATAATCTCCAGCAGGTCCAAGGAAACAGAGAAGAAAGAATTCCTGTTAGAGGAAGGTTAATGACCTGTCTTGAATTAGAGATAAAATCAAGCAAAGACGATGCATCTCTAACTGGTAATCCCTTAACCAAAACAACACTCCAAACTTCTCTTGCATAGGGACATGATATAAAGACATGAAACAAAGATTTAGATTCTCCACAAGGAGGGTAACTAGCTTCTTGGACAATATTCCTCTTTACCAAGTTATCACCCACATGTAATGAATCTTTTGCTATTCTCCATAGCAGATTCCAGACTTTTGGAAGCGTTTTTGCCTTCCAAATCAGCCTTTGCCAGTTAAACTTCAACTTCTCTTCATTTAAAAGTAAAACCACGCGTAACCCATATTCCGATCTTGTAGTGTAATCACCCTTCTTCACCATGAGCCATATTATAGTATCCGCCCGCCTTGCTGTACTAATCGGTAAAGCTTGAATTTGATCCTCGTGATGAGGAATTACTCTTCTCACCTCCTCCCAATTCCAATGGTTCGACCTGGAATCTTCAGGTCAGAGACCATCACATTTTCCAAATGGAGAAGTGGTGGCCCAATCGCTCTAATAGGTGTCGAAACTGATAACCAAGGGTCCTCCAAAACTTGAATCATAGCCCCCTCCCCAACGTGCCAACCTAGTCCAAGTTTCAAGATTTCTCGACCTGCTAGAATACTCCTCCAACCATGAGATATATTAGACGTACTCCTTACCTCCATAAATGGGGATGCATGGCAGTAACTCTAGCAAATAGTGACTCTAGATCTTGTAATAGCGTCCAGCCCAGTTTAGCTAACAAAGCATCATTAAATGCTTCAAAATCGCTGAAACCAAGTCCACCTGCATTCGCTCCCAAGAAACCCAACTCATCAACTTAAAGCACATCAGTGAATGCATCGGCATAAAGGAGAGGACTGACTTTAAGAGCACCTGTTTTCCTGCAGGGGATAAGAACCTCGTCATCCATGCATGAGATCCTTGGCGAACTTTATCCACTATGGATGCAAAAAATATCCCTCTTTTTGCGGCCAAAATTATCTGGTAATCCTAAATATTTCCATGTCCCTCCTTTGGCATCAATTCCTAAGTTTTGTAGAACTCTTTGCTTCTGTCAGCATGGTGTTTTTGAAGAGAAATTTATGGATGATTTTTGAAGATTGATACATTTCCCCGAGACCTCCTCATATTTACTTGGTTTGACTTGCAAGTGATTAATCCTCGGGGTATGCTGGGAAACTCTTATTCCTGCTAAAGAACCATTTTCCTAAGCTTTTTGACAGAGTCTTGAAAGAACTTATGTGCATAAGATAAACAAGTATGGGCAGAGTGGGTCCCCTTGTCTTAATAATCCTCTCGACGGGAGGAGTCTTCCTTGAGGGACCCCGTTAATAAGAAATGAGTAAGACACATAAGTAACACACTACATTATCCAACCAATCTATACTTGATGGAATCTCAACCTTACTAGCACTACCTGCAAAAAACCCCCATTCAATTCAATCATACGCCTTACTTATATCCGTTTTCACTGCCATCTAACCATATACTCTTGTAGTATATGTTCTTAAATAGTGCAAAATATCATGGGTAATGAGAACATTATCCGCTATGGCTCGTCCTAGGAAAAAAGCTGTTTGATTCTCCGAGATAAGACTGGGTAAGATAGGCTACACACTACAAGAAAGGTGGCCCTGCTCGTAGGAAATATCCCAGAGGAAATCAAAAATCGTAGGAATTTCGGAAATTTTCTACGAAAATAAGTTGGTAGGAAATTTCGTAGGGAGTGTCGGTAGGAAAATGGCAGGAAATTTTGATCAATTTCCTACCAAAATATTCGTAGAAAAATATTTCCTACCATTTTCTTACCAAAAAAATCTTAACATTTTCCCACCATTTTCCTACGAATTTAATAAAAGATAAATTAATTAATCAAATTTCAATAATTATATTAATTTTTAAAATTCAATTAAAAATTATAATATAATCATTACTATTAATCCAAATATAGTAATATATATATATATATATATGTAATCAAATTATTTTACAGAACAAATAAACTAAATGTTTAAAATCAATTATACAATACAACTAAAAGTGAACAACAACTCAAAATCTATCAAGGTAAAAATTATATGACACCAAATGTGTTCCTAAATTACATACCATTTTCCTACAAAATTATGAATGAGAAACTCACTCGTATGTGTTATCTACAATAAGCCAACACCCTGCATCTTTGCATATCTGTCAATCCTCTTACGAAGCGGTTCAGGGACATAAGGGCCGCTTGGGTTACCATGATTCACGATAATAACAACTTTCAGAGTCCGTTTAGACTTAGAGAGTCTTCTCTAACTAGTCTGGACAATTAAAACTCAAAAGTCACAACTTAAAGCTATTTTAGAATGCGATACGAAATCAAGGACGTACTTTGTCAGGATAGAGAGTACGTGGCTGGCCAGGACCAATAATAATGTTGGTGACTCCTATCATCTGAAAGGCCATGTAGGAATTTAATTATTATGGCTCAAACATTACAACAAAATCACTGGCATCACATAATGCAATAACAAGATTCACAAACACATGCAATTGATACAAAAACAGAGAAAAAGACTAGAAGTAAAGAAAGTAGAGCCTTGCAACGCATTGGTATCAATGGAAGAGTAAACAAAGGCAAGTTTACCTGATTGGCACCTGCAGTAACCATCACATCTGATTGGTTAGCTAGTTTTCTTCACCCATCTTGAAAGTAGCAAAGATGGTCACTTGATTGGATTAAAGAAATAAAATTTTCAAATGAAACCACAAAAGGAAACAACTTCAACATAATCACAAAGGTTGCTAGAAAAATATTAAATTCATGTGCGATTACCTTGTTCTGAAGAGCCTTTCTTAACTCAGGAAGACCTTCATTGGATCCATAAGAACTAACTGTAGAATCCCACACAAGCTCCTTCACTTTGTCTAAGCCCTACTGAGAAGGCTGCCAATGCACAAATCCCTACATGAAAAATGGTTATGTCTTTGTTTTCATGAGTAAGAGAATCAGCAGACTAAACAAATCTATCCCCATACAAAAAGGATTTAGTTTCTTATATAGTACCTACTATCGTTCAAAAAGGATTTATGATCTAATCTTATAAGAGGTGTTCACAAATTAATTGAAAAAGCCTTAGAAAACAGATGTGCACAGCTTTACCAAACTAAGTAGAAACACAATAAATAACATGGTTACATATACTACTCAAACCAAGTCACTCAAATGATTCATGAAACCTTTCACCAAAAACCTTTCATGAAATCTCAACGAAAACATTAGCAGTTGGGACGAGATTAGAACAGAGTATTAGCAAATTACAGTTTTCCAAAGCATTGACCAACATCAACTCCACTATAAAACCTTTCACCAAAAATTATATCAATGTAAGTAAATGACATCCTTTCTTTTTCCCAGTCCATCACGGCTCCAAGGAAGGTTAAGAAGTTTCTCCCAAAAAGAACATATGGATGTCGTTCACCATGAAACTCGCATATCTAAAAATCCACCACAACGTCACATCGTCCTACTCCAACAATGACGTTATGGAGCTCTCCTTTGGGAATGCAAATTGAATTATCCGCCAATTGCATTCTCATGCGTGAAGGAAGGAGGTTTGTGATCCTGAGAAGGTGCCAATGCGTGTTGGCATAATGTAGCACGATACACCAGAATCACTAACAGAACACTCGAAAATCATACCACTCATTGTCACTGTAACGCGAAACCTTCCTGGAGAAGCAATCTTCTGCAAGGTCCTTTGAAACATTGTTGGCATTCGTTATACTTCCAACGTAATCTGAATTTCCTTTAAGATTTTGTCACTATTGTCAAAAACGTTTTTGGAACTACCTCTGTTTCCGAATTTCCTTGAAGTTTAATCCCTTAGGCAAAACTCTTGCCAGCTCCACAAACTTCTTGTACTGATAAACCAAAATGTGTCATTTCTCTGTTTACTTGGCGAGACTCTGAGAAAGAGATCCCAAGGCCAGCTGGTGAGTTGGGTTGGCAATCAAAAGTGTGTATCCTATTGTTTTGCCTCACCATTATGAAAGTTCCCATCTTTGCCTATCCATTTGCGCCCACCATCGATGAAAGAAGTGTAACACGGGGCCGGTGCATTGTGAACTTTCTTATCCACTAGATGTAAAGAAAACCAGTTCTTCGACATAACCACAACAACTCCAACCGAGTTGAGAAAAGGTCATCAACCGAGTAAAAGGCATACTAGAACAACTGGCCATCTCCGAAAGATAAAGTCTGTCAAGAATAAACAGTGACCAATCCTCAAACTGAAGTTAGAGAGGGAGATTTGTAGCTTAGTGATAGAGGCGTTCAGAACTTGAAAAAGCCTGGAGATTCCCGAAAGTACGTTAACCCGAGGTCCTTAGCAAAGGAAAGTAACATAAGGTTCACGTTAGAACAAGTGTCACAATGGTTGTCCTCAAATTCTACACTGAGAACTAAACACGAGACAACAAACTTTCCAGATATTTGCCTTGTTAATGACTTCATTTCTGCCTTGTTAATGACTACTTCTTCTTCGTCAATTTTGTCCTAATCTTATCTAAGCCCTTTCCTTGTAAAAACACATTTAATATCAGTGGGGCTCTCTTTGGCCTCCTCGAATGTCATACATTCAGTGATTTCACCATCACTTCCTTAAACCTTTGCTTAGACCTTAAACACATTTAACTAGGAACCGATTGCTTAGACCTTACAACGGATCGGTTGTCGTTTCATAAACTTCCTCCTAGTTGATCTCTACAGTGTTCACCTGCTCTTGGGGATTCATGTAACGCCCACTTCTAATTATTTGGTTGAGGACGGTCGAGGATTAGCAAGGATAATCGATTGGTTACGAATGTTGTCGAAGCTGGTCAACAGGAGTTCAAATGATCGAGGATAATCAGTTCGAGAGCTAATTCCGACAACTTTGGTTCAGGCAATGTCAATCAAGTTCGGACAGAAATGGAAATGTTTGGACAAAAATGGCAATGTTCAGACATGATCGGATATGTTCGGACATAATTGGATTATGTTCAAATAGGATCAGATTACGGTCGGACAGCATGAACAAGTGTGGATAATGTTCGATGATCCACATGGGGAATCGACTATTCACTAACGGTCCATCAAAGATCCGTGCATCAGTTCGAGACCCAAATGTCAGCCCCAAACCCAGTTCGACAAAGAGTGGATTATTAGGGTAAATAATCACGAAACCCTAATCTTATATATAGTTTGAGATTGTCTGTCATTCTATACACACTTAAGAACTCCGAAAGAACCCTAAGTGTGATTTCGTCAAGTTTCTGTCGAGGATCTGTGAGAGATTAATGTTGTGTGTAAAGTTTTACCGCAAATAAATTCTGCAAATGTACAATACACCCTTGTAGTACTTAGGGATCCAATCCACAAGGACCAAAACGATTACACTTTGGAAAATGAATCAAAACTTGGCTAGGGTAAGTAGGATCAATATGATCCAAGCACATCTAAGTAAGGCACATAGAATCCTAAGGAAATATAAACAAGCAATACACATGCATATGAGAAGGCATTACAAACAATCCTAGAACTCAATCATAAATATTAGCTAAGAAGCTAAGAATGTTAAGGAAAAATCAAAAATTGTTGGAAAACGCCTAAGTGTTAATTTGAGTAAAATGACTTAGGGTGTTTTAATTTGATATCAAAGCATGTTTGGTTCTAGGACAATCTAAGAATAACAAGGTTATTTGGATTAAATCCATCATTCCAATGCCAAGGTCTCACGGTAAGTCTGGTTTATGAAACTAAGTTAGTATAGAAAACTAACTTAGTAAAAGTTGCAGTAAATGCAGATGGCTAAAGGTCATAAGAGAATTGTTTCAAGGAGAGAGGTGCTTGATGAAACCTCTGTTCATGACTAAACTGAAGATTTATCGAATCAATGATAAATGGTGTTTTAAAATGAACTAGAAGCTAAGTTTTTATAGGCTTGTTAACAACGGTCTAATTGAGCGAATACAAGAAAATAATAAGAAACTTTGAAGAACAAAAACAGAAAGACAATCTTTCGTAGAGAAACTAAACATTTATTTAATCAACGATAAATGGTGTTTTACAATGAACTAGAACCTAAGCTCTTAAAAGCTTGTTAACAAAGGTGTAATGGAGCTAATACAAGTAAACTTTGAAAAACAAAAACACAAAGACAATCCTTTGTCGAAACAATGAACATTTATTGAAAAATCGCCGATAAATGGTGTTTTACAATGAACTAGAAGCTAAGCTCTTATAGGCTTGTTAGCAACGGTCTAATGGAGCTAATACAAGAAAAGAATCAGAAACTTTGAAAAACAAGAACACAAAGACAATCTTTTGTAGAAAAACTGAATATTTATTAAATCAATGATAAATGGAGTTTTACAATGAAGTAGAAGCTAAGCTCTTATAGACTTGTTAACAACGGTCTAATGGAGCTAATACAAAAAAAGAATCAGAAACTTTGAAGAACAAGAACACAAAACCAAACCATTGTAGAAAATTTGAACATTTACTGAATCAACAATAACTAGTGTTTTACAGTGAACTAGAAGCTAAGCACTTATAGGCTTGTTAGCAACGGTCTAATGGAGCTAATACAAGAAAAGAATCAGAAACTTTGAAGAACAAGAAAATAAAGACAGTCCTTTGTTAAAAAACTGAACATTTATTGAATCAACGA
This sequence comes from Crucihimalaya himalaica, assembly GCA_004349715.1. Classification (NCBI taxonomy): domain Eukaryota; kingdom Viridiplantae; phylum Streptophyta; class Magnoliopsida; order Brassicales; family Brassicaceae; genus Crucihimalaya; species Crucihimalaya himalaica. The sequence continues at coordinate 328,460 of SMJT01000023.1, read as the reverse complement.
TAAATGATGTTTTACAATGAACTAGAAGCTAAGCTATTATAGGCTTGGTAACAACCGTCTAATGGAGCTAATACAAGAAAATAATCAAAAACTTTGAACAACAAGAACCCAAAGACAATCCTTTGTAGAAAAACTGAACATTTATTGAATCAACGATAAATAGTGCTTTATAATGAATTAAAAGCTAATATCTTATAGACTTATTAGCAACGGTCTAATGGAGAATATACAAGAAAAGAATCAAAAACTTTGAAGAACAAGAGCACAAAGACAATCATTTGTAGAAAACTGAACATTTATTAAATCGACGATAAATGGTGTTTTCCAATGACTAGAAGCTAAGCTCTCATAGGCTTGTTAGCAACAGTCTAATGGAGCTAATACAAGAAAAGAATCAGAAAATTTGAAAACCAAGATTACAATGACATTCCTTTGTAGAAAAACTAAAAATGTATTGAATCATCAAAAAATGGTGTTTTACAATGAACTAGAAGGTAAGCTCTTATAGAATTGTTAATAACGGTCTAATGGAGCTAATACAAGAAAAGAATCAAAAACTTTGTAGAACAAGAATAGAAAGACAATCTTTCGTAAAAAAACTGAACATTTATTGAATTAACGATAAAGAATGTTTTACAATGAACTAGAAGCTAGACTCTTATAGGCTTGTTATCAGCGGTCTAACGGAGCTAATACAAGAAACGATTCAAAAACTTTGAATCAACGATAGTGACAATCTTTTGTAGAAAGCTTGAACATTTACTGAATCAACGATAAATGGTGTTTTACAATGAACTAGAAGCTAAGAACTTATAGGCTTGTTAGCAGCGGTCTAATGGAGCTAATACAAGAAAAGAATCAAAAAATTTGAAGAACAAGAACACAAAGAGAATCCTTCGTAGAAAAACTGAACATTTATTGAATCAATGATAAATGGTGTTTTACAAGGAGCTAGAAGCTAAGCTCTTATAGACTTATTAGCAACAGTCTAATGGAGGAAATAGAAGAAAAGAATAATAAACTTTGAAGAACAAGAACACAAAGACAATCGTTTGTAGAAAAACTAAACATTTATTGAATCGACGATAAATGGTGTTTTACAATGAAGTAGAAGCTAAGCTCTTATAGGCTTGTTAGCAACTGTCTAATGGAGCTAATACAAGAAAAGAATCAGAAAATTTAAAGAATCAAAACACAAAGACAATCATTTGTTAGAAAACTGAACATTTATTCAAACAACTATAAATGGTGTATTACAATGAACTAGACGCTAAGTTCTTATAGGCTTGTTAACAACGGTCTAATGGAGCTAATACAAGAAAAGAATTAGAAAATTTGAAAAATAAGAACACAAAGACAATCCTTTGTAGAAAAATGGAACATTTATTGAATAAACGATCAATGTGTTTTACAATGAACTAGAATCTAAGCTCTTATAGGCTTGTTGTCAACGGTCTAATTGAGCTACTACAAGAAAACATCCCATTTCCTACGGCCAATATCGTAGGAAAATGGTAGGAAACATGTTGTTTCTTACCATTTTCCTACGATATTTGTTCATAGGAAATTTCCCGTAGGAAATCGAAAATCGTAGGAATTTCGTAGGAAATTTTCTACGATAATAAGTTGGTAGAAAATTTCGTAAGAAGTGTTGGTAGGAAAATGGAAGGAAATTTTGATCAATTTCCTACCAAAATACTCGTAAGAAAATTTTTCCTATCATTTTCTTACCAAAAAGATCCTACCATTTTCCTACCGTTATCTTGGTAGAAAATATTTTCTTACCATTTTCCTACGAACTTAATAAAAACTAAATTAATTAATTTGATTCCAATAATTATATTAATTTATAAAATTAAATTAAAAATTATACAATAACAATTACTTTTAATTCAAATATAATAATATATGTATAATCAAATTATTTTACATAAAAAATAAACTAAATGTTTAAAATCAATCGTACAACAATTGAGAGAAAAAGAAAACTACGGATACCAAAGGCATGATTTACCATCTATTCAAACTAAATCTATTGATTCTAACTCACTAATCTCACACCCAACAATGGAAACTAAACAATCCAGTTAATAAAAACGAAATTGAAATCAAGAATCATCACCAATGATCGAGAAGTAGGTGGATCAAGGGTGATAGACCGAACCGACATCTTGGCGATTTCACCTATAGCAGCTTCTCTAACCCCCAGCACATCACTAACAATCTGATTTCTTTTCAGGCGTATAGTTCAACCTGAATATATCATTTAACACGTAAAAGCTTCCTTGTGGCGTCGACATCAAGTGAAACATCTGGAGCACACAATGAACATGGTCTGTACTTGTGTTAGAACAAGATTAGGGATACGAAACCAAACAATATACATAACACTGGAACAACTTGATACATAAGGAAAAGTCTAGAGATAAAGAAACCTAACAAAACTTAAATGATTGAAACAAGAACATGCCAAGTAGGTTATATACTCTCACCACACGAAAATAAACCTGGAAAAAAAAATAAAAAGGTCATAAGAAAATCAACAATTTAGGATTAGGGGAAATATCTCTTAAATCTAATCCACTAAATTCTGTGATTAGTGCCAAAGCAAACATTAACAGCAGAAACCACTTGTATAAGACAAGGTAATCAATCAGTTGATGAGAGTAAAATTGAGTTTGAAAAGCCATACGGTAATTGTTCTATAAAAAATTCAGAGATCATTACAAGAAAAGAAAAAAAGAGGGGATTTTCAAGAGCTAAATTCATTATGACGGGCTTTAATCTAACTAAAATTCGTTATGCATTATCACTAATAACAGAACTACACCTCAGACTTTGTAAATTCGAGAGCTACTTAAGTTATAACCATCAAAGGACAAACTAAACTATCTTAGAACAGATAAAAGTTTGAAAAAGTGCTAAAACAACGTCATAAGCAAAACCGTAGATAGAGAAGCATCGCAGATTTTCAAGAAGCGTTTCAAGAAACATCGCGAAACCCTAAATAAATCAGATCTAGTGTTGCGGCGGACCTAAATCAAGTGTTGTGGCAGAGACAGAGAGAAAGAGATAGAAGAGACCGATGAACTACCTGCCGGACCTAAATCGGAACCGGAGAGAGGCATGTTGCGGCGGCGGCGGTCATGACCTGAGGGATGAGAGGCATGCTTCAAAGTGGAAGAGATTGGAGTGTCGCCTCTGGTTTTTTGCTAAGTGTGAAGAAATTAGGGTTTTTTCTAAGAAATCGGAGTTCATCTCATCTGTTATTGCATTACCATAAACAAAAAACAGAGGCATAAGCATAAACAAAGGCATGGAAGAGACTAGAACTAGAGAATAAAGACATTATCTATAAATGAAAACAAGACAGAAAGACACTACCGTGAAATGGGAAATTACAGGTAGAGAAAATTCCAAATTTGCTGGGTTTGATTGGCTCTGGCGACGCAACATGTATACGGTCTAACAAGAGAAGAAGACAGTCGGAGATGGAGAAGAGAATGATAGGGATCGTGAGTACAGATCGACGGAATCACAGGTAGATCTAGGTTTCACAAGAGAAGAAGCTCTGAGAATATAAGAAGATGGCTTGAGAAGAGAAGATAATAAGGTTTCAGATTAGGTTTGGTGTCTGCGGCTAGGTTTCATAATAGAAGAAGAAGAAATGGAATGGAACAAGACATTGTCGAATAGATTTAGGTTTTACTGTTTTGGTAGGAAATTGGTAGGTTTAGTTAGAAATAAATCCTACCAAATATTTCGTATGTTTTTTTAGGCCATTTCCTACGATTTTCCCGCGATTCTTTTTCGTAGGATTCTTCCCATGAAATTCTTACGACTTATTTTTTTAGGAAAATTTCGTAGGTTTTTCGTAGGAATTAAATCCTACCAAAACTTTCTTAGGAAGTTTCGTAGGTTTTCATAGACCATTTCCTACGATTTTCCCACGAGTTTCTTTCGTAGGATTTTTCCTACAAAATTCCTACGACTCATATTTTTGGTGAAAAATTCTTAGGTTTTTCGTAGGAAATTAATCCTACCAAAAATTTCGTAGGAAATTCCGTAGGTTTTTGTCATGTTTTCTTGTAGTGTAATACAAGAAAAGATTCAGAAACTTTGAAGAACATGAACACAAAGACAATCCTTTTTAGAAAAACTAAACATTTATTGAATCAATGATAAATAGTGTTTTACAATGAACTAGTAGCTAAACTCTTATAGACTCCTTAACAATGGTCTAATGCAGCTATACAAGAAAAGAATCAGAAAATTTGAAGAACAAGAATACAAAGACAATCCTTTGTAGAAAAAATGAACATTTATTGAATTAACAATAAATGGTGTTCTGCTATGAACTAGAAGCTAAGCTCTTATAAGCTTGTTAAAAACGGTGTAATGGAGCTGATATATCATAGTTTTTACCCGTTTTTAACCATGATATAAGTCCTTTTATTGAGTCTTTTGAGTATTTTTAGAGTCTTTCAGAGTCTTACCAGGAATTAGGCACAATTGGAGCTAAATTGGATTTATCGAAAATTCTAAAGCATCTCGGAGCTGAAGCAGTTCGGAAACTTAAGCTCAGTATCGATCGACACCCATACAGTGTCGATTGACACCGACATCTAGAAGAAAAGCAACTCAGAATCCTCTATCGATCGATACCATTTATGGTGTCGGTCAATACCGATTGTCAGAATGCGCAATCTTCAGCAAGCCCGAAGAAGAAACAGAAGATTTTCTTATTCTGCAATTAACTCCAAAGCGTGTATTAGCTTTATAATTAGGTTCTCCACTCTCAAAGTCTGATTCCCAGCAGTCTTTACTGGAACATCAACTTTCTCAACCACATAGGTTCCTCTGAACTTTTCTATTACTCTGGGACTCACAAAACTATGTGACTCTCCCGAGTCAAACAGAACATGCGTTGGATTTCCCCAACATGCAATGTTCCTACCACACAACAATACTATAAACTACGCTAACAAGCAATTCTACTATTCTAACTACTCAAACAATTTAAGCAAGCAAGCAAGCAATCTACCAAACAATTAAAGCACGCAAAAACACTCAATTAAAACAAGATGAGTTAGCGCCCCTACTTACCTATAATGCGAACCTTTGGTGGGCCTGGAATGTTTTGGGTTCCTACATCTAAGGCGTATACTCGATCGGCTGAGGCTTGCTTCTTGGCTGGATGCTCGTTAACGGATCTAGTCGGAGGAAATCGAGTCTGTTGAGTAGGTACTGGTCTTGCTGACGTTTTGGGATATGCTTCTGGACACTGACGAGAATAATGTCTAGTCCCTCCACACAAGTAACAAGTGATGCTAGCAAGGTCTCTCTTCCTTCTAAGGAAGCAATCTCGAGAGAGATGTCCCATTCTTCCACAAGTGAAACATTGAATTCCAAGTGTTTTTCTTGGTGCTCCACTCCTTTCAATCTTTCCTTTACCCTTGATAGTAGTGCCTTAACCCACTTGCCCTGATGGCTTCTTCTCTTCTTCTGTAAATAACCCTTTCTTGATGTTGGCCGCCTTCTCGATTTACTTGTTCAATGATAAGAATGTCACTGCTTGCAGTATGGTCATGATACTTGGCCGCAGTCCTTGTAGAAATCTCCTGATCATCGCAGCTTCATCTCCTTGGCCGTAGAATACAAACCTTCTTAGACGCATGAATTCAGCTTCATATTCTCTGACAGTTCTTTCGCCTTGAGTTAGAGCCATGAATTAGTTCTCGAGCCTATCCTTCTCCTCCGGTGAAAAGTACTTCTTCTCGAACTCTTGTCTGAACTCGACCCATCCTGATGCGCTTGACCACCAGCAGATAGCATCATCCACGAGATAGTAGATGGCGACGTCCTTCTTGAATTCTTCAGGACAACTTGTTGCTGCGAAGTTCTTCTCCAAATTCTGAAGCCATGAGTCCGCCTTAAATGCTCCGACTCCTCCTCCGAATGACTCCGTTCCCAAATTCTTCATCATGGTTACCATCTTGAGGTATTCTGCGGATTGATCTATCCTTGATGATCCTCCCTCGACGTTCTGCATCTGGCGTAAGATGTGGTCTAGTACTTCACACATCATTTTGGCCATTGGGTCCTGACCCGCTTCTGGTGCTGTCGGTAATGCTGCTTCCTCTCTTCTTATTGGTTGTTCCATATCTGGCTTCCATGATTCGTCTTCACTTGACGCATACCCTTGGGTTTCTAGCACTGCAGACACATAAACTGGTGTAACCGACGACTCTGAACCTATCTCTGTCACTCTCACAGAGGGGACTCCTCTTGGTTCCTTGTTACTTCATAGGATTCTCTGATTCATCCTTCCCGATGACTCCGTATCACTCTCATTTGCATACCCGTCAACCAGACCCTTCACACTCGGTACCCTACTCATTTCCTCTGACTCAGATCTTTGGCGAGATATCTGCACAAGCTCAGGGTTAGTCCTAATTCTCTATCTAATCCTAAGTCTAACCCTAATCCTAATCCTAAATCTACTCCTAATTCTAATCCTACTTCTAATTTCCTAATTCTACCTAGTTTGGACGTGGCTGGTTTCCTAATGTTGCATATTGCGACTCAATATTTACTCGATAAAACATTTGAAAAGCATGTATTGCCCGAGCATCATGAACCATGCTCTGATACCACTTCTTTCACCTTGTAACGACCCCGAACCATCACTACGACTCCAATGGTTAGGACCGTCACAAGCTGACATACACTTCGAATGATCCGACTGAGGTTCTAACACAAAGTCAGTGTCCCTAGCCAAACCATCCTCCGCTTAGTCCCTTCTGGACTAAATATTAGGCTTGTCAAACCTTTACCTAGAACGGAAGTTGTGTCGACCCAGACTAGGTCTTATCATTACAATACACCATATTTTCACGAAACACGCTTTTATTACATATATCAAATAAGAGTTTTTACAAAACAGTTTTATCGAGCGCTCTATGGCCTAATGCCAAATCCACTACACAATCAAAATACACCTCCATCACTACACTATTAACTATAAGGACGTTCTACTTACAATATGGAACTTCAAATCTACACCAGCCTTCCTACGTCCAAACGTCTGCTAGTAGTTACTTGTAGACAAAAGTAGAATCATGAATACCCTATTGGTACTCAATGAGCCTGGCCAACTCTACTGCTAAACACGATCAAACTACCCAAAATCCCCAAAAATCCTCAAACAAACAACAAGCAATCAACAAGCAATCAACAACTAAATAAACTAAATAAACTACAGTGGTGCTATAAAACGCTACCACGATGCACTACAATGCATCCTACAACTCTACTAGAAGAATGCCCTCGTATTCTTCTATTCTCTACGGATGTCATCACATCCGTCCACACACTACTTTACACACACACACACACATACAATAGGGGCGCGACCCACTACTGTCTCACGATGCCTAGCATCGATCTATAGGGAGGACCGTATCGTCTCTATGTCACGATTGGATCCATGCCGCTTCCCTGCCCTAAATGAACCCTACCACATCACATTTTAATCCATCCCTACACACACAGTCTACAAAGATGGAATCAATCTTTTGAGCCATCGGGCGCTACCCGACCTCTAGCTATGCAGGCATTACGGGGAAGACCCAAGTGATAGCCTAACAGAGCAGTATACTAGTCATAACTACATATACGCCTTTAGGTACGCTCCAACGTACCCTCCCTACGGCGTTCACATGACCCGTAGAAGACTCAGAGCCTCAACGCTCTCTCTCACATTAATGCGCTCCAACGCATTCACACTGCTACGGTTCTCACTAACCGTAGCCACACTAGATCTCTAATCTAGGTCACTAGTCCTATTGACCCAAGCGCTCCAATGCTTCCGCACTGCTTCGGTTCTCACTAACCGTAGTCACACTCTCTACACGTTGTTAAGCCCCTCAAGCATTCCATTGCTTGGTACACGACTCACACTAGTCGTAACTACTCTACTGTATGGCTTAACAACTCCTAACTATGCATATTCATATGCATCTACTATTCACTACTCCAATCTAAATCTACTATACTCTACTCTACTAATCAAGCAATAACTAATTAAAGTAAGCAATCTAATCTACTCTACCAATCAAGCAATTACTAGTTAAAGCAAGCAATCAATCAATTTAAATTAAAACTAACTACCCCATCTGCTACTATACATGCTACGGTCAATCTCAGTACTAGGTGTGCTACCACAACAACCTCCTCTTTTTCTTCTCGGCAATCTCCTCCTCTCCGCGGCAGTCTCCTCCTCTTCCTCGGCAACCGCTTCCTCCTTTGGCGATGGCTCCTCTCCTTCCGCGGACGTTCGGCTTCGTTCGCACGGTAAGGTGCAAAGGTATTTCTCTCACTAGAATTATTTCTCTCTCTAGTTAGAAATCCTCTCCCTTTGCAAAATGAGCTCACCCCATGGTCCTATTTATAGCTAAAATAGGGTGCATGGAAATTGACATGTGTCCACCACATGTCGACCCGCGGTCACCATGTGTCCTTCGGGCCGACAATTCCGGATGCGCCACACGCTCTCCGGCCAATCGGGTTCCGACATTTGTTTGTCGACCAATCCTGCCCATGACATGACATAAATTCTATGTCAAATCCTCCAATCCTTCATTTCATTCACTTTGACCCCGACATTTCCAAATCGTCATCTTGGTCCTTTACGTCCGTATTATCGTCCGTATCGTCGTTCGTACGGTCCACCCGTACGTTCGTATCGCTTTCCGTGTTGTGCAGCGCGTTCCGAGGTCTGCTTTGATATGTACGTCCTTGTACGTTCGTATCGTCCATTTGTACATTTGTTTGTACGCTCTTCCATACATCCATATGACCCGTCCGTACGCCTTGCCCGTGTGTAACCTCTATTCGTACCGCAAATACGTACCGCTAATTTTTGGTACGGGTCGTCACAAGGCCAAAGACCTTTTCTTGTTCATGTTGCTCGTTGAGGATGACCGGATCAAGAGTGCAAGGTCTCAACATCTCCAGCTCGGCCCATAAGGATCTAAACTTCCCTAGGTGCTTGGTAAACTCAAGGTCTTCTTGGCTAAGCTCATTGATGGATCTCTTGACTTCAAAGACTCGGCTAAGGTTGGAGACGTTCCTGTACACGTGCTTGATAGTTCCCCATTGTTCTTTTGCTGTCTTGTAATAAGAGTAAGCTTCAAGGATGGATGACTCAAGAGACCCTTGAATGATAGCCATAACCGTTTGGTCCTCTTGGAACTATTTTGCCTCTTTGGCCATGATTTCTTCAACCTTCTTCTTCCCTTCTTCAACGGTGGTCTCCCCATCCATGGTGTTCTTGGCTTCCTTAATCTCGAACGCCTTCTCCACATGATGCCACAAAGAGCTTTATTTGTGGTTCTTGACCAAAAAGATAATTTCCCCCTTTGAGAGTAACCGGAATCATCACAGGTTTGGTAGCCTCCATGATTCAATCGGATGAGAAGGGGATAAACTGAATCTAATCGAGTATAACAATGAGAGAAATGAACAATGGAGACTTTAAAAATCCAAAGAATACTATGATACCATGTTGATTATAGTGATTGAGAATGGTAGAGAATAGGAGAGAACAAAGAGTAAAGGTGCAAAAAGAATTTTCGATTAGATTAAGGTGAGTGATTACACATGTGTGGCTTATATAGAGTAGCTATTACAAAGGTCTCCTAAAGGAGAGGGATAGAAGCACCACCAACTAGGGGGAGAGTGAAGTGGTCCACACCACGGATGTGGGATACACGCGCATGTGGTCCACACCAAGTGGTCCAACGGTTCTATTTTAAAACTTGCGCTTCACTCTCTTCTTCTTCTCCACGGATGGGCCTTGTAAGGCTTTGCTAATCTTGATAAGGCCTCACTCTTTGTCACCCACTCTTCTTCATCTCGAACTTAGGCCTTATAATGAACCGTACGGACGTCCGTACGGATGGCACTCTTATTGCTTGATCAATAAGTCTAGCTGTGAGAGCATCTAACAAAAGTTGATTCGGATTGTTGGCTTCCCCATTAGGATTTGCTGGTTCATCTTCTTCATGGCTCGAATCTACCATTGTACCTGAAATATTCAATCACTTAAACAAGTCACTTGTTCACAGGAAATTTTAAAAACAATTAACAAAACATAACAAAGCGGAATCAAGAAAAATAGAAACCGTAAATAACAAGTTTCTATTATTTTGAAAAGTCACAAATTGAGTAGAATTCCAAAAGACAAAAATCGAAACATGAACTGTGAAGAGATAATCGAATTGAAATAACACAACCTGGAACAAAGTAGCTCTGATACCACTTGATGTGATCCTTATGGGCAGGATCGATCTGCCCTAGGATGACTTTGTAAAGTTTGTGTGTTTTCGGATGTGGTATGGCTTGGAGTCACCAGATGGATAGATTTGCGAAAGTATGAACGTTTTGGAATGGCTCCAAAGGTGCGGATTGGATCTGTGGATGGATTGAGTGATAGGTCATGAACAGTGGAATTGAACGAGCAAACAAACAAACAATTGGATGAACGGACGGACGAACAGTGTGGAAGATCGGACGATGGTGCACGAACGATGGCGAATGGTGAGGATGGATGAGTGATGATGAACAAGTGAAAACGAACGAGTGGAAATGGAAGATGAACGGTGATAGCTTGACTTAGACAAGGATACAAGATCCGAATGCCTTAGACAAGATCTTACTTTCGTGCAAGGATGAAAATCCGAATACACTAAGCAAGTGTTTGATCAAACAAGTTTGTAAGCTGTTTTATTAAAAAGATGTTTGATAAAATGAAAGAGATGACAAGAGAGAATACATATAGAGTTCAAAAAATACTAGGGAACATCAACAACACTTAGGAAATAACAACACAATTTAAAACAAGTTTGAATAAGAAAATAGGCTCCTCCTTCTTATCTCTTGTTTTCGCAAAAGAAGAAGTAGCATGGGCTGGATTTCAACAAGGGGCCTTTTATTCAAGTGTTTTGAACAAGCCTCATTAAAAACTTTGGCTGGAAAACCCATTTGGGACAAAACCAAGCCCAAGCGAAAAAGAGTGCAGGTCACAACACCTCCCTTGTTGAATTCTTAAGTTGCTTGTATCACAAACAGTGTGGTTGGATTAGCAAACTCAAGATTGCCCTGGATAGATGATAGTCGCTTTTGGAAAGCTTGATGGAACTTCTTAGCTTTGGACCTTGTCATAACTCCGGGTGGAATGTTTAAGTCTTCTTCTGTTTCTTCCTTAGCTACCTCGGGTACCAGCTCTGTATCAGTTTGTGCTTCAGCATTCTGGTCCTTCAAAGTTTCTGATTCTTTTCTTGTATTAGCTCCATTAGACCGTTGTTAACAAGCCTATAAGAGCTTAGCTTCTAGTTGACTGTAAAACACCATTTATCATTGATTCAATAAATGTTCAGTTTTTCTACAAAGGATTGTCTTTGTGTTCTTGTTCTTCAAAGTTTTTGATTCTTTTCTTGTATTAGCTTCATTAGACCGTCGTTAACAAGCCTATATAAGCTTAGCTTCTAGTTGACTGTAAAATACCTATTATCGTTGATTCAATAAATGTTCAGTTTTTCTACAAAGGATTGTCTTTGTGTTCTTGTTCTTCAAAGTTTTTGATTCTTTTCTTGTATTAGCTTCATTAGACGGTTGTTAACAAGCCTATAATACCTTAACTTCTAGTTCATTGTAAAACACCATTTATCGTTGATTCAATAAATGTTCAGTTTTTCGACAAAGGATTGTCTTTGTATTCTTGTTCTTCAAAGTTTCTCATTCTATTCTTGTATTAGCTCCATTATACCTTTTTTAAAAAGCCTATAGGAGCTTAGATTCTAGTTCACTGTAAAACACCAGTTATCGTTGATTCAAGGAAGGTTCACTTTTTCTATAAAGAATTGTCTTTGTGTTCTGGTTCTTCAAAGTTTCTGATTCTTTTCTTGGATTAGCTCCATTGCACCTTTGTTAACAAGCCTATAAGAGCTTAGGTACTAGTTCATTGTAAAACACCATTTACCGTTGATTCAAGGAATGTTCACTTTTTCTACAAAGGATTGTCTTTGTGTTCTGGTTCTTCAAAGTTTCTGATTCTTTTCTTGTATTAGCTCCATTAGAACGTTCTTAACAACCCTATAAGAGCTTAGCTTTTAGTTGATTGTAAAACACCATTTATCGTTGATTCAATAAATGCTTAGTTTTTCTACAAAGGATTGTCTTTGTGTTCTTGTTCTTCAAAGTTTCTCATTCTTTTCTTGTATTAGCTCCATTACACCTTTACTAACAACCCTCTTAAAGCTTAGGTTCTAGTTCATTGTAATACACCATTTATCGTTGATTCAAGGAATGTTCACTTTTTCTACAAAAGATTGTCTTTGTGTTCTGGTTCTTCAAAGTTTGTAATTCTTTTCTTGTATTAGCTCCAATAGACTGGTTTTAACAAGCCTATAAGAGCTTAGCTTCTAGTTCATCGTAAAACAACATCTATCCTTGATTCAATAAATGTTCAATTTTTCTACAAAGGATTGTCTTTGTGTTCTTGTTCTTCAAAGTTTCTGATTCTTTTCGTGCATTAACTCCATTGCACCTTTGTTAACAAACCGATAAGAGCTTAGCTTCAAGTTAACTGTAAAACACCATTTATCGTTGATTCAACGAATGTTCACTTTTTCTACAAAGGATTGTCTTTGTGTTCTTGTTCTTCAAAGTTTCTGACTCTTTTCTTGTATTAGTTCCATTACAACGTTGTTAACAAGCCTATACGAGCTTAGCTTCTAGTTGATTATAAAACACCATTTATCGTTGATTCAATAAATGTTTAGTTTTTCTACAAAGGATTGCCTTTGTGTTCTTGTTCTTCAAAGTTTCTGATTCTTTTCTTGTATTATCTCCATTAGACGGTTGTCAACAAGCCTATAAGAGCTTAGCATCTAGTTCATTGTAAAACACCATTTATCGTTGATTCAAAAAATGTTCAGTTATTTGACAAAGTATTGTCTTTGTGTTCTGGTTCTTCAAAGTTTCTGATTCTTTTCTTGTATTAGCTCTATTAGAACGTTCTTTACAACCCTATAAGAGCTTAGCTTCTTGTTGATTGTAAAACACCATTTATCGTTGATTCAATAAATGTTTAGTTTTTCTACAAAGGATTGTCTTTGTGTTCTGGTTCTTCGAAGTTTCAGATTCTTTTCTTGTATTAGCTGCATTAGAACGTTCTTAACAACCCTATAAGAGCTTAGCTTCTAGTTGATTGTAAAACACCATTTATCATTGATTCAATAAATGTTTAGTTATTCTACAAAGGATTGTCTTCGTGTTCTTGTTCTTCAAAGTTTCTGATTATTTTCTTGTATTATGTCCATTAGATGGTTGTCAACAAGCCTATAAGAGCTTAGCTTCTAGTTCATTGTAAAACACCATTTATCGTTGATTGAAGGAATGTTCACTTTTTCTACAAAGGATTGTCTTTGTGTTCTTGTTCTTCAAAGTTTCTCATTCTTTTCTTGCATTAGCTCCATTACACCTTTATTAACAACCCTATTAGAGCTTAGGTTCTAGTTCATTGTAAAACACCATTTATCGTAGATTCAAGGAATGTTCACTTTTTCTACAAAGGATTGTCTTTGTGTTCTGGTTTTTCAAAGTTTGTAATTTTTTTCTTGTATTAGCTCCAATAGACTGCTTTTAACAAGCCTATAAGAGCTGAGCTTCTAGTTCATCGTAAAACAACATCTATCCTTGATTCAATAAATGTTCAATTTTTCTACAAAGGATTGTCTTTGTGTTCCTGTTCTTCAAAGTTTCCCATTCTTTTCTTGTATTAACTCCATTGCACCTTTGTTAACAAGCCGATAAGAGCTTTGGTTCTAGTTCATTGTAAAACACCATTTATCGTTGATTCAAGGAATGTTCACTTTTTCTACAAAGGATTGTCTTTGTGTTCTGGTTCTTCAAAGTTTCTGATTCTTTTCTTGTATTAGCTCCATTAGAACGTTCTTAACAACCCTATAAGAGATTCGCTTCTAGTTGATTGTAAAACACCATTTATCGTTGATTTAATAAATGTTTAGTTTTTTTACAAAGGATTGTCTTTGTGTTCTTGTTCTTCAAAGTTTCTGATTCTTTTCTTGTATTATCTCCATTAGACGGTTTGTCAACAAGCCTATAAGAGCTTAGCTTCTAGTTTATTGTAAAACACCATTTATCGTTGATTCCATAAATGTTCAATTTTTTGACAAAGGATTGTCTTTGTGTTCTGGTTCTTCAAAGTTTCTGATTATTTTCTTGTATTAGCTCCATTAGACCGTTGTTAACAAGCCTATAAGAGCTTAGCTTCTAGTTGACTGTTAAAACACCATTTTTCTTTAATTCAATAAATGTTCAGTTTTTGTACAAAGGATTGTCTTTGTGTTCTTGTTCTTCAAAGTTTTTGATTATTTTCTTGTATTAGCTCCATTAAACGGTTGTTAATATTGATCAAGAGGAAGAAGAATGGTACAGTCCGTACGGACGTCCGTTCGAATGTGTGACTAATAAGGCCGAAGATGGATGGAAAGCTTTAGGAGACTTGAGGCTTGAGGCTTGAGACATGAGGAAGAAAGGATTCATTGATCAAGGCCCATTCATTTAAATAAGAAGAGGAGCGCATATGGAGAGGATTCTAGAAGGCTGGTGACATGGTGGTGGTGTGGACCACTTTGTGGTCCTCACCCTTGTGGTCCTCACACGTTAGGCGGCGCTCTCCTTCCTCCCTTTTTGCTCCCTTCTTTAGGTCATTTTAAGAGCTGTAGTCTCTACATATATATACTATGAACAGCCTCCATTTGTACTATTCTATTCAAATCAATAACAATTTCTCCTTCACTCTCCATGGATTCTACATGGATTCTCCTTTAATTCTCTTCTATTCCGCTTAGTTAATGAATTCTAACATGGTATCAGAGCCTATTGTGCTATAATCTCTCATTCTCACCCTTCATTCTCGAGTTCTTCCTTCGTCCTTCCATTGAATCTACTCATCTGCACCAATCCATCCGTTCGTCCATCCGCTAGCTTCCCCGTTCGTCCGGTTTATACTCTTCTATTTAGATTCAACCATTCTGCCTTCACCATGGATACAAGCAAATCTCTGATTCTCCCAGTCACTCTCAAGGGAGAAAACTATCTCCATTGGTCAAGAACAACCAAGACAGCACTTTGTGGGAGAGGATTGTGGAACCATGTGGAGAAAGGGCTAGAAATCAAGGATGTCACCAAAGAAGATGGAAAGAAGGCGGCTGAAACAGCTATGGCTGAGGAGGCCAAGTGGTTTCAAGAGGATCAGACCGTGCTCGCCATCATTCAAGGGTCCCTTGAAACCTCCATTCTAGAGGCGTATTCTTATTGTGAAACGGCAAAGGAGCTTTGGGGAACTCTCAAGCATGTCTATGGGAATGTATCCAACCCCAGCCGAGTTTTTGAAGTCAAACGTGCCATCAACAACCTCAGCCATGAGGATCTCGATTTCACTAAGCACCTAGGGAGGTTTAGATCTCTATGGGCCGAGCTAGAGATTTTGAGACCAAGCACCATGCATCCGGCTATACTCAATGAAAGGCGTGAACAAGACAAGGTCTTTGGTCTACTTCTCACTTTGCATCCAGCCTTCAATGACCTCATCAAACACATCCTCCGAGCTAACAAGCTCCCTAGTCTTGATGAGGTGTGTTCTCAAGTACAAAGAGAGCAAGGTTCACTTGGCCTCTTTAGTGGGAAAGGGGATCTTCCCATTGCCAACAAGGGAGTCTATCGAAATGAGGAGAGGAAGGTGTGGACTTGTGATCATTGTAAGAAGAAAGACCATACCAAAGACCAGTGCTGGATCCTTCACCCTCACCTCAAGCCATCCAAGTTCAAGGAACCCAAGGCCAACGTCTCCTTCGAGACTACATCCGCACAAGGACAAGCTGGTTCATCTAGGCAAGAGACGGCAATGGTGGCTTCATCTCAAGGAGACATTGTCATGAAGAAGTCAGACTTGGAGGCTCTCTTCCAATCCATTGCATCCCTAAAGGAATCCGGTACCACCTTCTACACTCATAGGCCTAAGGATTTGCTAGTAGTAGACTCGGGTGCTTCTCACCATATGATTAGCAATTTGGATCTTTTTAGCAATATAAAACCTGCCTTAGGTCGTGTAACAATAGCAAATGGAGATAAGGTGCCGGTAAAAGGAGTAGGGAATCTTAGGATATTTGATAAGAACTCTAGAGCTTTCTTTCTGCCTAATTTTACATCAAACTTGCTATCGGTTAGGAGAACCACTAATGATCTCAATTGCAATGCTATCTTTGGTCCTAATGATGTATGCTTTCAGGATATTAAGACTGGAAAGGTTCTAGGCAAAGGAGGCACAAAGGATGAACTCTATGTTCTTGAAGATCTCTCAAGCTCTCTCGACTCTTTTTCCTCATCCGCTTTTCATTCTAATAATGTTGTTGCTTGTGATGTTGTATGGCATGCTAGATTATGCCATCCTCATTCTCGTGCTCTTGGTTTATTGTTTCCTAATTTGTCGTTTGATACTCTTAGTTGTGAGGCTTGTATTCTCGGCAAACATTTCTAAGCTGTTTTTCCCAAATCATCTACCATTTATGAGAATTGCTTTGACTTTATTCATTCTGATGTGTGGACATCTCCATGTGCATCTAGGGATAACAATAAGTACTTGGTGACATTCATTGATGAGAAATCAAAATACACTTGGATCACTCTATTATCATCAAAGGATCGTGTGTTTGATGCATTCTTGAACTTTCAAAGCTATGTCACTAATTAATTTAAGGCTAATGTGAAGGTACTTAGGACTGATAATGGAGGAGAATACACAATTCATATGTTCAAAGAGCACTTAGCCAAACATGGGATCTTACACCAAACAAGCTGCCCATACAACCCTCAACAAAAATGGAGTAGCCGAAAGGAAGAATATACATCTTATGAAAGTTGCTTGGTCAATGATGTTTCATATGAACATGCCTAAATGGTTTTGGGGAGATGCGGTCATGGCAGCATGCTACCTCATCAACCGGATTCCAACAAGAGTTTGAAAGGATCTTTCTCCCATTCAAGTCTTGAATAATATAAAGCCATCTCTTGATCACTTACGTGTCTTTGGGTGTGTGTGTTTTGTTATGGTGCCAGGTGAACAGAGGAACAAACTAGAACCAAAGGGTATCAAGTGCATGTTCCTCGGTTACTCACCTACACAAAAAGGCTACAAGTGTTATGATCCAGCAAACAACCGAACGTACGTCTCCAGGGATGTCAAGTTCATAGAAGGAAAAGGACTTCATGATAAGAAGACTGGGAAAACCTCAAGGATCTTGATATGCTCAAATCTAATACCCTAAAGTATCTAAGCAGTCGCTATAGTATTCTAGGGGTCAATCCACAAGGACTCAAGATGATACTCAATAGATTCAGGAATATGAATTAAGCTAAGCAGAATAGATGAAATTAAGAACAGCAAAACAATTAAAACATGTAGTAATTCAGTGGAGGAAAACGCTAGGCCTAGGGAAACTTGCAGGCAAATCAGAATTATCAAATCAAATTAATTGTCAAGAATATATTAAGCTCTGCTTTCAAACTTGAAACACAGATGTAAAGTAAACCAACTTTCGTTGCGAAGACTATCTATGCCTAAACCTAGAATTCTTAATTTCTTTGCAAATTCTATAAATTTAAACAAGCATTAAAGTTCAAGTTCAATTGTTCACAAAATCCCTAAACCAAATTTCTTTGCGAATAGGACTTTTGCTCACCAAACACTAGATCAGGCAATCAATCACACTTTCGTGCCAATCAAACAACCTAAAATCAGATTCTAGTTCGCGAGGCTAGAATCAGCATTAATCTCAAGTCTAGGTGAAAAGCTCTATAGATTATTCCCTAACAATCAATTCAGATCTAATAATTCATCAAATACCTTTAAGCAACCCTAATCCTAACAGGGAATCTACTCAGACATGGTGAAAGCAATAAACATCATGAATAGAATAGATATCATATAAAATAATGAAATAGAGTAAGAATACAAAGAGGTTCTAGAATTCTTCTCCAAAAACTCAATTGCAGAAAACTCTATCTCCAGAAATCACAAGGTGTTCTTCTGGAGGCTGTAAAACCTAATTAAATAGCTAATCAAAACGTTTTGGAGTTATCTCGAAAAATAAGGAAATCTTCTGGATAATCTTGGGTTTGTTGGCGTTCTGGTCACTGGCATCGACCGATGCTGTAAGTGGTATCGATCGATGCCAGGTTCTTTGGTCGTGGTTCTTCCAAACGAATGGTATCGATCGATGCTCCTCAGTGTCGATCGATGCTGAGCTTGTTCCCGAACGGCTTCAACTCCAGATTGCTTCAAAAGCTTCCCAAATCCTCCAATTGGCTCCATACGCGCCTATAACTTGAAAAGAACCTGAAAGACTCTAAAACTAAAGAAAAGATTCAACAAAAAGGACTTATATCATGGCTAAAAACGGGTAAAAACCATGATATATCAACTCCCCCAGACTTAGTCTTTGCTTGCCCTCAAGCAAACAGAAAACGAAACAGAGAAAGAGGTTTGAAAACATTGGAGACTCACCTTTTCTTGAGACATAGTAATGACCCTTTTTCCAAGCTCCCAGTTGTCACCTAAACAGTTTCAGATTGGACCACCATGTACTTCTCCTTAGACCATTGCAATTTCCCATTATCGACTCATTATCTCACAACATCAATCATACTAAATCTTTCATTGCCATTTCATCACTGATGTTGATATTCAAGAACCTTCTAGATTCTTCCTCATGCGATATCATGACTAAGGAACCACCCAGATTTTATACTTTGGTATTGATTTCCTCTCCCCCAGACTTATCTCTTTTTATGTTTCTGATTTTAAATTAAGCTTCGCATACACAAATCAAGGTTGGAGACGCGAGTATTGATGGTGATGGCCACCTAATCCCCGTTTCTCCCCTCTCAAAGTGTCAAAAGTCTTAGGCGAATAATGGGGTCTCAGGAAATGTTCCTACCCCTTGCTTCAGACTTTTGTGTGATCATTCCTTATCCAAGTAGAATAATGGGATCAAAGGAAGTATTCCTAGCCCTCTACTCGGCGGAAATCATCTCATCTTTTATGCATTTTATGTATCATTATGTGTTAGGGGAGAGGTCTACCATTTTTATTAAACGCATGGGTTCCTTTGCCAGATATGAATGATGAATCAAGTTCAGTGAATACCAACCTCAGGAGTGAAGTGCAAAATTGGCTCAGGATTTAGAAAAAATTTGCTGGAGACATGGGTGTTTCCTGGTCAACTGGTTAGCCTTTGGATTTTTCATTAGTCGATCTTAGGGCTGGTTCTGTGACAATGGTTACTCAAAAACAAAGTCAGGACAATAAAATCAAGCAAAGGTTCATAATCTCCAACAAGTTTGACTCAATAAAACAAATATTTGATTAAAAAAAGGACTGACTCTAAGAAAAAACAAACACAATGTCAGTAATCACCTCCCCCAGACTTAAACAACACTGTCCCTAGTGTTATTTAGCCTAGAGGAAGCAAAAGAAAGCACAGGAACAAGATGGCTTAAAAAGGGTCAAAGGTATCGTGGGAAATGGTGTGTATCGATCGATACTAAAGACCGGTATCGATCGATACTGATGGAGTATCGATCGATACTGATGTAGTATCGACCGATGCTAGCCAAGTATCGATCGATACTGAGGTCCTTTGTTGCGATTCTGAAACTCGAAACCGTGTCCTACTGAAGTCAAGAGTTAGGTGAAGTAACTATCAGATCAGAAAGCACAGTTAGAAACAACAGAATCAATAGATAGCCATAAGTTCAAATAAGTACCGACAAGGAAATTAGACAAGTTCAGCAAAGAAAACAAAACAAAAGAAAAGAAGAGAAAGGGAAATGTGAAACCCAGGAACAAAAACTAGTCTAAATCCTCATCATCATCAGACTCCAAAACAGCATAGCGCGAAGGACCGGGAATGGAGTGATCGGCATCAGTGGATGACATGCAGCGGCAGCGAGAAACAGCAGACCAGATGCTCTGAAGACTCTCCACGACGTACCTCTGAAAGGTAGCTGTCTCCATGGGTAGCTATGGTAGTGGAGGAAATGAAGGAGCAGGAGCAGACGTCTGGCGGCGCTGTGAACAGCGAGGCTGACTTCCAGCAGAGTCAGCGGCAGGTGTCTCAGCAGCAGCTACAGGAGTGGATGGAAACTGGCGTGGTGCGCGGACACGAGCGGAAGGGGCGACCGAAAGCAGACTTGGGTCTGGATCGAAGTGCAGCTGAGAAGGGTGAGTGCCCATGGAGGTGAGGGCGCGGTTGGGGAGCTGCACAAAGAGCTCTCCATCTGTTGTGGGCAGGCACCAGCAGCGAGTGGCCTTCAACCAACGCATATGCTGCTCATCCATGAGCGAACGAGTAGTGACGATCGAGCAGCTGATGTGGAAATGCCAAAGTGCTCGAAGATAGGAGTGAGGAGGCTGCCAACTGACTCAGTCTTCCGTGCTGTGGCGTAGTTGTGACCAGAGAAGGGCTTGGTCTTCAGAGAGACCAGAGGATGCGCAAAGATAGCGCCAATGTTGACCGCGAGGTTCAACTCAGGCCACTCAAACCTATCCTCAGGGATTATGTCATTAACTGCCTTGTACAGCAACATCAGCTCTGAGATCCTCAACTTGTTTGGCTCCATCTTGCAGAGGAGAGTGGTGCTCAGAATGCGGGCAATGCAACGCAAAGTCGGGAGGCGGATATCGATCTGGGTAGAGGTCTTGGAGCTGTAGGCGCCAAGACCAATGTGTCGCCAAAAGTTCTGCAGATCCTGAAACTAAGAAGGGAGAGCAATCTAAAGAGGATAAGGATAAAACCCATAGATGGAGAAGAGATCAGGAATGGGTAATCTGTAGCGAATCCCTCTGATCAGGAAAGTCGAGGTCCCCTCAGAAGCAGTGCGGTGGACCTCATCTCTATAGTACACTCGAGCTGTGGCGAGGAACTGACGAACGAGGTCTGGGTACAGATAATACTGCCGTAAGTAGAGAGTGCCCAATCCAATCTTCTCGAGCATGGTAGAAAGATCAACGTCGATGCCCAGACGACGCATGGTGAGAGGATCGATGAAGCGTGTAGGCAGGATGACAACTCGCAGCCACTCGTTGTAGAACAGAGTGTCGTAGTCGTCCCACTCCTCAGCTATTGGCCTATAAATGCAGGCCTCACTCTCTGTCTCCTCCTTAGGCAAACCTGCCCAATCGTGTCGCGGAATGATCCTCTTCCCCTCCAACTTAGGCCAGGGAGGCCTAGCAACAGGGGCAGGGGCAGATGGAGAAGGAGAACGTCGTGGCGCAGCCCGCAAGTCACTGATGTGTGCCTCAATGAAGCTCTAACGACCAGTGTCCTCTGTGAAACCTCCCTTCAGGACCCTGTAGCGATCGCCAGTAAGAATGGCAGTGATGACTCCGGCGTGCCACTGTGAGTCATAGAATGCCTCCACCTCGTCTTGGAGATCAAAGTTGCGGTGTGGAAGGTTGAAACCGGAAGCATCATCCTGTCGTGTCCTCTTGCGGGGAGCCATCTGAGAAAATTCAAAACGAAAATAGAAGTTAGAATAGCTCCTACGTCTAGTGAGTGCAGGCATCGATCGATACCAAGGTGTATCGATCGATACTTGAAAATGAGGCACAAAGTCCCGACAGAGTGCATCGTAAAATCCATTCTATTAAAGGTCGGGTATCGATCGATGCTCGAGACAAAATTGCAAAGTTTATCACATATATCACCCAGCTTCCGATCTATCACCCTAAATTCAAATCCCTAAATCGACTCCACCCCTATCACATCCATTCTCATCCTAATGTGGCAATTTCATTCACCTATAGCTAATGATGACAAGAAAAAGAGCCAAAGCTTCACAACAAAGGAAGCCCCAAATCGAATATGTCAACACATCTAAAAGGATGAAATCAAGTACAATACCTGGTAGATCGAAGGTATGATGAATGGAATGACAATGCACTCAAAAATCTGAGTGGGATGGGGTTTGAAATCGAAGAAAATGATGAAGAATCGAAAAAAAGTGTGAGAGAGTGAGAGAGGCAAAGGGCGGCGTCGAGCGATAAGAGAGATTGAGAGATTTAGCAAAAGACCCGAGGGTTTTATAGAAAAAAGTTACTTGGGTGCTGGGTATCGATCGATACCGTAAATAGCATCGATCGATGCCCAGCATTTAGCACAACTCCCTTTAGGCCACTGGTATCGATCGATACCAAGGGGTATCGATCGATGCTCGTCGTCTGGACCTGGTTCCACGTGAAAACACAACACAAAAACAAAACTTACAAATCAAAATAAAGACTATGTACAGACTCACCAGTGGGTTGCCTCCCACCAAGCGCTTGTTTAATGTCATTAGCTTGACATGGAGGTCAGTCAGGCAGCGGGTGGTTCAGCCAGAGGCACAATGTGTCCGTCTGGAATGGTGGCTTTCGCCCAATAGTGTTTCACCCTCTGTCCATTGACAGTGAACTCCTTCCCTTCAGCACTCAGCAACACTACAGCACCATGAGGGCGGACTTCTTTGATCGTGAAGGGACCTGACCAACGAGAACGCAATTTCCCAGGAAACAATTGCAAACGAGAGTTGTACAGAAGTACCTGGTCATTTGGTTCAAAGTGTCGGGAAAGGATCTTCTCGTCATGATAAGCTTTGGTCCTTTCCTTGTACAGCTTGGAATTCTCATAGGCGGAGTATCTGATCTCACCCAACTCATTCAACTGAATCAGTCGCCTTTGTGCAGCAGTCTTGATGTCAAAATTCAGCAATTTTGTAGCCCAGGCTGTTTTGTGCTCTATCTCAACAGGAAGATGGCATGCTTTTCCATACAGCAATGGAATGGTGTTGTACCGAGTGGCGTCTTGAACGCTGTTCTTGTAGGCCCAAAGAGCGTCATCTAGTTTCAGCGCCCAATCCTGCCGTGTAGCACCAACTGTCTTCTCCAGGATCTCTTTGATCTGTCTGTTGGAGACTCTACCTGTCCACTGGTCTGAGGATGATATGGCGTGGCAACACGGTGGTGTACACCATACTTCCTCAGCAGCTTCTCGAAGATCTTGTTGATGAAGTGAGTACCCCCATCACTAATGACAACTCTAGGTACTCCAAATCGTGGAAGATGATAGTCTTGAGAGCTTCAGGACCACGGCAAGAATCGTTGGTAAGACTAGCAATGCTTCTACCCACTTAGAGATATAGTCGACGGCAACTAAGATGTAGCGGTTCTGCCGAGATGGGGGAATGATCCATGAAATCAATACCCCATCAATCAAAAACCTCAACCTCCAGGATGAAATTCTGCGGCATCTCATGGTGCGTGCTGTTCTTACCTTGTCTCTGACACACATCACAATGAGAATGAAAAGTGTGAGCATCCCTTTAACATCGTAGGCCACCAGAAACCGGCTTGCAGAACCTTAGAGACTGTCTTGAATGTAGCAAAGTGCCCAGCATACTCAGAACCATGGCAGTGAAAAGGATTTCCGGCACCTCAGACTCAGCTATACACCTTCTGTAAATCCCATCAGAACAGGTGTTTGTACATATATGGCTAATCCAGAAGTAGCGTCTGACATCTTCTATGAACTTCTTCTTCACATACTTCTTTAGTGCTTTGTTCTAGATCAGCAGCAAGGTAATTGGCGATGTCGGCATACCAAGGTGCAGCAGGAGAAGTGATCGCCAAAGATTCCTCAAATTCAGAGTGATTTGTAGAAGAATCGGTGATGGAAGGTCTCTAGTATCGATCGATACAGTGAGGGTATCGATCGATGCTGGAATTGTGGACTGAAGACAACAACGCTTGAGGGCATCGATCGATACTACCTTTGTATCGATCGATGCTTGTCTTCTTCAGCGACAGAATCGAAGCAGAACAAGTCTCAATGAAGTATATCTTCTCCTCGGGCAAAGAATCATCAATAGGAACTTCTTCATGACCTTCAAACGTGAGAGATGATCTGCAACTCCATTCTCTACTCCTTTTTGTCTTTGATTTCTTGTCAAAACCTTGGAGCAGCAGAACCCATCGATCATAATCGAGACTTCATATCCTTATTCTGCAGCAGATACTTTAAGAGCAGCATGTCAGTGTGCACAATCACCTTACTTTCCTATCAAAATAGGAACGAACTTCTCAAATGAAAACACGACGCAAGCAATTCCTTCTCAGTGGTGCTGTAGTTTCTTGGGCGTCATCCAGCGTTCTGCTGGCATAATAGATCACATGCAGCTTCTTGTCCTTCCTCTGTCCCAAAACAGATCCAACTGCATAGTCACTCGCATCACACATGACCTCAAAAGGAGGCTCCAATCTGGTGGTTGCACAATAGGAGCGAAACCAATGCCTTTCTTGATCATCTCAAACGCAGCAAGACATTCTGGTGTAAAATCAAATGTGACATCCTTGCACAGCAGAGCAGTAAGCGGGCGGGCTAGCTTGAGAAATCCTGGAATGAACCTACGATAGAACCCGCATGGCCAGGGAAACTCTGAATATCCTTCACTGATGTAGGCGGAAGGAGGCTTGTCATGACCTGAATCTTCGCCTTATTAACCTCAATCCCAGCTTTAGAGACTTATGTCCAGAACGATTGCCGTTCTTGGACCATAAAGTGGCACTTCTCCCAGTTCAGAACTAGGTGTTTTTCCTCACAACGCTGAAAGTACATTGCACAAATTATCCAGACATCCTTAAACGAAGACCGATAGACAGAAAATTCATCCATAATACCTCCATGAATTCCTCGATCATATCTGAGAAGATGGAATATGCATCTCTGAAATGTAGCTGGAGCATTGACAACCAAATGGCATTCTCCTGTAGGCAAATGTGCCGTAAGGACAAGTGAAGGTCGTCTTCTCCTGATCATCCCGGATGTATCGCGGATCTGGAAGAAGCCTGAGTAGCCATCCAAGAAGCAATAGTAAGGATGGACTGCCAGTTTTTCCAGCATCTGATCAATGAAAGGCAATGGGAAGTGACTTTCTTGTCGCAGCATTCAGCTTTCTGTAATCGATGCACATGCGATGCCCAGTGATCGTGTTCTCGTCGGAACCAGCTCATCGTTCTCATTCTTAACCACTGTGAATCCTCCCTTCTTAGGAACAACGTGAACCGGACTGACCCAACTGCTGTTAGAAATGGCATAGATGACTCCTGCTTCCAGCAGTTTCAAGATCTCTTTCTTAACCACTTCCTTCAGATTCGGGTTAAGTCTCCTCTGATGCTCTATTGAAGCTTTCGACTCGTCTTCCAGATGAATCTGATGCATGCACAGATCTGGTGAAATACCTGAAATATCATCAAGAGAATAGCCGAGAGCTTTGCGATACTTGCGCAGCTTGCTCAGCAGTAAGGCGACCTCTGCGTTGTTCAAAGAAGAATTGACAATAACAGGATAAGTAGAGTTAGGGCCAAGGAAAATGTACCTCATGCTAGCTAGGAGTGGCTTTAGATCAAGCTTAGGAGCTTTCACTTCACTCCAATCAGGTGAAAAATCGGGCCTGGTGCGAGAGACTTGCAGCTCTTCTGGACGAAGGGGTTGGTATCGATCGATACCTCCTGTGGTATCGATCGATGCCTCAGCTTGGCTGTCAACAATCGTCGCATAGGCAGTAGCAACCTCTGTGGGAACTGTCTTTGTCTCAGCCGAGCAAACCAAAGCTCTCTCCAAGGGATTCTCAGGATGCAATCTCAGTAAGTACTCATCTGACAGGTCACTGAAGGTTTCAATGAAGAAAGTCTGACCATCGATGGTTGGTTTCTTCATCATCTTCTCCATATTGAACGTCATGACCAGATCACCATTGTTGAGAGATATCCGCCCATTCTTGCAATCGATTAGGGCTCCAACTGTAGCTAAGAACGGTCTACCCAATATCAATGGATCTCTCGGTTCAGCATCATACTCAAGGACGATGAAATCGGTTGGAACTAAATAGTTCCCAATGGTAATTGGGACATCCTCTAGTAAACCTTCAGGGAATCGGATTGATCGATCAGCAAGGATTAAGGAGATCCTTGTGGGAGTGAAGTCTGTCATCCCCATTCTCTTAGCTACCGAGTATGGCATAAGGTTCACACTCGAACCAAGATCGCAAAGAGAACGTTCAAACCTCTCTGTGAAGATTGTGCAGTCCAAGACAAAACTACCAGGATCTGGTAATTTCTGTGGAATTTTGTTGAGAAGAATCGCACTGCACTCGTGGGTAACTCTCAGTACTCCCTCCTCAAGGTTCACATTACTCGAAACCATCCTTTTGATATATCTTCTGAAGGCTGGTGCAGTCTTGAGAGCATCGACGAACGGGAGTTCTACCACTATCTTCTCTAACATCGCTCCACATCTAGCCTCTTCTGTTTCTTTCTTTCACATAGCAGGGGGTCGAGGGAAAGGAACCTTCGGTACATAAACTCTGTCGACATGACTTGTTGTCTTCTTCTGGTCGACCTTGGGAGGGTTATCGATCGATACAAGGGGAGTATCGATCGATGCCTTCGGTTTTTCAACCGATTCTGTAGAAGTCTGAGTCGGTGACGATCGTGGAAGGGGGTATCGATCGATACTAGATGAGTATCGATCGATACTGGCAAATTTTCAACAAACTTCTTTTCTGTATACTTATGTATACTTTCCCCGGTTCTTCGTCGTCATCGTCGTCTCCAGCAAGATCGACGAGTTGCTAAGGCGAGTAATCCTTTTTCTGCCTTGGAGCAACCTCTCTTCCACTTCTCAATGTGATAGCATGAACATGTTCCCTAGGATTCACAGTATTACAAAGTAGGAAACCATCATGTCTCTTCACAGTATCTGCCGTCTGAGCAATCTGGGTTTCCAACTTCTTATGATGGATGTTCAGTGCCTCAATTTTCCCATTCAGATCAGTGTATAAGGCGTCCATCTTCCCGTTGAAGTCAACAGTCATCTTCTGCTGCCCCTCAAGAATCTGTTCAAGCATAGTCTCGACTTTGCTTTCCTGAGTCTTGGGAGGTGGTGTCTGATAGGACGAATTCCCATAAGTTCGAGTGTACCCACACTTCTGAAATGGCTTCTGAGCTCCAAAATTCGCAGTCTTGAACTCAGGTTTGAATCCACCTCTCTGAGGGTTGTTAGTGAAGCCGCGGTTGTGAGAATTCTGATACCCATTACCACCTATGTAGTTGACATCCTCTGCTTCACCCTCTTCGATGTTCTCAACTTCCTCAGCAAAGTGCACTACCTTCTGCTGCTTACCCAGTAACAGACTGTGAACTGAATCCAGCTTCGCATGTACCTCAACTATCTGTAAACCATCAGCACTACCATTCTGCTTCTTCCTCTCAAAATCAGCATTCTTAGTGCTGTTGCTAGATGCCAGATTCTCAATCAATACATAAGCGTCCTCGGGATACCTGGTGTTGAAGTTACCATTGCTTGCAGCGTCCAAAGCCATCTGATATCTCCAATCAATCCCTTTGAAGATGATACCCAACAACTGAACCTGCGAGAAACCATGGTGAGGGTAGTCCCTCTGATAAGATCGAAATCGAACCCAGGCGGCCTTGAATGCCTCAGTCGCTCCCTGAGAAAACTAGGAGATCTTGTTCCTGAGCTCCTCTGATCTTGAATCATCATAGAAGTTATTCAGAAAAGCAGTCTTGGTTTCCTCCCAAGTGGTCAGAGAACCTGGAGGTAACTGCTTCAGCCAGTAAGCTGCATCTCCACTAAGAGAGTAGGAGAAGAGCTTACAGAAGAGGAAGTCATTGGACACTCCATTGTATTTGATACTGGTGACCAAGTCCTCGAACCTCTCGATATGATCCATGGGATGTGATGCAAGAAGGAAGCGTGTAGATGAGGTGGGATGGAAGACAAGCGCCTGACTCGAGCTAAGGATCGAGTGAGGAGGTTGAGTGGAGGCGATCGAGTGAATGATTGTGTCGGGATGCTGGCTCGAGTGGAAGACTCGAGTGAAGTGATCGAGTGGTCTGACTTGATCTGGTCAGATCGAGTAGGTGGTCGAGCGAGAGTGTGGGATGACAAATGGTGCGGGTGGAAGCTTGACTCGAGTGTGCACTCGAGCTGAGGGATCGAGCTAAGGATGGAGGTGACTGACTTGAGCCTGGACTCGAGCTAGGTGATCGAGCTAAGGATGGAGGTGAGCGGATGATGCGAAGGTGAATGACTCGAGCTTGGACTCGAGCTAGGTGATCGAGCTAAGGCTCCGATCAAGTTTTCTGTGACAAATGGATGAAACGTGATGGAGGATGATGGTTTGTGGATCGATGGTCGCCACACAAGACTGTGAAGGATCTTGTGATAAGACAAACAATCAAGTCGCCTTGATATTACTCACAAGGAAAGATGATTGGGTTCTAGAATTCTCAGATCTCAGAGAGTTCTAGGGTTTTCAGTGAAGAACTGCGTTATATCATAGATAGGGTAAAAAAATACACTGCTGCTAAGGAACCTTATATAATGGTTCGTGCAGCTGATGCCTTCGTGGGCTGAAAACCTAATACATCAATTGCTAATCTAAAGTCCTAAAACGAAAATGCAATAAAACAACCTATTACAAGCTATTAAATGTCATAAAAACGAACATACAACTTTATTATAAAAGTCCTAAACTTATACTAATCTTTTGGGCCTGCAAAATGAACAAACACAATAATATTAATTGAAACACATACCTGGTCGTTTTTGATAAGGGAGAATGGGCCTAGATGGGCTGAATGGTGAAAACCATCTTTACTTCTTCATTGGGCTCCTCCTGGCCTGTTAAACACTTAGTCGAATTTGGAGAAGTTTCTTGAATGGGCTTGGACGTTTTTACTTGATCCAGGAAGGCTTGAATGCTCTTGTTGAATAGCTCTCTAAGTCTTCGAGTTCCTGATCTTGTTCTTGGTGGCTCTCTCATAATTGTGATATCTTCAGCAACTGGAACATCCTGAAAGGCTTCTGACGGATTATCTTCCTGTTCAGTTTCNCCATTAGTAGCACCGTTTCTTTATGTTCTAAAGCTTTGCAAATAGTGCTAGGTGTGATGTAAAGGTTAGTCTTACTTACCTTAGCATCTGTAGCAAATTTAGTCTGCATCTCTATGTCCTCATCAGGATGCTCATGAGAAAGACCATGAAACGGATGCTGGCCTACAAGAGTGTTGTAGGCAGGCTTCAGCTCAAAGTCGTTCCTCTGAAAAGTCGGAATACGAATAGCAGATCGGTTTGCATAAAACTGATCTGGCCTGTTGTATTCTCCAAGCGTTCTGGCGCGATTACCCTGAGTATTCCCAACATTCCCACGCACAACTGGTGGGATAACCACATTAGCAACCGGTGCAAGGGCAATAATGTTACCTTCTGCATCAATTCTCTGTCCCTGCGCGTCACACAGGTGACCCTCCTGATCTCTCAAAACCCCAGCCTGATCACGAGCAAGCACAATCGAGTGATTCATCTCAGCTTCTTTCTTTTGCTTTCTGATTGTACGCTCTAATTCAGCTAGTTCTTCGTTAGATAGGTTGATCAACTGCTTGTTCTTGCTTTCTCTAGTCTCTCGATGCTGCATACACCTGAAACACAAAGGCAAAACGCGTAAGTGACGAAAGTAACAACAAGTATCGATCGATACTAAGGGGTATCGATCGATGCTCAACACTTAGTCAAAATTCTAAACCGTATCTAATGGTCAAAATTAGAGTCCCTGGCAACGGCGCCAAAATTTGATATGCTCAAATCTAATACCCTAAAGTATCTAAGCAGTCGTTATAGTATTCTAGGGGTCAATCCACAAGGACTCAAAATGACACTCAATAGATTCAGGAATATGAATTAAGCTAAGCAGAATAGATGAAATTAAGAACAGCAAAACAACCAAAAATAAGTAGTAATTCAGTGGAGGAAAACGCTAGGCCTAGGGAAACTTGCAGGCAAATTAGAATTATCAAATCAAATCAATTGTCAAGAATATATTAAGCTCCGCTTTCAAACTTGAAACACAGATGTAAAGTAAACCAACTTTCGTTGCGAAGACCAACTATGCCTAAACCTAGAATTCCAATTTTCTTTGCAAATTCTATAAATTTAAACAAGCATTAAAGTTCAAGTTCAATTGTTCACAAAATCCCTAAACCAAATTTTTTTGGGAATAGGGCTTTTGCTCACCAAACACTAGATCAGGTAATCAATCACACTTCCGTGCCAATCAAACAACCTAAAATCAGATTCTAGTTCGCGAGGCTAGAATCAGTATTAATCTCAAGTCTAGGTGAGAAGCTCTATAGATTATTTCCTAACAATCAATTCAGATCTAATAATTCATCAAATACCTTTAAGCAACCCTAATCCTAACAGAGAATCTACTCAGACATGGTGAAAGCAATAAACATCATGAATATAATAGATATCATATAATAAAATGAAATAGAGTAAGAATACAAAGAGGTTCAAGAGTTCTTCTCCAAAGACTCAATTGCAGAAAACTCTATCTCCAGAAATCACAAGGTGTCTTTCTGGAGGCTGCAAAACCTAATTAAATAGCTAATCAAAACGTTTTGGAGTTATCTCGAAAAATAAGGAAAACTTCTGGATAATCTTCGGGTTTGTTGGCGTTCTGGTCACTAGCATCGACCGATGTTGTAAGTGGTATCGATCGATGCCAGGTTCTTTGGTCGTGGTTCTTCCAAACGAATGGTATCGATCGATGCTCCTCAGTGTCGATCGATGCTGAGCTTGTTCCTGAACGGCTTCAACTCCAGATTGCTTCAAAAGCTTCCCAAATCCTCCAATTGGCTCCATACGCGCCTATAACTTGAAAAGAACCTGAAAGACTCTAAAACTAAAGAAAAGACTCAACAAAAAGGACTTATATCATGGCTAAAAACGGGTAAAAACCATGATATATCAATCTTTCACAATCGCCTTCAGATTGGGCAGCAAATCTCAAAACTCTTCTCGATCATCTTGAGGTCACATTGCCATGGGAACAAGGGGGAGAAAGAGAACAAACACCTGGGGACCAGAATGAACATGTTGAGTTAGAAGAAGATCTTGACAATGATGGGAGAAGACCCTAGTCAAGACCAAGCTCAACAGCCTGATCAAGAACAAAGCCAACCCTTGGAAACAAGTATAGATGTGGAGTCAGTGGGAGGTGTCTCCTCTCAAGGACAAGAGGAGGATGTACATGAGTCTCTTGAAGAAGGAGCATTGGAACCAGTGCCTATATCAAACCCACCGCTAAGGCGGAGCACAAGTATTAGACATGACCCGTCCAATTGGGTGAACACACGGGTGTATTACAACAATCAAGTCGTAGCTCATCCAATACAGGTTGTATGTTCTCTTGCCCTTTTGCCATCTGATCACCAAGACTTTCTTGGGAAGGTTGAGCTCCACAAGATTCCACAGACTTATGAAGAGGCTAAGGATAGTGAAGAATGGTTGATAGCAGTTGATGATGAAGTTGGAGCCATGAAGAAGAATCAGACTTGGGAAGAGGCGGATCTACCACCTGGAAAGAGGGCAGTAAGTTCCAAATGGGTGTTTACTATCAAGTACCATAGCAATGGGGACATTAAGAGGTACAAAGCCAGGCTAGTAGCAAGAGGTTTCACACAAACCTATGGATAAGACTACACGGATACCTTTGCTCCGGTAGCTAAACTACATACGGTCAGAGTAGTTCTATCACTTGCTACAAACCTAACATGGGAGCTATGGCAAATGGATGTGAAGAATGCCTTCTTACAAGGAGAAATTAAAGAAGAAATATAAATGACTCCACATCCCGGTAATGAAGACATGATAACACCCGGTAAAGTGATAAGACTTAAGAAGGCAATATATGGTCTCAAGCAATCTCCAAGAGCGTGGTACCACAAGCTGAGCTCTACTCTTAATGAGAAAGGTTTCAAGCGGTCAGAATCAGATCACACCTTGTTTACTCTTCAAGGACCTAAAGGTATAGTGGTTTTCCTCATTTATGTAGATGACCTAATCATCTCCGGGGACAACACCGAAGGTATTGCTTGGACCAAGTCCTTTCTTAAGTCCTCCTTTGATATCAAAGATCTTGGTGTACTAAAGTATTTCCTAGGAGTAGAAGTGTGCCGTTCTCCGGAAGGCCTCTTTCTTTCTCAAAGGAAATACACTCTTGACTTGTTGAATGAGACAGGGAAGCTAGGAGCAAAGCCGGCCAAGACTCCACTTGAAGATGGCTACAAGGCCAATCGAAAGGTAGAGAAGGAAGCGAGC
The DNA here is from genome assembly GCA_004349715.1 of Crucihimalaya himalaica. Taxonomy (NCBI): domain Eukaryota; kingdom Viridiplantae; phylum Streptophyta; class Magnoliopsida; order Brassicales; family Brassicaceae; genus Crucihimalaya; species Crucihimalaya himalaica. The sequence continues at coordinate 296,092 of SMJT01000023.1, read as the reverse complement.
CATACACGGATGCACTTCAATACCGGCGTCTAGTGGGTAAACTCATATACCTTACCATCACTCGACCTGATATTTCTTTTGCTGTATCTCAGGTGAGTCAACACTTGCAATTACCGACAATGTACCTTTGGAGCATGGTTGAGAGGATCTTGAGATACTTAAAAGGCAGTTCAGGTCAAGGCATATGGATGGGAAAGAATGAGAGCACCGAGATTGTTGGGTATTGTGATGCGGACTATGGGGGAGATAGGCTAGATAAGAGATCAACAATAGGATATTGCACGTTCGTAGGAGGTAACCTGGTCACTTGGAAGACCAAGAAACAGAAGGTGGTGTCATGTTCAAGCGCGGAAGCAGAGTATAGAGCTATGAGGAACATCACCAATGAGCTGACATGGCTTAAGGCTCTCCTTGAAGACTTAGGCATCAAGACAACTCAACCCATCACTCTCCATTGTGACAACCAAGCAACGATCCATATAGCGACCAAATCAGTATTTCATGAGAGGACAAAGCACATAGAGATCGACTGCCACAATGTTTGGGAAAAGATTGAAGAAGGGGTCATCCTTCCATGCTATACACGAAGTGAAGATCAGTTGGTGGATGTCTTCACTAAGGCTGCAAGTCTTAAAGTTTGTGAGAATATCCACAGCAAACTTGGACTTGTAGATCTCACAAGGCCTTGATCAAGTCCCCTCGCCTTCAATCGTCATACTCTTTTTCCCTTAGCTTGGTTTTGTCCCATTGGGTTTTCCGGCTAAGGTTTTTAATGATGTGATGGTTGTAGGCATTCCAAGCTTAGTCTTCAATCCTTTGCGGCTAAGCTTGAGTGGGAGTATTGATCAAGAGGAAGAAGAATGGCATAGTCCGTACGGATGTGTGACTAAAAAGGCCGAAGATGGATGGAAGGCTTTAGGAGACTTGAGGCTTGAGACATGAGGATGAAAGGCTTCATTGATCAAGGCCCATTCATTTAAATAAGAAGAGGAGCGCATATGGAGAGGATTCTAGAAGGCTGGTGACGTGGTGGTGGTGTGGACTACTTTGTGGTCCTCACCCTTGTGATCCTCACACGTTAGGCGGCGCTCTCCTTCCTCCCTTTTTGCTCCCTTCTTTAGGTCATTTGAAGAGCTGTAGTCTCTACATATATATACTATGAACAGCCTCCATTTGTACTATTCTGTTCTAATCAATAAATATTTCTCCTTCACTCTCCATGAATTCTCCATCGATTCTCCTTTGATTCTCTTCTATTCCGCTTAGTTAATGAATTCTAACAATGAGGTGTCCTTAGAGCATTCATAGGACATTTTGTTGTGGTATACTTTGATGATATCTTAGTATATAGCAAAGGACTTGATGAGCATGTTAGGCATCTAAGAATGGTTTTTGAAGTCCTTAAGAAAGAAACCCTGTTTGCCAATCTTAACAAATGTACTTTTGGAACGGATAACCTTGTCTTTTTAGGCTTTGTTGTAAGTACAGATGGCATAAAGGTAGATGAAGAGAAAATCAAAGCGATCAAAGAATGGCCGAGTCCTAAATCCGTTGGAGAAGTGAGAAGCTTCCATGGACTTGCTGGATTTTATAGAAAGTTTAGGAAGGACTTCAGCACTTTGGCAGCCCCTCTCACTGAAGTTATCAAGAAGAACGTTGGATTTAAATGGGAACCAGCTCAAGAAGAAGCCTTCCAAACCATAAAAACGAAGCTCACTCATTCCCCTGTTCTTGCTCTCCTTGATATAAAACTTTTGAGATTGAATGTGATGCTTCCGGGATTGGTATTGGAGCTGTTCTTATGCAGGAGAAAAGACCAATTGCGTTCTTTATTGAGAAGCTTCGAGGAGCTCCTCTGAAGTAGCTCCATTACACCTTTGTTAACAAGCCTATAAGAGCTTTGGTTCCAGATCATTGTAAAACACCATTTATCGTTGATTCAAGGAATGTTCACTTTTTCTACAAAGGATTGTCTTTGTGTTTTTGTTCTTCAAATTTTCTCATTCTTTTCTTGTATTAGCTCCATTACACCTTTGTTAACAAGCCTATAAGAGCTTAGATTCTAGTTCATTGTAAAACACCATTTATCGTTGATTCAATAAATGTTTAGTTTTTCGACAAAAGATTGTCTTTGTGTTCTTATTCTTCAAAGTTTCTCATTCTTTTCTTGTACTAGCTTCATTAAACCCTTGTAAACAAGCCTATTAGAGATTAGCTCTAGTTCATTATAAAATACCATTTATCGTTGATTCAATAAATGTTCAGTTTTTTGACAAAGGATTGTCTTTGTGTTATGGTTCTTCAAAGTTTCTGATTCTTTTCTTGTACTAGCTCCATTACACCTATGTAAATAAGCCTATTAGAGCTTAGCTCTAGTTCATTGTAAAACACCATTTACAGTTGTAAAACACCGTTTCCTTTGTGTTCTGGTTCTTCAAAGTTTCTGATTCTTTTCTTGTATTAGCTCCATTAGACCGTTGTTAACAAGCTTATAAGAGCTTAGCTTCTAGTTGATTGTAAAACACCATTTATCGTTGATTCAATAAATGTTTAGTTTTTCTACAAAAGATTATCTTTGTGTTTTTATTCTTCAAAGTTTCTGATTCTTTTATTGTATTATCTCCATTAGACGGTTGTCAACAAGCCTATAAGAGCTTAGCTTCTAGTTCATTGTGAAACACCATTTATCGTTGATTCTATAAATGTTCAGTTATTTGACAAAGGATTGTCTTTGTGTTCTGGTTCTTCAAAGTTTCTGATTCTTTTCTTGTATTAGCTCCATTAGACCGTTGTTAACAAGCCTATAAGAGCTTAGCTTCTAGTTGATTGTAAAACACCATTTATCGTTGATTCAATAAATGTTTAGTTTTTCTACAAAAGATTATCTTTGTGTTTTTATTCTTCAAAGTTTCTGATTCTTTTATTGTATTATCTCCATTAGACGGTTGTCAACAAGCCTATAAGAGCTTAGCTTCTAGTTCATTGTGAAACACCATTTATCGTTGATTCTATAAATGTTCAGTTATTTGACAAAGGATTGTCTTTGTGTTCTGGTTCTTCAAAGTTTCTGATTCTTTTCTTGTATTAGCTCCATTAGACCGTTGTTAACAAGCCTATAAGAGCTTAGCTTCTAGTTGACAGTAAAACAGCATTTATCGTTGATTCAATAAATATTCAGTTTTTTGACAAAAGATTGTCTTTGTGTTCTTGTTCTTCAAAGTTTCTCATTCTTTTCTTGTATTAGCTCCATTGCACCTTTGTTAACAAGCCTATAAGAGCTTTGGTTCTAGTTCATTGTAAAACACCATTTACCGTTGATTCAAGGAATGTTCACTTTTTCTACAAAGGATTTTCTTTGTATTCTTATTCTTCAAAGTTTCTCATTTTTTTCTTGTCTTAGCTCCATTACACCTTTGTAAACAAGCTTATTAGAGCTTAGCTTCTAGTTCATTGTAAAACACCATTTATCGTTGATTCAATAAATATTCAGTTTTTCGACAAAGGATTGTCTTTGTGTTCTCGTTCTTCAAAGTTTCTAATTCTTTTCTTGTTTTAGCTCCATTAGACCGTTGTTAACAAGCCTATAAGAGCTTAGCTTCTAATTCGTTGTAAAAAACCATTTATCGTTGATTCAATAAATGTTTAGTTTTTCTACAAAGGATTGTCTTTGTGTTCTTGTTCTTCAAGGTTTCTGATTCTTTTCTTGTATTAGCTCCATAAGACCGTTGTTAAGAAGCCTATAAGAGCTTAGCTTCTAATTCATTGTAAAACACCATTTATCATTGATTCAATAATTGTTTAATTTTTCGACAAAGATTTGTCTTTGTGTTTTAGTTCTTCAAAGTTTCTAATTCTTTTCTTTTATTATCTCCATTAGACGGTTGTTAACAAGCCTATAATAGCTTAGCTTCTAGTTCATTATAAAACACCATTTATCGTTGAATTAATAAATGTTCAGTTTTTCGACAAATGATTGTTTTTGTGTTCTTGTTCTTCAAACTTTCTCATTCTTTTCTTGTATTAGCTCCATTACACCTTTGTTAACAAGCCTATAAGAGCTTAGGTTTTTGATATGATCATGGATAGCACTAAGGACGTGAAACATGCACCAGAGGGGGATAATCTTGTAGCTGAGGATGAACTTGTAGCTGAGGATGCTTTAGCTGCACCAAGTGGACCAATGTCGCGTGCTAGGACCAGGAAGCTCAAGGAGAACGTCCATTCTCTACTTACACACTTAGAGGACCGAGCAGAAGAAAGATATGCTTATCAAACCTCCTTGGTTTTGATTCAAGCTATATGATTTTAACAAATGGGAAAAGTGTTGAATTATACTCTTTTTCCCTTGTCAAGTTTTGTCCCACTAAATTTTCTTAAAAAAGATTTTAAAAAAGGTAATCTCAACACTTCCTAATTCCCCCATTTGTTAAAATAGAAGCCCAAACTCAAATCCACTATGGATTTTCGTCCAAAATGAACCCCAAGTGATGTGGGCTTATGTTTAAGTTGTTATTTATGTCCTTATGTCTTTAAAAACGTGTTTAGGGTTTTCTCTTTAAGGTTCCCTATATAAACCCTTGTAAACCTTCATTTTAATCATCTAGCTTTTTATTCTCAAACTCTTCTAAGAACTAGATCAAAACAGGTAAATCAAAGGAGTTTCATTCCCTTTGTGTGACCTCTCGATCCATTGGTGAATCTAAGGAATTCCGCAGCCTTAGTGTGTCCTCAACAATCCATTGTTTTCATCCCAAATCGTTCTCCATTCACTGTCCACGAATTCTCACCTCTACTTGCTTCTAAAGTGACGATTTTGGAACAAGGTTCATATTAAGTGGTATCAGAGCCACTTTGGAAGCTAAGTACTCTTAAATCCTTCTGTTTTTGCATTTTAACATTTTGTTTTGTGTAGATCTAAGGTTTTTTTCGATTTACCAGTTTGTGACTCTTAGTATTCTTGTGACACACGGATCTGATGGTGTAGTTAAGTGTTGGTATCACTCAAAATCGTTCATATCAGATTTCATATTGCAATAGGATTCATAGATATGTGCTTGCTCGTAGAACTTGTAACTGCGTGTACTTTAATTTGTTGCAGTTCTATGGCAACTTCAGAAGAGGAAGAAGAGGGCAGCAACTACAGAAACAACAAACTCCTCATTGAAGCAATAACAACAAAGATGCAAAAGATGATGGATGATAGATTTGCTGCTTTAGAGGAAAATAACAAAACTAGAACTGAAACTAGACAGAATCAAAGAATGGATGACAGAATTCATGATGTTGCATCAGATCAGTACTACGAGAGGAGAAGTGATACATCACAAAGTAACCAAAGAAGAAATAGGCGTAATAGAACTCAAGATGAACTTCTGCAACAAAATATCAAAGGATTGAAGATCAATATACCTCCCTTTCATGGCAGAACCGATCATGATGCTTACTTAGAATGGGAAAAGAAGATTGAGTTGGTCTTCAACGTTCAACAATATACAAAACTAAACAAAGTGAAGATAGATGCAACAGAATTCCATAGTTATGCCTTGAGCTGGTGGGATCAGCTAGTCACAACCAGGAGAAGAAACCAGGAGCTACATGTTGAAAGTTGGGCAGAAATGAAAAGTTTAATGAGAACAAGGTTTGTACCTAGTCACTACAACAGAGAGCTGCATAAGAAACTGAGGAAGTGTTGATGATGCGAGCTAACATAGTAGAAGATCAAGAAGCTACAATGTCACGGTTTCTAGGAGGTTTGAATCGGGAAATTCAAGACAAATTAGAGACTGAGCATTACATGGAGCTTGAAGAAATTTTACATAAAGCTATTTTGTTTGAGCAACAGATTAAAAGAAAGAGAGCTTCACGTTCTAGCTACAGTCAAAGTTCATCATACACACGTCCAAGTTACCCTAAAGAGGAAAAAAACTCTTTTGCTAAAGAATTCCAGCCAAACGCATCTTCAAAACCTTTTGATACAAGTAAGGTTACTACTCCAGCACCTATAGACTACAAAGGAAAAGCAAAAGAAGGGGTTGTACGAACCATAGATGTCAGTTGCTTCAAATGTCATGGAAAAGGGCATTATGCTAGTGAATGTTCTAACAAGCGTGTAATGATTCTTCTAGAGAGTGGTGAAGTAGAATCAGCTGATGAGTACCCAAATACTTGTAGTGAGGGAGAGCAAGGGATCTTACCTGTAAAACGGGATTTGTTAGTGGCCAGAAGAACTCTAAGTGTGCAAAACAAGACTTAAAAGCAGGAACAACGAGAGAATCTGTTTCATACAAGATGTCATGTTAAGGGTAAAGTATGTAGTTTGATCAACAAGCCTATTAGAGCTTAGCTCTAGTTCATTGTAAAACACCGTTTATCGTTGATTCAATAAATATTCAGTTTTTTGACAAAGGATTGTCTTTGTGTTTTTGTTCATCAAAGTTTCTGATTCTTTTCTTGTATTAGCTCCATTAGACCGTTGTTAACAAGCCTATAAGAGCTTAGCTTCTAGTTGATTGTAAAACACCATTTATCGTTGATTCAATAAATGTTTACTTTTTCTACAAAGGATTGTCTTTGTGTTCTTGTTCTTCAAAGTTTCTGATTATTTTCTTGTATTATCTCCATTAGACGATAGACAACAAGCCTATAAGAGCTTAGCTTCTAATTCATTGTAAAACACCATTTATCGTTGATTCAATAAATGTTCAGTTATTTGAGAAAGGATTGTCTTTGTGTTCTGGTTCTTCAAAGTTANAAAGGATTGTCTTTGTGTTCTGGTTCTTCAAAGTTACTGATTCTTTTCTAGTATTAGCTCCATTAGACCATTGTTAACAAGCCTATAAGAGCTTAGCTTCTAGTTCATTATAAAACACCATCTATCGTTGATTCAATATATGTTCAGTTTTTCTACAAAAGATTGTCTTTGTGTTCTTGTTCTTCAAAGCTTCTCATTCTTTTCTCGTATTAGCTCCATTAGACCGTTGTTAAGAAGCCTATAAGATCTTAGATTCTAGTTCATTGTAAAACACCATTTACCGTTGATTGAAAGAATGTTCACTTTTTCTACAAAGGATTGTCTTTGTGTTCTTATTCTACAAAGTTTCTCATTCTTTTCTTGTATTAGCTCCATTACACCTTTATTAACAAGCCTATAAGATCTTAGATTCTAGTTCATTGTAAAACACCATTTATCGTTGATTCAATAAATGTTCAGGTTTTCGACAAAGGATTGTCTTTATGTTCTGGTTCATCAAAGTTTCTGATTCGTTTCTTGTATTAGCTCCATTAGACCGTTGTTAACAAGCCTATAAGAGCTTAGCTTCTAGTTGATTGTAAAACACCATTTATCGTTGATTAAATAAATGTTTAGTTTTTCTACAAAGGATTGTCGTTGTGTTTTTGTTCTTCAAAGTTTCTAATTCTTTTCTTGTATTATCTCCATTAGACGGTTGTCAATAAGCCTATAAGAGCTTAGCTTCTTGTTCATTGTAAAACACCATTTATCCTTGATTCAATTAATGTTCAGTTATTTGACAAAGGATTGTCTTTGTGTTCTGCTTCTTCAAAGTTTCTGATTCTTTTCTTGTATTAGCTCCAGTAGACCATTGACAAGCCTATAAAAGCATAGCTCCTAGTTGACTATAAAACTCCATTTATCGTTGATTCAATAAATGTTCAGTTTTTCTACAAAGGATTGTCTTTGTGTTCTTGTTCTTTAAAGTTTTTGATTCTTTTTTTGTATTAGCTCCATTAGATGGATGTTAACAAGCCTATAATAGGTTAGCTTCTAGTTCATTATAAAACACCATTTATCGTTTATTCAATAAATGTTCATTTTTTTGACAAAAGAATGTGTTTGTGTTATTGTTCTTCAAAGTTTCTCATTATTTTCTTGTATTAGCTCCATTGCACATTTGGTAACAAGCCTATAAGAGCTTTCGTTCTAGTTAATTGTAAAACACCATTTACCGCTGATTCAAGGAATGTTCACTTTTTCTACAAAGGATTGTCTTTGTGTTCTTATTCTTCAAAGTTTCTCATTCTTTTCTTGTATTAGCTCCATTACACCTTTGTTAACAAGCCAATAAGAGCTTAGATTCTAGTTCATTGTAAAACACCATTTCTCGTTGATTTAATAAATGTTTAGTTTTTCNGATGAGTACCCAAATACTTGTAGTGAGGGAGAGCAAGGGATCTTACCTGTAAAACGGGATTTGTTAGTGGCCAGAAGAACTCTAAGTGTGCAAAACAAGACTTAAAAGCAGGAACAACGAGAGAATCTGTTTCATACAAGATGTCATGTTAAGGGTAAAGTATGTAGTTTGATCAACAAGCCTATTAGAGCTTAGCTCTAGTTCATTGTAAAACACCGTTTATCGTTGATTCAATAAATATTCAGTTTTTTGACAAAGGATTGTCTTTGTGTTTTTGTTCATCAAAGTTTCTGATTCTTTTCTTGTATTAGCTCCATTAGACCGTTGTTAACAAGCCTATAAGAGCTTAGCTTCTAGTTGATTGTAAAACACCATTTATCGTTGATTCAATAAATGTTTACTTTTTCTACAAAGGATTGTCTTTGTGTTCTTGTTCTTCAAAGTTTCTGATTATTTTCTTGTATTATCTCCATTAGACGATAGACAACAAGCCTATAAGAGCTTAGCTTCTAATTCATTGTAAAACACCATTTATCGTTGATTCAATAAATGTTCAGTTATTTGAGAAAGGATTGTCTTTGTGTTCTGGTTCTTCAAAGTTACTGATTCTTTTCTAGTATTAGCTCCATTAGACCATTGTTAACAAGCCTATAAGAGCTTAGCTTCTAGTTCATTATAAAACACCATCTATCGTTGATTCAATATATGTTCAGTTTTTCTACAAAAGATTGTCTTTGTGTTCTTGTTCTTCAAAGCTTCTCATTCTTTTCTCGTATTAGCTCCATTAGACCGTTGTTAAGAAGCCTATAAGATCTTAGATTCTAGTTCATTGTAAAACACCATTTACCGTTGATTGAAAGAATGTTCACTTTTTCTACAAAGGATTGTCTTTGTGTTCTTATTCTACAAAGTTTCTCATTCTTTTCTTGTATTAGCTCCATTACACCTTTATTAACAAGCCTATAAGATCTTAGATTCTAGTTCATTGTAAAACACCATTTATCGTTGATTCAATAAATGTTCAGGTTTTCGACAAAGGATTGTCTTTATGTTCTGGTTCATCAAAGTTTCTGATTCGTTTCTTGTATTAGCTCCATTAGACCGTTGTTAACAAGCCTATAAGAGCTTAGCTTCTAGTTGATTGTAAAACACCATTTATCGTTGATTAAATAAATGTTTAGTTTTTCTACAAAGGATTGTCGTTGTGTTTTTGTTCTTCAAAGTTTCTAATTCTTTTCTTGTATTATCTCCATTAGACGGTTGTCAATAAGCCTATAAGAGCTTAGCTTCTTGTTCATTGTAAAACACCATTTATCCTTGATTCAATTAATGTTCAGTTATTTGACAAAGGATTGTCTTTGTGTTCTGCTTCTTCAAAGTTTCTGATTCTTTTCTTGTATTAGCTCCAGTAGACCATTGACAAGCCTATAAAAGCATAGCTCCTAGTTGACTATAAAACTCCATTTATCGTTGATTCAATAAATGTTCAGTTTTTCTACAAAGGATTGTCTTTGTGTTCTTGTTCTTTAAAGTTTTTGATTCTTTTTTTGTATTAGCTCCATTAGATGGATGTTAACAAGCCTATAATAGGTTAGCTTCTAGTTCATTATAAAACACCATTTATCGTTTATTCAATAAATGTTCATTTTTTTGACAAAAGAATGTGTTTGTGTTATTGTTCTTCAAAGTTTCTCATTATTTTCTTGTATTAGCTCCATTGCACATTTGGTAACAAGCCTATAAGAGCTTTGGTTCTAGTTAATTGTAAAACACCATTTACCGTTGTTTCAAGGAATGTTCACTTTTTCTACAAAGGATTGTCTTTGTGTTCTTATTCTTCAAAGTTTCTCATTCTTTTCTTGTATTAGCTCCATTACACCTTTGTTAACAAGCCAATAAGAGCTTAGATTCTAGTTCATTGTAAAACACCATTTCTCGTTGATTTAATAAATGTTTAGTTTTTCAACAATGGATTGTCTTTGTGTTCTTGTTCTTCAAAGTTTCTCATTTTTTTCTCGTATTAGCTCCATTAGACCGTTGTTAAGAAGCCTATAAGATCTTAGATTCTAGTTCATTGTAAAACACCATTTACCATTGATTCAAAGAATGTTCACTTTTTTTACAAAGGATTGTCTTTGTGTTCTTATTCTACAAAGTTTCTCATTCTTTTCTTGTATTAGCTCCATTACACCTTTGTTAACAAGCCAATAAGAGCTTAGATTCTAGTTCATTGTAAAACACCATTTCTCGTTTATCCAATAAATGTTTAGTTTTTCGACAATGGATTGTCTTTGTGTTCTTGTTCTCCAAAGTTTCTCATTTTTTTCTCGTATTAGCTCCATTAGACCGTTGTTAAGAAGCCTATTAGAGCTTAGCTTCTAGTTCATTATAAAACACCATTTATCAATGATTCAATAGATGTTCAGTTTTTTGACAAAGGATTGTCTTCGTGTTCTGGTTCTTCAAAGTTTCTCATTCTTTTCTTGTACTAGCCCCATTACACCTTTGTAAACAATCTTGTTAGAATTTAGCTTCTAGTTCATTGTAAAACACCATTTATCGTTGATTCAATAAATGTTCAGTTTTTTGATAAAGGATTGCCTTTGTGTTCTTGTTCTTCAAAGATTCTAATTCTTTTCTTGTATTAGCTCCTTTAGAACGTTGTTAACAAGCTTATAAGAGCTTAGCTTGTAGTTCGTTGTAAAACACCATCTATCGTTGATTCAATAAATGTTTAGTTCTTCTACAAAGGATTGTCTTTGTGTTCTTTTTTCTTCAAAGTTTCTGATTATTTTCTTGTACTAGCTCCATTAGACCGTCGTTAAGAAGCCTATAAGAGCTTAGCTTCTAGTTCATTGTAAAACACCATTTATCGTTGATTCAATAAATGTTTAATTTTTCGACAAAGGATTGTCTTTGTGTTTTTGTTCTTCAAATTTCTGATTCTTTTCTTGTATTATCTCCTCTAGACGGTTGTTAACAAGCCTATAAGAGCTTAGGTTTTAGTTCGTTGTAAAACACCATTTATCGTTGATTCAAGGAATGTTCACTTTTTCTACAAAGGATTGTCTTTGTGTTCTGGTTCTTCAAAGTTTCTGATTCTTTTCTTTATTTAGCTCCATTAGACTGTTGTTAACAAGCCTATAAGAGCTTAGATTCTAGTTGATTGTAAAACACCATTTATCGTTGATTCAATGAATGATTAGTTTTTCTACAAAGTATTGTCTTTGTGTTCTTGTTCTTCAAAGTTTCAAATTCTTTTCGTGTATTATCTCCATTAGACGGTTGGCCTATAATAGCTTAGCTTCTAGTTCATTGTAAAACATCATTTATCATTGATTCAATAAATGTTTAGTTTTTCGACAAAATATTGTCTTTGTGTTCTTGTTCTTCAAAGTTTCTCATTCTTTTCTTGTATTAGGTCCATTACACCTTTGTTAACAAGCCTATAAGAGCTTAGGTTCCAGTTCATTGTAAAACACCATTTATCGTTGATTCAAGGAATGTTCAATTTTTCTACAAAGGTTTGTCTTTGTGTTCTTGTTCTTTAAAGTTTCTGATTCTTTTCTTGTCTTAGCTCCATTAGACCGTTGTTAATAAGCTTATAAGAGCTTAGCTTCTAGTTGACTGTAAAACACCATTTATCGTTGAATCAATAAATGTTNTCTTCTTGGAACCATTTAGCTTCTTCTGCCCTAACCTCCTCAGCCTTCTTCTCATCTATAGTCTCCTTGGGTTTAAACTCTTCCTCAACATGAGCCCAAAGGCCTCTTCCACAAAGCGCTGTCCTAGTAGTTCTGGACCAGAGAAGATAGTTCCCTCCCTTCAACATAACGGGAATGATCAAGGATTTGTTAGCTTCCATGGTGAAGAACAGAGCAGACCAGAGCCGAAATCACACGGATGAGAGCTAATCTGAGCTGACCGAATAAGGGCAGAATAGAACCAAGTAACCAAGCGAAGAGGAGAAAGACTTGAGGAACAGAACTGGGAGCTAGACTGAGAGAGCAGCAACCAGTACACCGAACACAAGCCAAGAACAGAACACCAACCTCGAGTACCTAGCACACAAAGAACAACAACCCAGATTAAGGTGAGATTAAGGTGAGATTAAGGAAGAATGAAGAACAAAGAACCATGGTGAAATCGATTTCTTATTTCATTGAATGGTCAAAGGTACAAAATGGAGGCTAAAGAGTATTTATACAAAGGGTAAACAAAGGCATAAAACCCTAGAAGGAGAGAAGAGGAGCGCAGCCTTCAAGAGTGGTCCACACCACTTGGAGTGAGCCACACGCGCCCAAGTGGTCCCAAGGAACAGAGCAGACCAGAGCCGAACAGAGCAGACCAGAGCCGAAACCACACGGATGAGAGCTAATCTGAGCTGACCGAACAAGAGCAGAATAGAACCAAGTAACCAAGCGATGAGGAGAAGGACTTAAAGAACATAACTGGGAGCTAGACTGGGAGAGCAGCAACCAGTACACCGAACACAAGCCAGGAACAGAACACCAACCTCGAACACCTAGCACACAAAGAACAACAACCAAAAATGCAACCAAGTACCACCAACAAACCAGAACACCAAGAGAGGAGAATGACAAGAACGAATGAGTGATTATCAAATGAAACAAGAGAAAAGGGAGTTCGAACACAAGATTTATGAAGAAGAACGATGGGAAGAAGAAATCGAACAAGAAGCTCTCAAGATGAGCGAATGAGAGATTAGAGAAGCGAATGAAGAAATTTGAAGAATGAACAAGTGAAGAACAAGGAGAATGAGAGAATAATGCCCTAAGGCTCTGATACCATGTTAGAATGTTTGCGGATTAGAGAGAGATTAAGGAGAGATTAAAGAGAGATTAAGAAGAATGAGGAACCATTGTGAAAGAAATCGATTTTCATCTCATTGAATGGTCAAAGGTACAAAATGGAGGCTAGAGAGTATTTATACAAAGGTTAAACAAAGGCATAAAACCCTAGAAGGAGAGAAGAGGAGCGCAGCCTTCAAGAGTGGTCCACACCACTTGGAGTGAGCCACACGCGCCCAAGTGGTCCCAAGGAGGAAGCGCCCAACGGTCACTCTCTTCTACTTGCGCTCCTTCTCATGTTTGAATGGTAATGGGCCTTAAGAGGCTTCCTTTCCCAAACCAACATTCAGCCTCTCTACTAAGCCCTTTATTCTCCAAAGTCCACATACTCAATTAAGCCCATTCAGACCTATGAACCTCTTGATCAATATCTTTATCTTCTACATTGTGATTATTGATTAAGCACAACTAAAGAGAAGAAAGGGAGAGAGAGCACGAGTTTAATGAAGAGAAATACTTGTCTTTTTTTCTTAATTGAGTTTTTTTTTTCAATACAAATCGGTTTGCCTCTCTATATATAGAGGAGAGGCTTTAGAGAATCCCTTCTAGGGTTTTACACAAAGATTAAGAGAGAAAGGGACATGAGGAGAGAGAGGGTTAAGTGGTCCCAAAAGTAGAGATAGTGACATCTCAATGGTCACTTTCTCATGTGGTCCCTAAATTCAAATTCAAATATCTTCCCTCTCATTTCTAATTCTCATGGGCCTTCTTCCTTCACTTTTGGCCTTCTTCTTCTTTAATACAAACTCTGCCCTCAATCTCGAGTTCGGGACCAATCGAGTTTGGCCTTCTTCTTCTTTAATACAAACTCTGCCCTCAATCTCGAGTTCGGGACCAATCGAGTTCGGCCTTCGTCTTCTTTAAGAATTAGCTCGGCCCTCCATCTCGAGTTCGGCCTTGTCTAGTTCGGCCCTCCATCTCGAGTTTGGCCTTGTCTAGTTCGGCCCTCCATCTCGAGTTCGGCCTTGTCTAGTTTGGCCCTCCATCTTGAGTTCGGCCTTGTCTAGCTCGGCCTTCCATCTCGAGTTCGGCCTTGTCTAGTTCGGCCCTCCATCTTGAGTTCGGCCTTGTCTAGCTCGGCCATAATCTGGAGTTCGGCCTTAACTTTATAACCGCGGCCTTGACTTTCCTCTTCTTCTTCTTCTCTAGAGCGGAGATGCTCGGTCTTGTCCTCATGACTTCGGCCTCCACCTCTCCTCTCCTTTTTCCACTCTAATAAGTTTTTCTACAAAGGATTGTGTTTGTGTTCTTGTTCTTAAAAGTTTTTGATTCTTTTCTTGTATTATCTCCATTAGACGGTTGTCAACAAGCCTATAAGAGCTTAGCTTCTAGTTCATTGTAAAACACCATTTATGGTTGATTCAATAAATGTTCAGTTTTTTAACAAAGGATTGTCTTTGTGTACTGGTTCTTCAAAGTTTCTGATTCTTTTCTTGTACTCGCTCCATTAGACCGTTGTTAACAAGCCTATAAGAGTTTAGCTTCTAGTTGACTGTAAAACACCATTTAGCGTTGATTCAAGGAATGTTCACTTTTTCTACAAAGGATTGTCTTTGTGTTCTGGTTCTTCAAAGTTTCTGATTCTTTTCTAGTATTAGCTCCATTAGACTGTTGTTAACAAGCCTATAAGAGCTTAGCTTCTAATCTATTGTAAAACACCATTTAATGTTGATTCAATGAATGTTTAGTTTTTCTACAAAGGATTGTGTTTGTGTTCTTGTTCTTCAAAGTTTCTGATTCTTTTCTTGTATTATCTCCATTAGACGGTTGTCAACAAGCCTATAAGAGCTTAGCTTCTAGTTCATTGTAAAACACCATTTATCGTTGATTCAATAAATGTTCAGTTTTTCGACAAAGGATTGTCTTTGTGTTCTTGTTCTTCAAAGTTTCTCATTCTTTTCTTGTATTAGCTCCATTACACCTTTTGTTAACAAGCCAATAAGAGCATAGATAAAGTTCATTGTAAAACATCATCTATCGTTGATTCAATAAATGTTCAGTTTTTCTACAAAGGATTGTCTTTGTGTTCTTGTTCTTGAAAGTTTCCAATTCATTTCTTGTATTAGCTTCATTAGACCATTGTTAACAAGCCTATAAGAGTTTAGCTTCTAGTTCTTTGTAAAACACCATCTATCGTTGTTTCAATAACTGTTCAGTTTTTCTACAAAGGATTGTCTTTGTGTTCTTGTTCTTCAAAGTTTCTGATTCTTTTCTTGTATTAGCTCCATTACACCTTTTGTTAACAAGCCAATAAGAGCATAGATTCTAGTTCATTGTAAAACACCATTTATCGTTGATTCAAGGAATGTTCACTTTTTCAACAAAGGATTGTCTTTGTGTTCTGGTTCTTCAAAGTTTCTGATTCTTTTCTTGTATTAGCTCCAATAGATCGTTGTTAACAAGCCTGTAAGAGCTTAGCTTCTGGTTGATTGTAAAACACCATTTATTGTTGATTCAATAAATGTTTAGTTTTTCTACAAAGGATTGTCTTTGTGTTCTTGTTCTTCAAACTTTCTCATTCTTTTCTTGTATTAGCTCCATTACACCTTTGTTAACAAGCCTATAAGAGCTTAGATTCTAGTTCATTGTAAAACACCATTTATTGTTGATTCAAGGAATGTTCTTTTTTTCTATAAATGGATAGTCTTTGTGTTCTGGTTCTTCAAATTTTTTGATTCTTTTCTTGTATTAGCTCCACTAGACTGTTGTTAACAAGCCTCTAAAAGCTTAGCTTCTAATCTATTGTAAAACACCATTTATCGTTGATTCAATGAATGTTTAGTTTTTCTACAAAGGATTGTGTTTGTGTTCTTGTTCTTCAAAGTTTCTGATTTTTTTCTTGTATTATCTTCATTAGACGGTTTTCAACAAGCCTATAAGAGTTTGGCTTCTAGTTCACTGTGAAACACCATTTATGGTTTATTCAATAAATGTTCAGTTTTTTGACAAAGGATTGTCTTTGTGTTCTGGTTCTTCAAAGTTTCTGATTGATGCAAGAAAGAAGCATGTAGATTAGGTGGGATGGAAGACAAGCGTCTGACTCGAGCTAAGGATCGAGTGAGGAGGTCGAGTGGAGATGATTGTGTCGGGATGCTGGCTCGAGTGGAAGACTCGAGTGAAGTGATCGAGTGGTCTGACTCGATCTGGTTAGATCGAGTAGGTGGTCGAGCGAGAGTGTGGGATGACAAATGGTGCGGGTGGAAGCTTGACTCGAGTGTGCAATCGAGCTGAGGGATCGAGCTAAGGATGGAGGTGAGCGGATGATGCGAAGGTGACTGACTCGAGCTTGGACTCGAGCTAGGTGATCGAGCTAAGGCTCCGATCGAGTTTTCTGTGACAAATGGATGAAACGTGATGGAGGATGATGGATTTGTAAGAATGTTTGCGAATTAAGGAGAGTTTAAGAGGAAGAATGAAGAACCATGGTGAAAGAAAATCGATTTTCATTTCATTGAATTGTCAAAAGTACACAATGGAGGCTAGGAGCCTTTTATACAAAGGATAAAACAAAGACCTAAAACCCTAGAAGGAGAGAAGAGAAGCGCAGCCTTCAAGAGGGAGAGTGGAAGCGAGTGAAGTGGTTCACACCACGGTGGTGGCTTCCACGCGCCCAACGGCTACAATTCAACTTGCTCGGCCTTGTCTAGCTCGGCCCTCATATACTTTCTCTAAACACTTTCTCATACAAGATGAGGTATGTTCTTAGAGTGTTTGTACAATTCCGCTGTCAAACTCTAAACTCTATGAACATGACTTAGATTCTAGAGTGAGATGGTTAAGCACCAAGATGGTGCTAATCTCCTCAGAATTCCAACATGGTATCAGAGCAGATGGTCCTTGGCAAGACCTGAAGCAGATTATTCTTGGCGCCTATGATCACATGGTCAGAGCATGATGGTACGTGGCACTTAGTAGTTGTGGAGAAGAAGAGAAGAAAGAAGAAAAACGTTCAGACCTGAAGCTTGTGTGTTGAGACCAACAAAGGTTCTGAAGCTGAGAAGAGGCAAGAAAACAAAGAAAAAAAGGAGTCAACTCAAGAAGCTCTTGAAGGAGAAGAAGAACCTCATGGTTGTAAACCATATGTTCCCATCTTGGAGCCTAGCAAGCTGCTCAAGATGGAGAAAATATTGGTGATTACATGAGGAAGAATGAGCCATGGTGAACGTGCTTAATTTTCGTGAAGAAAGACATCAAAGGCCATGGTAATTTGTTTTAAGTATTTTGGAGAAGGGAAGGGAACCTTGGTCTGCTTTACTCATATGAGTGTAAGCATAATAAGGCCTTGATGAATCCAAAAGTCCTCTCTAAAACTTAATAAAAAGAACCATGGTAAAGATGCTTGATGAAACGTGAATTGAGGCACTAAGGCCATGATGAATCCAAGGTGGTTTGAAACAAAGATGAGACTACGTCGAAGAAGAAGGAAAGGAAAGAAAGATGGTGATAAGTTCAGAGCTAGTGAGGACACCTTCAAACCTTCACAAACTCATCCACAACCGTACCTTAAGAGAAGGAGGGCTTTGGGTGCATTCAAGAAGATAAGAAATCTTCTGAAGAAACATCATGAAGACAACGGTGTGAGAGGGTGTTGTAGAAGGAAAATTCTGGATTCTTATTCGACCATGTCTAAGATGCTGAAGAAGGTGTTGGTCTTTCTCAAAAATAACAATACCAATAGAGGAGAGACACCAACATCAGAAGATAAAGCAAAGGGAGGAGAAGAGACAAACCTAATGGTTTGAGGAGCTGCCAAGGTTAGAAGAACCTTGATAAAGAAGAAAAAGCTAACACTAGTTGGGTAAGCTAGAAGGAAGAAGTGGCAACATCCAAGAAGAGGATGTGTCCAAGAGGATTGGAGCTAAAGCTAAGAAGCTTAGTCTCCATGAAGGCTGATAACGATGAGCCAATCGTTTGTTAAAGTAAAGGACCTGATCAGTTCAAAGCTTAAGATCGGAGGAGCCATGGTAATTCAGAACGCTCACCTTGAGAGAAAGGAAGCAAACTTTGGTTGCACAAATAAACCGAAGAAGGCGTGAGAAGACTCACGAACAAGACTTCAAGAAAACTTGAAGAAGAGAAGCTCACCACAAAAGGAGCTATAAGGGTTGCGTAGTCAACCAGAAAAGATGTGAGGAAAGCTTACAAAGAAGACGTGATAAGAAGATCACACAAGGAAAGGTGGAGAAGAACCCACAAAACGTTTTGCTTAAAACGTTTTGGAATAAGGTGTGTTCAAAGAAGAGTCTAAAGAAGATGGTGTGCAAACGATCTTCATGGCAAGTTTGGCTTTCCATAGTCCAGCCAAGCTTGAGGGGGGATGTTAGAATTCAGATCGTAGAAGCATCAAAGGGATTGTAACAAGGGCAACACTTAGCCTAACGGAAGATAAGGCTAAAGAGGAAGACCCGTGAGGTGGAACCGAGGGAAGACTCGAGAGTGAACCAATGAAGGAGGACCCGAGATGGCAATCCCAGGAGATGTTATGCAGGATTCGTGAGAGACAACCTCAAAAGGAGAAAGTGCTTCATATGGCAAGATGGACTTAATGGAAGATCCATAAGATGTCAATCTTGAAGGGGAGTGTTGAAATGAAGCACATACAAGCACACAAGAACACACAAGTGTAGAGACGTGGCATCCAAACACTTGTGTGTAATAAGGAAGAGATGGCTTGAGAATGGAGCAACACACTACAAAAGCAGATCCTGGAAGAGCAATCTTAGATCGATCCACATAGTCCTGGTGCACAATCTCACTTCTACAAGTGGGATAAAGAGCTGAATGGAGTCTCACATGAAGGGGGACGAAATGATGCTCACACACACACACACAAGTGGAAAGAAGAGCTCACACAAGTGATTCATATGTGTGAGTCATATGTGTGAGTCACACCCAAGTTGAACAAGTAGAGAACACAACTTGCACAAGTGTGTGTATGAGTCACAAACAAGTGGAACAAGTGACCAATACACCAAGAGAGAGTGGTGGACGAAATTGGAGAGGAAACCTCACCAAGAGGGTTTCCTCTCTTAGATATTTTGAGGAAACTTCACAAGAGGGTTTCCTCCCTTGGATATTTTGAGGAAACTTCACAAGAGGGTTTCCTCCTACATTATTTTAGTATTAAGTTTGTGGATATTTAGGATTAGATAACTTCATGTGAAGGTTTACTAAGTCCTATATATTCATGTATGATGTGTGTAATAAAAAAATAACTTGAAAAATATCAAAATATACAAGCTTTCAAGTAAACACTCTCTCCCTTGGTCTCTCCTTAGTGAAACGCTCACACCTTAAGGGTGATGAGCGTTTGGCTCTTGTTGTTGATTCTAGATAAACATATCAACATAATCAATATGTTGAGTGTTTGATTAAGAACACAAACGTTCACACTCAAGAAGAGATGATGAGCGTTTGTGCTTGTTCTTCCTCTATCTCTCATATACTTTCTCTAAACACTTTCTCTACAAAGATGAGGTATGTCTTTAGAGTGTTTGTACAATTCCGCTGTCAAACTCTAAACTCTATGAACATGACTTAGATTCTAGAGTGAGATGGTTAGCACCAAGATGGTGCTAATCTCCCCTCAGAATTCCAACACTTTCTATACTCACAAACCTAAGGACTCGCTTGTTGTAGACTCGGGTGCTCTACCATATGATAAGTAACTCTAGGCTTCTGAGTAACATTAACCTGCTTTAGGACGTGTAACTATAGCTAATGGAGATCAAGTACCGGTTAAAGGAGTAGGGAACCTTAGGTTGTTTGATAGAGATTCTAAGGCTTTTTACATGCCAAGTTTTACCTCTAACCTGCTATCTGTTAGAGGAACTACCAAGGATCTAAATTGCCATGCTATTTTGTCCTAACGAAGTTTGTTTTCAGGATTATGAGACCGGGAAGTACTTGGACAAGGAGGAACAAGAGATGACCTCTATGTTCTCGAAGATCTCTCAAGCTCTTCTAACTCTCATCTTCTTCTGCTTGCTATTCGAATAATGCGGTTTCATCTTAATACTATGTGGCATGCTAGATTAGGCCATCCCCACTCTCGTGCTCTTAGTTTGATGTTCCTTAGTATACACTTTGATAATTGTTGATTTGAAGCAAGGAAGAATCGATTATTGAAGGAGGAGGCTTGACTCGAGCAGCCCAGCTCGAGTCTAGAGATCGAGTCTAGATGTAGTCTTGACTCGAGCAGCCCAGCTCGAGTCTAGAGATCGAGTCTAGAGGTAGAGTCTCGAAATAACATGCTAAGATATTTCTTAGCGCACCATAATTGATTAAGTCTTAAGGAAAGATATTTAGCTAAGATATTATTCTTAGCACACCATAGTTGACTAAGTCTTTAAAGATATTTAGCTAAGATATTTCTTAGCACACACATTGTTGAATAAGTCCTTAAGAAAGATATTTAGCTAAGATATTTTACTTAGCACACCAAGGTTGTCTAAGCCTTAGAAATCGATTATATATATGTTTGTATGTTTTAAATCATTTGATACACTATAAGAAATAACAAGAACTATTCAGCAAACTCTCTTCTCTTCCATTGTTCTTCTCTAAAATCGAGTGAGTTTATGATTAAGTGTTCTTGATCTTTAAGCTTAATAACTTTGAAAACCTACATGGTATCAGAGCAATTTGGGTATTCGGCAGTCTTTCCGTTTTAACAGTGAAAGACTTGAAGTAATTGGATTTTATTATTTTCCACCGAAAATCTAACTGAGTAGCTTTGGCCATTGGTAATCAACTTCAAGCTGAAGAAAAAGCAATTACTCTTTCCAAAATGGACGCAGACTCAACGCTTAGAGTACCAATGGCAGTATGGCAGTTTGTTCTACGCTTATTTAAGATTAAAGATCAAGAACATCTTAATGCATGGTTGTATGATTAGAAGGAGAACGCAATACTAATCTTCTCTGAGTGTGTCATGAGACAGAGACACCAACTGAGGAGGGACAGCATGAGAGAGCAGAAGAGAGTATTGGGCTGAGAATAAGTTCTTGTTTGTTTAATAAGTTGAACGCATGGTATGTAAGTTAAGACAATTGAAGATTGTATTGTAGACGAGATAGTAACCAGAGAATATGTGTATTGGAAATATTGAGGAGAGATTAGGCACATATCACATTGAGCGTGGTCTAC
Organism: Crucihimalaya himalaica; assembly: GCA_004349715.1. Taxonomy (NCBI): domain Eukaryota; kingdom Viridiplantae; phylum Streptophyta; class Magnoliopsida; order Brassicales; family Brassicaceae; genus Crucihimalaya; species Crucihimalaya himalaica. The sequence goes on along the minus strand of SMJT01000023.1, from coordinate 274,923 downwards.
ATTAACATATCACTTAGCTATACGTCCGAGACTATTTGATCTGCAGGTCATAGGTCAATACCTTGGTGGGTGCTAGAGATAGTAAAGTATGAAGACTGCTGTAGACTTGTATCAAAATATCATACTCACTCTAAGATTCCCTACATACACACTGCAGTGCACTTTTGTTAATACAGAAAGTGTTTAGCACCGAACGATTTTTTTTTGTGTTTGTGGGCACGTAAATATGAAGGAATTCAGGTGAATATACGGATGAACAAAGCACAAAATCGCTCGTATTTAAACATCGTCATTCTTTGCAAGTGTGAATCGTAGTCTATAGCTGCTTCTTAAATACAAACACTTGGTGGGGATGCTCTAAGAAACAAACATAATTTAGTATCTTATGTTTTGAGATCTTATAATATATCTAGCATATCCAATTTAACAATAGATTAACCAAACGCTAACACTCTTAAGGTGGGTCGGGCCCATTAGCAGTTTTCAGACTATAGTCGAGAGACCTAAGCCATGGGAAGATGAAGTGTTTTACTTTGGAGACACCAGTCTACTCTTGTAGATATTTGATATTCACTTTCGAATCATAAGTTTACTAGATCTTATTTCTGTAGCTGGTGACTTAGCACATGCATCGAGTCAAGAATACATCTAGACATCGGATAATCCTAGGACTCATCTCAAGCTGGGGGCTAGCTTCTAGTAAACTCTTCAGCATGAAGTTCACAGTACTAAATCCTAGTCAAGAAGCTCATTCCTTTCACAACACTTAATAACTCCTTCAAATAAAATACTGTGTCAGAAGTGTCTTAGGAACTACTGCTCTCCAAATTCATAGGATCGAAGATATAGTTCTTAAGGTCGTTCTCAACAATAAGGTCCAAGGGATGGTAAACCACTCTTTGTGAAGTTCCTCAAATATCTAAGAGAGGAAACACCTCTTTGGTTCTGGAGAAGATTTCCTCTAAAATCTTAATCACGATCCCACCCGAAACCATGACAGTTCTGCGTTGAGATGTGACCTTTGAGATGCACATCCTAGCAATTGTGTTCCCACATTGATTTGTGACTCATAAGCATCACTAATGTGGCAAGCTATGTGTTTCTCTACTTGTTTCAACAAGTCGAAATTGGCGCTGTCATTATGTCACGACTTCACACATATTGACTCACACATATGAATCATTGTGGTGAGCTCTTCTTTCGCACTTAGTGTGGGCATAGTGTGTGTGGGAGCCAATCATTTCGTCCCGACCAGCGAAGAATTCATGTACGAGGAGACTTTCCATTTCAGCTCAGTTTAATAACAAAGCCAAGCTTGTTAGCAGTGATGCTATTGTGCGAGAGACGATCCTTACGGAACTGGAATGAAATGGACATTGAGGGGATCCAATACTTGCTATACTGTTACTTCTGCTCCTTTGTCTTCAAAGTACCTTTCCGCGACGTCGATCATACTTTTAGTAGTGTCGCTGTATGCTAACACACACATTCTTATGCCGCTATCTCTCTTCGCTTAATTCCTAAAAACAACTAAGTGTCATATGGAGCTATATGTCTCACGCACTCCCACTAATCGTCTCTAGCAGTTCCTCCTCTAGTGTGTAACTTAGATAGGTAGGTGGTCTTTTAGTAGTGTGCTATCAGTTGTCAACAATGTATAAGGAGAATCGTCAAGCTTACATCTCAACCATTCCGTACCTGAAGGAGAATGTGCATAAGGTTAACCAGAGATGAAGTACTGGCTTCCGAAGAAGATATATCCAGACTTGTCTTGGCTTGTTCTTCAGAGCTTCCTCAAGTTGTGAGCAAAACAACTCTTAAGGTTTCCATGAGCTTTCCTTTACTCTTATGTTATAAAGACGCACCACGGGGTACTGTCGAAATACGTGACGCTAATGTGGGACCTTATAGTTACACTCCCTCGTCACTTAAGGTAGAGCAGGTTTCAATGTTTACCTTTATCGGAAACATCAAAATGCCTACGAGAATTATGCTCCTTATGACATAGCTATGGGTAGAAGTCTTAAGCACTGACAGTGAAGGAAGGGCCGTTTGGCCTATGATAACCTCACAAAGACGAGTACTTAGGGTTATGGAGAAGATGCAGAATCGAATATAGAGAAGATCTGTTGTTTGATGTGTTGATTCTTAGACTGGAGACTAGGGATGGGACATTGACGACCTGGAGTGCATTCTAGGACCGCACTACCGTTGATGGCGTCGAGAGATGATAGCGAGAGTGTCGTGAAACAAGACCCAACGTATTTGGGCCTTTACATCTTCTCACGCTGGACATGATACTAAGATTGCTCCATATGACCGAAGGTGCTTTCTATTTATCTACATCCTATAGAGTTGATGGATTGTGATAGATATCTTGCACCATGAGAGAGTCTAGAGGAAATCCGTAGGGTTGTGTATGAATGATCCAACAAAGAAACGAAAGGTAATGGATCAAGAGGTCCTTTTAAAGGGACAAGTCGAGATTGGCTCTGGTGGAAGGAAGCTCAGCCAGCACACATATCAAAGCAGATGCAGTTGACTTATTCGAATAAGAAAAGTGTTTAGAGAAGTTACTCGAGTAGAGGATGGAGAGAGAAGTAATAAAGCAAGCGCATCAAGATCGAACATCCGCCTCCTCCAGCGCCATACAACCAATCTCTTCTTTGAGCGCTAGCATGCAGGAGAGGTACAGGTTATGTATTCTTTAATCAAACACTCGAACAATACCTAAAGTAAATATATGTGTTGGAGTCTCCATCCTCATTTTGATGGTTGATACATGTCTTTATCCTATGAATCAACACAGAGCCAAACGCTCATCACCGCTTAAGGTGTCGCGGTTTCACTAAGGAGAGACCAACAGGGAGAGAGATGAGTTTATACGGTTGGGCTTGTTTTGTATTATTATCAACCATGTTATTAATTATGGTTCCAAATATATATTCCACATCAATAGGCGCATGAATAAAGTTATTTGGTAAGGGTAGTTGTATACCAACACCATCACTCAGAGAAGTTTGAATTACGGAATTCATGTTGTATATCTGCCGGAAAACCTTATACTAAATCTTGACTTTGGTAGACTAGCTACTCATATAGCCCGCCTCTGGTGAAGTTAGTATTCCTCTCAGATCCCAATATCCTAGGCTATGGCTCAAGAAACCATTTCGATGCGATTGATGCAAATAGCTATAGATGTTTTTTTACTCTTAGGAGGACACCTCACTCTTGGTGAGACACCATTTCCTCTCCAATTTCGCCCCTGTCGTTTGGCTGATTTGGTACTTGTGTCTCCTTTACATGTTCATGTACGATAATCATACACACACTTGGGCAAAGATCAATTGTTGTTAGTCATTCTTGGTAGGGATCTACCTTTTGTTCTATTCTCCATCTTGGGCTGTGACTGCACCATATGCATCATCACCCTATTGATTTAGAATCACTTGTGTGAGGACTCATAGTCTTTACGTGTGTAGGTGGTGTGTGACGATATTTTTCATATTGTCAAACTCGCATTCCCCCTTCATTGAGTGAGACTCACAATTCAACGCTCTTATCCACTGCACTTCGATAGAAGTAGCATTGGATGCTATCTAGTACTGATGGTGGAATATATCGATCTAATAGACGATTTGGCTCACTTCAAGATATCTCACGGAGATATCTTGCTATTGATGGGTTAGGTTTGTGTGACTCTGACGTCTCACGCACACGTTCGTTTCTAAAGCCACAAATATCTTCCTTATTAACACTTAAACCAGTGGTTTGGATGCCACGTCTCTACAACTTGTGTGTTTCTTGGTGTGCTTGTATGTTGCTTTCATTTCAACACTCCCCTCAAGATTGACATCTTATGGATCTTCGCATTAAGTCCATGCTGCCATATGAAGCATTTCTCCTTTTGAAGGTTTTGTCTCTCTACGAATCCTGCATACACGCATCTCTGGGTGGCCATCTTCGGGTCCTCCTTCATTGGGTTCACTCAATCATCGAGTCTTCCCTCGGTTCCACCCCACGGGTCTTCCTCTTTAGCCTTATCTTCCCGTTAGGCTAAGTGTTGCCCTTTGTTACATATCCCTTTGAA